>CM076581.1:786499235-787068335 GCA_034641835.2 Pinus albicaulis
ATGTGAGGTAGACTTACAATAGGCACAGGCGTCGGGATCTTGCTTAACAGTGGTTTGAGATGAGGAAGGCTGTTTGTTCTTATTAAACTTACTAGACTTCTTGCCCAGACCTTTCTTGGATTCTAAAGCAGTAGGACACATATTAGATGTATGTCCTTTTTCTCCACACAACCAACACTCAACTTCTCTAATTCTGGCCAGCTTTGCATCTTTAGGCCGAATATCTTGGGGCCGATAGTAATGAGTGTTTGGTCTCCATTTGGATTGCCTTCTTGGAGCTTTAGATCTTCTATGCTCTTTAGGTCTCCGAATTTCTCTTTTCTTTGCAGAGCTCAGCCTGTAAGTAGACTTGCTTCTCTTATAGGCCTTCTTGTCTTGGCGCTTGTGCTTCCTTCTATGCACAAGAGGGTCATCCACTGTGATGCCATACTTACTACAAAATGATTTAGTACCAGGAAGTCTGTTGAGTTTATCAATGGACTTCTGCATCTTGGACCTGGTACATAAAGAAATCAAAACTTTTGTTACAATGCCATAAATGTCTCCCCATACATATGTTTCTAAAGGCAAGGGGAAAGCATCTTCCATTCTTAAGATGTCTACTAGCTTTGAAGGTAAGGCTGCTAAGTAGACCTGCTTCCACAATATATTCTTGGGATCCTTCACCCAGAATATTCTCTGCATCCAATCTCTGTGGAAGTCTTCAAACTGATTTATATTGTTGCACTTGAGATTCATCAAAATCATTTCATGTTTGTCAGCTGCAACATATTCTAACCCACAAAAATGTTCTTGTATTAGTGTTGTGAGAGCACCAATCATATTTACCTGTGCAGTGCCATCAGGGTTAAAGATTATATCACCCTGCTCATCTTTTACAAGTTCCTTTTCCATTCTCTCAATCATCGCTGGAGAGGACTCAAGTTCCCACCACCTTGCAAGTGTACCAGTGAAGCACTGCATGATTGTCTTGCATGCTTCAATTTCAGTCTTTCCATCTGCACACATCAACTTGTATTCTATGATCATCTGATCCAGTATCTGCCGGATCTGGTGTGCAGACATATTGTCTATGTTCCACTCCTTATGACTCCCGTCATGAAAGGTTTCCCTTGGGGGAATATTTCCTGCACCATATAGGTCAGGAGCTGCATGTCGGGTGAACTGAGGCTCTAGAGGCTCATAGATGGGAAAGACATGGTCTTTTGACTCTGAATCTTTGATGACTTCAGCAATAGTGATCTTTTCAGATCTTTCTTCAACTGACTCAGGTTTAGATTCTGACACAGAATTTCTAGCAGAGGCTAGCAGAGCTTGCTTGCGGTCGTCAACCAACCGACTTGGCCTTGTCAAATTTCTCTGAACACTACTTCTTATGAACCCAGACGAACCTACTTATGCCCTCATGCTTCAGCGGCCTAACACACGGCTTCCTCGCCTTCCAACGGCCTTATGCAATCCGTAGCACTTCGCGAACTCCGGCGAACTTTTATAGTAGTGCAAGTATTTTGACAGAATGATTTAAGCACACAGAGTAATAATGCGGAACTCAAGATGAAAGTCTTTTCTCTTTATTAGCAGAATGCTTCACAATCAGATTACAATGAATTCTCTGTATCAGAGATGGACTGTATTGGCATTTACTGGACTTAGGATCTTCACGAATGAAGGATCAATACCAGAGGCTTCCTGGCCGAGATACAGACTCTGTCTCAGAGTTTATGACTATAACTCACAAACATAAACATATAGACTCACTAAAGAAGTGGCCACTTTAGGTTCTCGCCTGTCACATGAACAGACGCGCAGGCTTCTCACTTCAACCTAAAGACTGTGAGCAAAATCTTCGTGTTGCGAGCAGATCGCTGTGATAGCGCAGACGCAGAGCAGGAAGAAACTACTCGGACTATGAGTAATGAACTCCGTGATGCGAGCAGATCGCTAAGATAGCGCAGACGCAGAGCAGGGAGAGACTACTCGGACTCAAGACTCAAAACACACCAAATGCGAATGAGCACAAATGAGCCTTACCTCTCCTTATATAGGAATGAGAGGGGGACAAACATTACTGTGCATCGCTAGATTATTGACACTTGGCAGAAGATCATCGTTTTCGGGTAACACCGAGAGGTGACATCCGCACGGAGATCTGTCATGCCGACAAACTTAAAGTGTAAACATGTGAAATACACTGTGGATACCTTACGAAGGCCCACGAGGAATCTAACACATTGGATATTTTTCTGACGTAGGAAAAATCCAAGGAAAAAGCTACGTCACAATAAACCCGTGACTAGGTGTCATATATACACAGGGAAAACCTTTTATGAGTGGGGCTCCCGAGGACCACTTGTACTGGCTCCGTCTGCAGATTCTTCAAGAATTTTGGCACCTGGAAACCTGACATGATACCACTCATCGTCCCATGCTTTTGTGTAGATTCTTCTGACAATCATGGGCTTGTTAAGCATTATCTGATGCTTGATTTTTGTCATGACTGCCCATTGATAATGCATCTGCATATGCATTTTTAAGATGGGATTGTCAAGCATCGTGTGTTCTATACTGGCGAGTTCTCCAACAGTGTTCACTGGATAGTGAAAACACTCACCAGCTGGTCCTGAAAGACAATCATTACAAAAATGTCTATGGTAAGTTTGAAAACAATCAGGATCCATACTATAAGGACTAAGCCCATAGTGCCACCACCAGTTAGATAACCATGGGATGAATGGTTCTCTTTCATTTATCCAAGTTGGTGCAAACTTCAACTTTGTGTAATGGGTCTCTTCAGGTCCATCTCTATTAAGGAGATCCCACCATAGTTTTTCATAACCTGCAAAATTATAAATAGTGTCAGGGAAAATAAGTTTAGGATCATCTTGTGGCCAAGACGTCAAATTTCCATATCTATAAGGACCCATTTTCCTGACTCTATTTATAACATAGTTCTTATAAAACTCTTTTGATTTGTCACCGCCACCAGTACCAATGACGTACAAATCCCAGAAATCTTCTGAGAGAGATCTCTCAGCTTCAAGAGAGGCAGCCATGCTGTGTGAATACATTTTATCATGTATCCATCTGCTTCCTTTGGGGTACACCTTCCTGCCCGGAACCAAGTGTTGTAGATCTGTGTGACTCTGCAAATTTCCATCCAACACTTGTGTGTTTCGGAGGATCCAGGTTGGCCTCCACTTCTCAAAATACACAGGCCAAGATTCATCATCTGCAATATATCTCAATTCTTCTCTTTTATTGGCCTGATTCCACTCAGTTAGAATGACAAAACAATGATACTGCACTTGTTCCTCGTCATTCACTTGTTCTTGCTCTTGGATGTATTCTCTGCTTAAAAAGTCTGGAATGCAGTTTTCAACACCCCTTATATGTTCAACATCAAAGCTGAAATATGCAAAGAGTGCTTGCCATCTTGCAAATTTCGCATCTTCAGGGTTCTTGATTTCTTTTGATAAAACTTTATCCAGAGCTTTAGCATCATTTCTGAGCAGAAAATACTTATTTGCCAGATGAACAGAAAACTTTCTCAAACAGTACCAAGCTGCTTTAACCTCTTTTTCAATAGGAGCGTAGTTTACCTCTGCTTTGCTCCAGGTTCCAGAGGCGAAGAGAACAACTTGTTCTTTTTCTTTCGGGTCTTCTTTCTCCGGCTTCTGCTTTAGCACACCTCCCCAACCTATGTTGCTGGCATCTGTTTCAAAAATCTTATAGGCATTGTCATCAGCAACATGTAGAATGGGCAAAAATCTTACCTTGGACTTTATTTCTCTGACTGCTTGGGTGTGCTTGTCAGTCCAAGGTTTAGGGTTTTTTCTGAGTCTCTGGTTTAACAGAGATCTATCAAAGGCACAATTTGGATAGAAATTGCTCACATAGTTGAGGCACCCTAAAAACCTCTGCAACTGGGTTTTGTCAAGAATGACATCAGGGAACTTATCAGCAAACTCCAGTGCGTGATGCTGCAGAGAAATTTGACCATTTTCAATCTCATGTCCTAAGAACTTGATTTTTGTTTTACACAGCTCCATCTTTTTCTTGCTTAGGACAAGACCATTATTTTTGACCAACTTCATGAAGATCTTCAAATGTCTGAAGTGGTCACTCAGATTTTTAGAAAAAATCAGCAGATCATCAATGTATGCAAGCAACCAATCTGCATAAGGTTTAAAGATTGAATCCATTACCTTTTGGAATTTGGATGGAGCATGCTTCAGTCCAAAAGGCATAACATTCCACTCATAGTGTCCATGGGGGACACTGAATGCTGTCTTCTACCTATCTCCTTCTGCAATGACGACTTGCCAGAAACCAGACTTTAGATCAAACTTTGAAAATACTTTGGCTCCTGAAATTCTTCTTATCAAATCTCCTTTATGGGGGATTGGATAAGTATCATCTGCTAACACATTATTCAGAGGCTTATAGTTAATCACTAGGCGTGGAACTCCTCTGACTTGTTCACTTCTTTTATTGACGTATAATCCATAGCAGTTCCATGGGCTACTGGATTCTCTGATCAACTTCTTTTGTAGAAGTTGTTCAATCTCTATCTGACAGTGTTGTCTGTCATGGACAGACATGGGGATGGCTCTTGACTTACAAGGTCTGCCAGTATATCCCTCCTTGTAAGGCAATTCTATGCTGTGCTGCTTTCTATGCCAAAAAGCATTTGGCTCTTCTGAACAGCATGTTTCTTCGAATTCTTTTTGGATAGCAGCAATCTTCTTTTGGATTCCTGGAGAACTTAACTGTTCTTCAACTCTGATAGTTTCTTTATGATCCTTGAGTTCAACCAGGCTTTTTTCAATCTTCTGAAGTTTCTGTGCTTTTTCTTGCATAATCTGCACCATGGGTGAGATCTTGTTTCTGGAAACATAAGGCAACTCAATTCTTCTACCAGAAATAGTAATAAACATTCCTGCAGAGCCATCAGGAAATCTAATTGACCCATGAGGTTCTACTGCTGCTAAGAAGACATTACCCAAAATACAGTCAACAGGAATGTCTGAAACTGCTAAGGATAACTTCACACAATTTGAATCAAAACAGACAGTAGCTTTAGAAACTTCAAACTTTAGATGTTTCATCCCTAATCCCTGGACTTCTCTTTCTGCAGTAGTTCAATACCTTGAAGGGATGATATGTTTAGAAATCAGGTTTAGATCTGAACCTGAATCAATCAAAGCAATGACCTGATAAACATGACCAACAACAGAAAGATTTACCAATATATGGTGTTGCTGATATTGAACTGTGAGGACCTGCATGTCCCCAATTTCACTGAAGCCTGAAGAAACAAAGTTGCCTGATGCAGTTTGGACTTCAGTGCGTGGCTGAGTATGCAGTGTGTAATTTGGCTGCTGTTTAGACAAAACATTTGAAGGAGAAGCAGACTGATTATTTTGAGCTTTCAGAACATTAAGCTCATTCCTTATACTGCGCACTTCAGTTTTTAATTCATGTATCTCCTTATTCACCTCCCCCAAAGTGAGGCTACGAGCTTTGCTATTGTGCTGGAGATACGATTTGGTATTTCGTTCATAAGAAGCTTCAACAAAAATTGGCTTCTTAGAGGAACGAGAGGATCGGGAAGAACTAGAAGAACCAGGAAGATTCTTCATATAGGCATCAAGGAGAGCAGTTTTCAGGTCTCCTTCATCCATGGCACGTATTTGGGCAAAAACTTTCAATTCATCATCAAGTTGTGCCATGAAGACATGAGGGGGATCTTCAACAGCTGAGGAATAAGAATCAGAATCAGACTCAGAAGAAGAATCACATTTACAGGCTTCTGGGTCTGAACAGTGACAGTACATATTGACCTGATCATCTGAAGAGGAAGATGAACAGTCATCAGAAAAGGAATCATCAGAAGAAGAAGGTATGGCATGCTGCATGATAGAGATACGACGACCTGGATAAGATGGACATTCAGTAATCCTATGTGAGGTAGACTTACAGTAGGCACAGGCGTCGGGATCTTGCTTAACAGTGGTTTGAGATGAGGAAGGCTGTTTATTCTTAGCATACTTACTAGTCTTCTTGCCCAGACCTTTCTTTGATTCTAAAGAAGTAGGACACATATTAGATGTATGTCCTTTTTCTCCACATAACCAACACTCAACTTCTCTAATTCTGGCCAGCTTTGCATCTTTAGGCCGAATATCTTGGGGCCGGTAGTAATGAGTGTTTGGTCGCCATTTGGATTGCCTTCTTGGAGCTTTAGATTTTCTATGCTCTTTAGGTCTCCGAATCTCTCTTTTCTTTGCAGAGCTCAATCTGTAAGTAGACTTGCTTCTCTTATAGGCCTTCTTGACTTGGCGCTTGTGCTTCCTTCTCTGCACAAGAGGATCATCCACTGTGATGCCATACTTGCTACAAAATGATTTAGTACCAGGAAGTCTGTTGAGTTTGTCAATGGACTTCTGCATCTTGGACCTGGTACATAAAGAAATCAAAACTTTTGTTACAATGCCATAAATATCTCCCCATACATATGTTTCTAAAGGCAAGGGGAAAGCATCTTCCATTCTTAAGATGTCTACTAGCTTTGATGGTAAGGCTGCTAAGTAGACCTGCTTCCACAATATATTCTTGGGATCCTTGACCCAAAATATTCTCTGCATCCAATCTCTGTGGAAGTCTTCAAACTGATTTATATTGTTGCACTTAAAATTCATCAAAATCATTTCATGCTTATCAGCTGCAACATATTCTAACCCACAAAAATGTTCTTGTATTAGTGCTGTGAGAGCACCAATCATATTTACCTGTGCAGTGCCATCAGGGTTAAAGATTATATCACCCTGCTCATCTTTTACAAGTTCCTTCTCCATTCTCTCAATCATAGCTGGAGAGGACTCAAGCTCCCACCATCTTGCAAGTGTACCAGTGAAGCATTGCATGATTGTTTTGCATGCTTCAATTTCAGTCTTTCCATCTGCACACATCAACTTGTATTCTATAATCATCTGATCCAGTATCTGCCGGATCTGATGTGCAGACATATTGTCTATGTTCCACTCCTTATGACTCCCGTCATGAAAAGTTTCCCTTGGGGGAATTTTTCCTGCACCATACAGATCAGGAGCTGCATGTCGGGTGAACTGTGGCTCTAGAGGCTCATAAATGGGAAAGACATGGTCTTTTGACTCTGAGTCTTTTATGACTTCAGCAACTGTGATCTTTTCAGATCTTTCTTCAACTGACTCAGGTTTAGATTCGGACACAAGCAACTGTGGAACTTCTCTAGGCATGAGATGAGGGAATCTAGAGACAGGAGGACTTGACTCTAGTCTGGGAATCTCATGTGGCACAACACCTTTTGCTTTGCCAGCAATGAATGACATTGGAATTGGTTTGCTGGGCCTTTTGACATTCAAACTTTCAAACTTCTCGGACAACTTATATACAGACTGCCTTGTGGCCATAGACTGATCTATGACACATTCTTCAACTTCTTGGAATCTAACAGAAGAATGTTCTGTGATACCTCTAACTACTTGCAAATCACACTGTACAGAATTTAAAACTCTATGAACATCATTTACAGAAACTTGGACTGAATCTATCTGGTCTTTGACCAGGGCAGTTTTGGCAACATTTTTCTCAAGACCTGTGAGTGCAGTGTTTGTCCAGTTCAACTGCTCACTCACCTTCTGAACTCTTCCTTCACTACCCATTATTGAACTGTCATGTTGGACCAGAGGGCTAGCATGTGCAGAGTTTGACCCTTCTCCTATCACAATACTTCTGAAAGGAGGGTAGGTAGTGGAAGTCTCAATTTTACTGCCATCTAATTCAGTCCATGAATGAGAGGAAGATGATGTAGTATCAGCCATCAAGACTACATCATTCTCCATTTGTTTCTTCCAAGAGTAGAAAGAAATCCACACACCATTTTCTTCCATGTACTCCTTCCATTCAGCTGACATCTTCAACTTTTCTTCTCTAGGGAAGGCAGCTGCAAAACTTTCAGCTTCAGGATGTGTGAATAGATCCCAATTTACCATTTGCTTCATCCATTGTGCTGGGATCTCGGATTTAAAACATCCATCCATCAAGGTATAAAACTTCTGAATCTCTGGGATAGATGGTCGTTTCACTCCTGGGGGCAGATCTTTGAATCTGCATTCTGGAATAAGTTTATTTTCTTGTTCCACATAACCCAATCCATATCTGGGAGTTCCAGGGGCTCTTTGATTCATAAAGATCTGAGTGAGTCTTGGATCTTCATCTTCCAGATGTGGTACTAAATGCATCATCAGAACATGTGGGTGGTCATCCTCATGTGGAAATGGAATGTCAGAACATTTGGGGTTCGGACATGGGTTGACTGAGGTACTAGGAGGAGCTTGACCTGTTCTGGGGTTATGATTTCTGTGTAGAACGGCATAAGCAAGACTTTGCAGATTAACAGTTTGTTTACATTGTGGACACTCAACATTGACTGAATTGAAATTGACTAACTGTACAAACTCAAAAAGAGAAACATGACTACAATTTGATACAATAGAACTACAACCCGTATCTGTACAGTCGGGCGAAACATAACGAGAGGACTTTTTACATTCGGCTTCAAGTCTTCTGCGATCAATTGTGGATCTCCTGGGAAAGGACAGAGTAGCAGAAGAATGGTCTTCGGTGATGTTGGCACTGGTGATTTTTTGGACAGACAGTGGCTTTGGATTTGGAATAGTCCAGTGTAAAGGAAATTGCAGATCCTCCCACTTGATAGCTTGGTGTTCTATCTTTTGATTTTTGGGATCTGTTATGACAACGACACTGGTTTTTGACTCACTGCTGGGTGCATGGAGTACTGCAGGAAACATTGTGGATGTGTGGCGAAAACAACCACGGAACTGGATAGCGATATTCCTTCTTTTTCTTCTCATGTCAAATCCCATTGTTTGGATTTGCAACTGAAGAATATCGGCCAATGTTTCATCAAACACAGACACTGAGAAATTTGGATAACAGTCAAACCAGACTGGTCCATTGGATAGTGGAGCTACTATCCCGCCTATTAATGAATCAGTGTACTTATTATGCGTTAAGTCACGAATGGTGACTAATGCATAAGCTTCGACTCCTAACAAAAGAAACTAGCATATACTGATATAATTTGATTGTTTAGAAACACTTTCAGAAACAACCTTTAACTCAGTTTATTAGTCATGAATTTGTTAGATAATCAACAAATATGTGTAGTAACAATAGAATAAAACATAACACAAGAGAAACACACATGAACACCAAGGTTTAAGGTGGAAACCCAATTCGGGAGAAAACCACCACTGATTTCGTCTTTGTCTTCAATATTTATTATATGGAAAATTGTTTACAATTGTGTACTGGTGCATACTCATATCAGTACGCAGGTATCTACCTGCAGAAGGCTGTAACCTTCTCTCGTTTTCGAGTTGCTACTAGAATGGAGCTACAACCCCCTAATCTCGCTTACCAGTCACTACTGGAAGGGAGCTTCAACCCCCTGATCAGAACACCAGCTTCTACGAGCAAGAAGCCTCTACTTCCCTCAGAATCACTGCAGACCACGTTTCATCAATTTTCATAATGGATCACACAACTTCAACACAACCCTTCACAAAGAGCAACAATAATAACCTTCACCCAATACATCAAACCAAACAGTGAGATCATTGTAACCAGATCTCAGAAATAACCCAGACTTCAGAATCAATATGCAAAATCAAACTTAACCCTGAACATTTGTCATCTTAGAATGCATTCGCTACTTTGCTTCACTGAACCCACGTACATACGTGCTTTCCTTAACACCATCCTGCATATAGATATGAAAATACTATTTTTCAGAATATGATCTGTCTCAGATCCATATCTGAGGCTTTCAGTCAGACATCTTTTCAGAAATTCAGAACCTTTAAACAATCAGTCATCATTAACCATGTTTACTCATTTATTGATCATATTTGGACATATTCAACTTAGCAGCATGTACATTATTCAAGCAACCCATATCTTCATGAAGACTTCATTGACAAACAGCATAACTAATAGCAGCAATAACATAAAACCTCTCCAATAATTTTCAGAAAAACCTAACTTCCATACGCGCCTTTTCTGAAGCAAACTTGCGTATATACGCGCTTTTACAGAGATAAAATAGCGTACAAATCTGTAAATATTAATTCAGCATAATGTTTTCAGATCTATAAAACTTACCCAGATTTCTTCACTCCACTTCAACAAACATGTGCCAGGTCTCAGGTCTAATCATCTCTTCAATGGATCATGCAAGAATATTTTCATTTCAGGTCTCGAGATCTTGTTCCATCAATCTATCCAAGGGTGTATCATAACTTCAGATTTATCAATAAAACAGAGTTCATCCTATGCAGATATACTTAAGAGAGAAATATTAGTGATAGCCCTTACACATACACCACTTTGCACTATGATATTATTCTCCTTATATAGATTTAGCTTTTACCAATACCATGAGTCAAAACCACACAACTTCTGATGGTAATCTTGGACGGAATGAAATAGACAATACTGTTGGACATTGGGTTCAACGCTCCCCGTGTGTTTCGCAACATGGACTAACCACCTCTCGTGGATCCTAACTCTGGAGATTGTAGCGGAGACTAATGCCTGTGGGTTTTGGTCTAACGGAAATCGTTATTCCAACAAGTGGTATCAGACCGAAAGGTCTCGAGTTCGAAATTCACCCGGCTCGCGTTGGGGGGGAGATTGTTGGACATTGGGTTCAACGCTCCCCATGTTTTTCGCGACATGGAATAACCGCCTCTCGTGGATCCTAACTCTGGTGATTGTAGCGGAGACTAATGCCTGTGGGTTTTGGTCTAACGGAAATCGTTATTCCAACAAATACAACACTCAATATTGTGGGCTAATACCATGGTAATTCCCCTAGGTATCATAATTTTAGAGCGCAAAAGGCATACACGACTTGGATCATTCTTATCCGCGTGTATACATGACTTCTTTTCATAAAAACTGCGTATATACTAATTCTGAATGTATACGCGGGTTGCCTTCATAAAAGTAGCATATACATTGCCTCCATACGCGAGTTGCCTTCATAAAACCTGCGTATACATCGAGAAATATTTCCTGTTTCATTTCTCTGGAACTTACTGGAATTCCTTTCTCTGTCACATCTGAACTAACCTGTAGAAGCATCATTTTTACATCTTTAACAAATAGGTTGCTATCAAAAGGCAACTCATCAAGTAGGTTTCCATCAAGGACAACTTCATCAAGTAGGTTTCCATCAAGGACAACATATTGCATCATATTGTCAATAGGTATTCAACAAGTGAATATTGGAGGGATCTTAGGGGCTTAAAAAATTATTAATTATTAAAAATTCAATGACCACAACTAATGATTATTGTCATGCCACAGCCCCATAGGGTTTTAGCCCACTAACTGGGGTTACTAACATCAAACACGAATATCTCTCAAACCATTAAGAATTACGTGGCATGCCACATATGAACGGAAACATCTCGACAGGTAGAAACCATCCAAAATATCCTTGACTCAGAATCGAGTAATTTTTCAAGTAAAAATTCCTATGCAAGATTAGGGTAGCTCCTGGTGCTGCTTGGGTTGACATCAATGACAACCACTAATCAAAAATCTCCCCCTTTGGAATTGATGGCAACACAAATACTCCCCCTGCAATCATGACACCTCTTCCTACAACATTCTCTCCCCGTTTTTCATCAATGGAAAAGGGTAACTCACCTTGAAAAATGTCATCCTGCGGACTTGTACATACCTCAAATCCTCCATTTTTTTACTTAGTTAGATAATAGAAAGAGTCTAATGAGAAATTGGGAGAATCCAAAGCTTTAGACAAAGATACTCAAATGCTTCATGAGGTAATGGTTTGGTAAAGATGTCAAAAATTTGTTCCTTTGTGCCAACATATTCAAGCTTGATATTATTTTCGGTTACCTTCTCTCTAACGAAATGATATTTGATCAGAATGTGCTTTGTTTTGGAATGAATCACATGATTATTGGAGATACTGATGGCACTGGTGTTATTGTAAAATATGGGAACAGGATCATCAAACTTGACTTGAAGATCTTCCAAATTTTTATTCATCCAGAGAACTTGAGTACAACAGGCTACTTCTGGAATATATTCTTCTTCTGCTGTGGATAACGAGATTAAAGGCTACTTTTTACTTAACCATGAAACAAGGAAACCACCTAGATAGAATGATGCTCCACTGGTACTCTTTTGATCACCAACACTTCCTACCCAATCTGCATATGTATAATCTTGGATAACTAGATTATTTCCTTTGGGGTACCATAAAACATATTTTGTTGTGCCCTTAAGATATCGGAGAATTCTCTTGACTGCAATAATATGAGATTCTTTTGGTGCTGCTTGGAATCTTGCTACTTGTAAACTGCCTACATTACGTCTGGCCAAGAAGCTGCCACATATAGAATATTTCCAATCATAGATCTATACAACCTCTGGTCCACATCCTTTGACGAATCATCTAAACTTAACTTGTAACCTGTTACCATTGGGGTAAGGGTAGGCTTGAAATCTTCCATATTTAATTTCTTGAGCATTTTCTTGATGTACTTGTTTTGATATATAAATGTTTCTTTATCCTGTTGAGATATATGAAGCCCTAAAAATTATGTCAGCTCGCCAAGTAGAGACATTTCAAACTCACTTTGCATTTTTGTGGCAAATTTTTTACTTAATTTGTCATCATTTCTTCCAAAAATTATATCGTCTACATATACCTAGATAATTGTTATATTATCTTGATCCACTTTCACATAGAGATTGTTGTTGGCGCTTCCTTACTTGAATCCTTTTTGATGTAGATATCCATCAAGATGAGCATACCAAGCTCTAGGAGCTTGCTTGAGACCATATAGTGCCTTCTTTAATCTACAGACATAGTCTTCCATTTCATAGAGCAGAAAACCTTCGAGTTGTTTAATGTAAACTTCTTCTTCCAATTCACCATTTATAAAGGTTGACTTAACATCCATTTGGTAGACCTTGATTTTTCTCGAGCATGCATAAGTGAGAAACATTCTGATAGCTTCAATTCTGGCAACGAGAGCAAGTGTTTCTTCAAAATCAATTCCTTCAACTTGTGCATATCCTTTGCAGACTAATCTTTCCTTATTCTTGGTAACCTGTCCATCCTCATTCAATTTGTTTCTAAAGACCCATTTAGTTCCAATAAATTTTTTATCCTCCGATCGTGGAACCAATTCCCAAGTATCTTTGTTCTCAATTTGATCCAGTTCTTCATTCATAGTTGCTACCCAATGTTCATCTTGACTAGCTTCCTCAAAATTCCTAGGCTCAAAAGTTGCTAAAAAATCAAGGTGGGCTTATTGTGATGAACGAAGTTGTCGACTTCTTCTATTTCCAATTCCTTCATTTATGTTGCTGATGATTTGATTTGACAAATGGTTCTTTTTACACTATTATTTTAAATCTTTGGAGAATTTTCTTGTACATCCTGCTGATCATTTCTTATTTCCTCTTGGTCGATTGTTGTTTCCTTATTTGATTGGTCTTGTTCTGGAGTTTCTTCTTCATCCTTCATAGATTCTCCCTCAGATCCCTCAAATTTTCTTGAAGGGACAATCTCATCGTCATCCTTTGTAACACAATCTTCATCAAAAGTAACATTTATGCTTTCCACTATTTGTTTTTGCCTCAGATTGTAGCATCTATAAGCCTTCCTTTTGCGTGAATAACCAACGAAAATACCTTCATCGACATGGGAATCGAACTTGCCCAATTTTTTATCTTCTCTTTTGATGTAGCATTTGCTTTCGAATATTTTTAAGTATTTGACATTTTCTAGTCTTCCTTTCCATAATTAGTATGGAGTCATGTTACAATTGTTCCTTAGCAAACCTTTATTTATAATGAATACAGTTGTATCGATTGCTTGAACCCATAATTTATCATCTAATTTTGAGTAATTTAACATTGTTCTGGCCATGTACGGTTCTATTTTTTCTTTCAACAATTCCATTTTACTATGTTGTTCTGGCTATTGAGAATTGCCTTTTATTCCATTTTCATCACAATACTGTTGAAATACCTTGGAAGTGAATTCTCCACCATTATCTGATCTCAGACATTTAATCTTCAAATTAGTTTCATTTTCGACCAATTCCTTGTAGATTCTAAAACATTCAAATGCCTCCATATTTTTCTTTAAGAAGCTGACAACTGTCATTTTCATGTAATCATCTATCATTAGCATAAAATATAATTCTCCATCTAAACCTTTTTTTCTCATAGGATCACATAGATCAGTATGTACTAATTCCAATGGACATGATGCAAAGTGTTCTTCTATATTGAACTCAAATTTTTTCTGCTTGTCGTGCCGACAAGATTCACATATTGTATTGGTGGGTTTTTAAATTTTAGGAATTTATCTTACTGCTTCCTTCTTGCTGATCCTGACCAAAATGTCGAAATTTATATGTCCCATTCATTTTTTCCATAACCAACTTTCGTATTCTTTCGCCAAAAAGCACCCTTTAGGTGTCTCATCCAAAATATATATGTCATTTGGAGCTCTGCTTGTTGTAGCCACAATTTTGCCGAACTTTCCTTTCCTAATTTCACATTTCTTAGAGTTAAATAGCATCGTGTGTCCTTGATCACACATTTTTCCAGCACTGAGCAGATTTTGATTCATATTTTCAACCAACAACACATCTTTCGCTAATGCATTCTTGCTTCCAATTGTGACTGTACCTACTCCTATGACGTTTGAAGACCCACCATTTCCAAAAGACATTGTTCCATCCTTATTTTCCTTCAAGGATATGAACTTATTCCTATCTCCTGTCATATGAGTTGAGAAACTACTATGAACATACCAAACGTTTTTGTTTCTTTGAGCCTTGAGAGTGATAGAACATTTTCCAATATTATTTTTCCATATTTGTTCATTCTGATTTTGCGAGAATTCATTGGAGGAACATCCAAGTCTGCAATCTTTAGCCATGTGTCCAAAATTGTTACATTTGTAACATTCGACATCATCTCTCAAATGATCAAATCTCTTAATATCCTATTGAGTTCCAGAATATCCAATTCTGAAATATCTCCCAAAACTGTATTTATTCCAAACATACGTGTGACATTCTATAGCTCTACATCCAAAACTTCCACATGAATAACAATGACCATAGAAAATAGGTTTATACCTGGGAGGAAATCTTCTTTGAGGAATTCTCTTCCATGTTTCTTCCTATGAGTCCTAAACTCTTGAGTTGGCTGGAAGGTTTAACTGCTTGTTAGATTTTTCATATCCAAATTTTGTTGTTGTCATAGAAGGATTTGGCTCCTTTTCATATTTTCTTTGTAACCCAGACCAGTCTTGTCACTGTTTGATTGTTGATTGTTGATGATTTATTCTAATGCCATGGATTTGTTGGTGTAGTTTTGAAGAGTTTTTTTCATTTTTTACTTGCTTTCGAAGAGAAACAAGTTTCAGCTTCCGATGCTTCTCTTTCCTTGTTTATTTCCTTTAATTCTTCCCTGAGAAATTCTTCATCTCGTTTCTTTTCTTCAACCTTGGTTTTAAGATTTAGGACATGTTCCCCTTCTATCTTTAATTCATCTTCAAGAGATTTGACATACTTCCTCTTGACCTTGAGCTCTTTGATAACCCTGATCACTTCGTTTTCAAATTCAACCTTAGTCATCTCTTCTTCTTTGTCTCCTTCTTCAACATATGCTTCTTTCTTATTATGCTTGGCCATAAAAAATACTCTTCTGTTGATTTCTTCTTCGTTATCATTGGCTTCATCAAATGAGGAGTTATCTTCTTTGGAGAATAAACTCTTAAACCATTTCTTCTTGCCTTTCTTTTTGAACTTCCTCAGACCTTTCTTTCCTTTCGTAACAGCCTTATTTTTGTGAGGAGACTTGGCTGCAAAATGCCCAACCTCACCAAAATCAAAACATATCAATGGAATTTTAGCTTTTAATTTCCCCATACCTATTCTCATTTTTCGCGTGAATTAGGAAAATTATTTATTTAAAAATTATTCTTTTTCTTCTTCCTTACAACTACAAGTTTTCGCTTTCGGAGTATGCTTGTCCTTACTAGTTTTCTTGGAAGCGGAAAATGTTGTTTCTAGGTGAGATGTGTCATCCTCTTCTTCAATCCTCATTTAATATTCCGTAAGCACTACATGAATATCATCTTTTCTGAGATTGGTTAGATTAGAAATATATTCCAAGACATATACCTTTGGGTTGAATCTTGCCGGCAAGGTTATAAGGATCTTTCGGACAACAATTTTCAAGTCGACAGGTTCTCCCAAACCTTCTAATGCATTTTTTATTTCATCAACATGATGTAAGTATGCATCAATATTTTTATCTTTCTTGATTTTGAGTTGCTCAAATTTTGCCCTGTAAATTTGAAGCTTTGCTTCTTTCACATTTGAGTCACCTACATATATATTCTCAAGCTTGCCCTATACTTCTTTAGTAGTTTTTCCACTCAGTACCTTAAGATAGATAGATTCGATAAGCCCACTAATAATGAGATCTTTTTCCCTTGCATCATATACCATATTTTTCTTTCCTTGTTCATCCTAGGTCGATGTAAAGACTTTTTCAACAATTTCCCATACTTCGTATCCTTGCGCCAACAAATAAACCTACATTCTTCCACTCCAAAGTGTGTAGTTATTTACATTGAACAAAGGAACTCTATTCTTAGTATACTCCATGACCTCATTCCAGTTGTTAGACTGTTATTAAAGGAACCAAGCTCTGATACCAATTGTTGGAAATACTGAGAGGGGGGGGTGAATCAGTATTTCTTATCAATTAGCACTTTTTAAATCTTTTCAGAGCATTAGATAATATTCAATTATTCTTTATGTTTATATATTAACAACAGTAAACAATAGACCACAATAGTCACACGAATTTTAGATGGAAAACCCCCTCCGGGTCAAAAACCACTGAATTCTTTTCTAACAAATTATTTAATCTTCAACCCCAATTGAAATAAAAGGTACAACTTCCTAGAATTATAGAAAAACATTCTTCTCCATATCCCACTGTAAGGATGCCCCAACACCCTGGTTTCTTCAATAATCAACTGAATGGATGCCCCGACATCTTAGACCAACCTACCACCCTGAAGTGTTCACATGCTCCAATATGTAGGTGACTTAATGCACCAACCTAACACCTCCCTGCCACCCTATAATGATCATAAATAATACAAGAGTGTGGAATTCCATACCAAGGAAAATGATCCATGATACAATATGATTCACAATGATTTTCTTGAACTAGACCAATCACCCAATTGCACTATGACCTACAACCAAACCATGACATTATCCAATAATGACACTTATGCCTCCCAACAATGCCTCTCCAACTCTAGGCAGATTGACTCTTTTACAATAATGACTCTTTTACAATTTTACAATGACGATTTTTACAATACAAACTTTTGGCACAACCTGATACTGGACTTGACACTGCTTATTTGAACACTAGTAGTTGTTGAGGTATTTTTGTGCTTGCTTCAAGTAATGGTATTTGGTGTTGTATTGTCCTTCTATTATGTGTATGGGTTTTCCTATTGTGTCCTCCTTCCTACACATGCAAGACCCAAACCAATATACAAACAAAATACTTACACTGTTGTGCAAAACATATGTTAGAGAAATATTCAAAATTCAAATGTAAATATGTTCAACATTTATGAACAAAAGGAAATCAAACATACATACAAAATACTTACACTGTCCTGAAAAAACACATGTCAGAGATGATATTAAAATCAAAATTCAAACACTAATCATACATACCTTTTTGTATGAGACTTGCCCTTGACCGTTGATGTGTTTTCCTTACTGCAATGATCCTTGAATGCATATTTTTTCTTTCCTTATAGAAGCTCGATATTGAATCTATTGTATATGTGTAATTTTAGATCTCCAAGGTCTGAAATTTCATCCTATGATAGGCCTTTGATTCCTCATTCCAACCTCGTATGTCTGATCAACATTTGATTCTTCAAGAGATAGTTATGCCCAATCTCCTACGATGACCTAATTATAGAATGGCTCAGTATAGCGAACTTGTACGAAGTGCCACGTGTCACTATTTCAACCTTTGTTCCTAAAAACAATACAAAAAAGACTACATCCCATCTTATTTCTATCAATTTTTATGAAATTTGAATCCAATTCTTAGAGAGAAAGTTATGAAGATTTTCCCAAGGTCACATGTTTTTCATGACACTCGGGAGCCTGCAAAAACCCTAACATCCTCATATCATATCTCTGAAACTATAGCGAACCAATATCTAAAATTCGGACACAAGCTTCATCGGGATTTCACCCAAATTGTTTTTTAGTTTCAACATCTGAGGCTTCATATAAAATAATTTATATTGAAAATTCCACGATGCTGGTTATATGTAGTGAAATCCTTACATGAGGAAAATATGAGGGTCACCATTTATATAAATTCTTAGGTCGAGGGGGTATTCAACAAGTAAACGTTGGAGGGATTTTAGGAGATTAAAAATTATTAATTATTGACAATTAAATTACCACAACCAATGATTAGTGTCATGCCACAACCCCATGGGGTTTTAGCCCACTAACTGGGGTTACTAAATTCAAACACAAATATGTCTCAAACCATGAAGAATTATGTAGCATGCCATATATCAATGGAAACATCTTGACAAGAAGAAACCATATAAAATATCCTTGACTCGGAATCGAGTAAGTTGTCAAGTCAAAATTCCTATGCAATATCGGGGTAGCCCCTGGTGCTACTTGGGTTGACATCAATGACAACCACGGATCAATAATCTATCCCTTTGGAATTTATGGCAACACAAGTACTCCCACTGCCATCATGACACCTCTTCCTACATCATTATCTCCCCCTTTTTCATCAATGGAAAAGCGTAACTCATCCTGACAAACATCATCCTGCGAACCTATACACACCTCAACTCCCCCCTTTTTTTACTTATTTATATAAGAAAAATAGTCTCATGAGAACTTGGGAGAATCCCAAGCTTTAGGCAAAGATACTCAATTGGTTCATGAGGTAATGGTTTAGTAAATATTTCAACAATTTGTTCCTTTGTGCCAACATATTCAAGCTTGATATTTTTTTTGGTGACCTGCTCTCTAATGAAATGATATTTGATCGGAATGTGCTTTGTTTTGGAATGCATCATAGGATTCTTGGAGATACTGATGGAATTGGTGTTATCGCAAAAGATGGGAATAGGCTCATCAAACTTGACTTGAATATCTTACAAATTTTTCTTCATCTAGAGAACTTGAGTACAACAGGATGTTGCCGCGATATATTTTGCTTCTGCTATGGATAACGAGATTGAAGACTACTTTTTATTGAACCATGAAACAAGGCAACCACCTAGATAGAATGTTGCTCCACTGGTACTCTTTCTATCATCAACACTTCCTGCCCAATCTGCATCTATATAAGCTTGGATAAATATATTATTTCCTTTGGGATACCATAAACCATATTTTTTTGTGCCCTTAAGATATGAGATAATTATTTTGACAACAATAATATGAGATTCTTTTGGTGCTGTTTGGAATCTTTCTACTTATCCAACTGCCTGCATTATGTTGGGCTGAGAAACTGTCACATATAGAAGACTGCCAATCATAGATCTATACAACCTCTGGTCCACATCCTTTGGCGAATCAGCTAAAATTAACTTGCAACCTGTTACCATTGGGGTAAGGGCAAGCTTGCAATCTTCCATCTTGAATTTCTTGAGCATTTCCTTGATGTAATTGGTTTGATATATAAATATTCATTTATCCCGCTGAGATATATGAAGCCCTAAAAAGTATGTCAGCTCACCAAGGAGAAATTTCAAACTCACTTTTCATCTTTGTGGAAAATTTTTTACTTAATTTGTCATCATTGCTTCCAAAAATTATATCGTTTACATATATCTAGATAATTGTTAGATTATCTCGATCAACTTTCACATAGATATTGTTGTCGACGCTTCCTTTCTTTAATCCTTGTTGATGTAGATATCCATTAAGATGAGCATACCAAACTCTAGGATGTTTCTTGAGACCATATAGTGCCTTCTTTAATTTGCAGACATAGTCTCCCTTTTCAGAGAGCAGAAATCCTTTGGGTTGTTCAATGTAAAATTCTTCTTCCAATTCACCATTTATAAAGCCCGACTTAAAATCCATTTGGTAGACCTTGATTTTCTCGAGCATGCATAAGCGAGAAACATTATGATAGCTTCCATTCTGGCAATGGGAGAAAATGTTTCTTCAAAATCAATTCCTTCAACTTGTGCATATCCTTTGTAGACTAATATTTCCTTATTCCTGGTAACCTGTCTATCCTCATTCAATTTGTTTCTGAAGACCCATTTAGTTCCAATAACATTTATATCCTTTGGTCGTGGAACCAATTCCCAAGTATCGTTCTTCTCAGTGTGATCTAGTTCTTCATTCATAGGTCCTACCCAGTGTTCATCTTGACTAGATTCCTCAAAATTGGTAGGCTCAAAAATTGCTAAAAAAGCAAGGTGGGATTTTTGTGATGAACGAAGTTTTCAACTTCTTCTGGTTCCAATTCCTTCATTTATGTTGCCGATGATTTTATTTGACAGATGATTCTTTTGAAAACATTCTTTTAAAGCTTTTGGAGAATTTTCTTGTACATCCTGCTGATAATTTCTTATTTCCTCTTGGTTGACTGTTGTTTCCTTATTTGATTGGTCTTATTCTAGAGCTTCTTCTTCATCCTTCACATATTCTCCCTCATATCGCTCAGATTTTCTTGAAGGGACAATCTCATCGTCGTCCTTTGTAACACAATCTTCATCAAAAGTAACATTTATACTTTCAACTAATTGTTTTCGCCTCAAATTGTAGCATCTATAAGCCTTCCTTTTGCGTTAACAGCCAATGAAAATACCTTCATCGACACAGGAATCGAACTTGCCTAATTTTTTATCTTATCTTTTGATGTAGCATTTGCTTCCAAATATTTTGAAGTATTTGATGTTAGTCGGTCTTCCTTTCCATAATTCGTATGGAGTCATGTTACAGTTTTTCCTTAGCAAACCTCTATGTTTATAATGAATACAACTGTATCGATTGCTTGAACCCAAAATTTATCATCTATTTTTGAGTCATTTAACATTGTTCTAGCCATTTCCTGTACGGTTCTATTTTTTCTTTCAACAATGTCATTTTTATGTGGTGTTCTAGCTATTGAGAATTTCCTTTTTATTCCATTTTCATCACAGTACTGCTGAAATACCTTGGAAGTGAATTCTCCGCCATTATCTGATCTTAGACATTTGATATTCAAATCAGTTTCATTTTCGACCAATTCCTTGTAGTTTCTAAAAAATTCAAATGCCTTAGTATTTTTATTTAAGAAGTTGACGACTGTCATTCTGGTGTAATCATCTATCATTAGCATAAAATATAATTCTCCATCTAAACCTTTTATTCTCATAGGACAACATATATCAATATGTACTAATTCCAATGGACGTGATGCAAAGTGTTATTTTTTCTTGAACCCTACTTTTGTCTCCTTGTCATGCCAATAAGATTCACATATCGTATTGGTGGGTTTTCAAATTTTAGGCATTTCTCTCATTGCTTCCTTCTTGCTGATCTTGACCAAATTGTCGAACTTTATATGTCCCATTCATTTGTGCCATAACCAAATTTCGTCTTCTTTCGCCAAAAAACACCCTTTAGGTGTCTCATCCAAAATATATATGTCATTTGGAGCTCTACTTGCTGTAGCCAAAATTTTACCGAACTTTCCAAGGTCTGAATTTCATCCTATGGTAGCCCTCTGAGTCCTCTTTCCAACCCTGTAGATAAAATAAACATTGTTTTCTTCAACAAATAGTTATTCTCAATCTCCTACGATGACCTGATTATAGACTGGTTCAGTATAGCGAACTTGTACGAAGTGCGACGTGTCATTGTTTCAACCTTTGGTCGTGAAAACGATATACAAAAAAATACAGCCCGTCCTCTTTCTATCACTTTTTACAAAATTTGAATTCAATGCTCAGAGATAAATTTATGACGATTTTCCCAAGGTCACCTGTTCGACATGAAATTCGGGAGCCTGCAAAAACCCTAACTTCCTCATATCATATCTCTGAAAATATAGCGAACCAATATCTAAAATTAGGACATGAGCTTCATCAAGATTTCACCCATTTTTATTTTTTTTGTTTCAACATCCAAGGCTTCGTATAAAAGAAGTTATAGTGAAAATTCCACGATGACTGGTTATATGTAGTGAAATCCTTACATGAGGAGGATATGAGGGTCACAATTTATATAAATGCTTAGGTTGAGGGGGTATTCAACAAGTAAACATTTGAGGGATTTTAGGAGATTAAAAAATTATTAATTATTGACAATTCAATGACCACAACCAATGATTAGGGTCATGCCACAACCCCATGAGGTTTTAGCCCACTAACTGGGGTTACTAACTTCAAACACGAATATCTCTCAAACCGTGAAGAATTACGTGGCATGCCATATATCGACGAAAACATATTGACAAGTAGAAACCATCCAAAATATCCTTGACTCGAAATCGAGTAATTTTTCAAGTCAAAATTCTGATGCATGATCGGGGTATTCCTTGGTTCTGCTAGGGTTGACATCAATGACAACCACTGATCAACGAAATTAAGCTCTAGGTGGAAATCAATATCACATCAACATATAAATGTGTCATGACACATCTATTGTAGTAGATCTGACAAGAAAATGTATAGAAATGGTAAATATACCCAAGAAATAACACCATAGAAGATAAAATTTCAGATCTTCATTAATATCAAAACCCTTGAGGTAGGGAAACACCATACATTCACTCCTTAAGGAAGGAGATCACTCCACAAACCATATGCTTGCCAATACAATAATCCTTGACATCTCTCAATGGAGAGTATCTAGCCTCTATATATGTTTCATACATGCAATACCATGGGTCTCTGAATACCATACTTCCAATACAATGGGCTTATCACTTTATTCCCTAGCTACATGTGGTCCCTTACATAATGTGGTTTAACCACTTTATTTTTTAACTATGGACCATTTATTTATCATTATGATATTATTACATCATATTATTCCCTTTTGTACCTCCCTATGTACCCTATATTATCCCCCCTAGTTATACTACATCTATGGAGACATTATTTTACAACCAAAAAAAGAAAAATAGATACAAATTCTTCTTTTGGACATAACTTGTGTTATGCAACAAGCTCACAAAATAGAAGAAAATATAGATCAACGACTTAGAAATCAACCTCTTCAAGGGGAAACCTCATTTACACTATATAAATGAACAATTGTTGGATGATTCAAATGACAAAGCCTCCTTTCTATATATAGCAGTCTAAGGGGTCACAATATAATTAGAGCTGACATAACAATAATAATGTAAGAGTACAAAAATAACAATAGTGGGATTCTATGGGCGTAATAATAAAAATATGGGGACTAAATGGGTACAAAAATAACAATAATGGGGCTACACTAACAATAAAAATAAGGGGATGCACTAGTCTTATAGGGACCTAACATGCCCTTCTCCTTCAAAAAGGTGTTTTCCTCAATGCTTGAGTAGTTATGGATGCTTCTGTATAAAATACTCATCCTCCCATGAGGAATCTTCAATAGGTTAGTTCTTCCACTTGATGAGATGCTTTGAAATTGATCGATTTCGTAACTATCTAGTTCTTATTTATGTGACTTCTTTAGGTTCCAATATGATTTTTCCTTCCTCGTCAAGTTTTGGAAATATTGTTCGAACTTGGAGCTTGTCACCTATAACCTTCTTTAAGCATGAAATTTGGAAAACTAGGTGCACGCGAGAAGATGCCAGAATCTCCAATTTTACCAATATTTTGCAACACCTTGTAAGGACCGTAATACCTTGGTGGTAATTTATTATCCTTCTTAGATTTCTTGAGGAACAGTTTTTTGTATGGTTGTAGCTGCAAAAATACCCAGTCGCCTACATCAAAACTTCTTTCACTGCGATGTTGATCTACATGTTGTTTCATTTGATGCTACACGAAAGTGAGGTTATCCTTTAAGAGTTGGAGAAATTTTTTTTGATGCTTGATGTGATATTCCAATGCTTGAACCTTAGAATTTTCTCTTAATGATGATGTGATGGATGGTGGATGATATCCATAAAGTTCCATAAATGGGGTCATTTTTTCTGCAGTATGGAAGGAATGGTTATACCACCATTCAACCAGAGGTAACCACTTGGCCCATTGTGCTTTTTTACCAGATACAAAACAACGGAGATATCCTTCCAAAAATTTGTTAACTATCTCATTTTCCCATCAGATTAAGGATGATAAGATGAAATATGAGCTAATTGAGTACCCAGACAAATAAAATCACTATGTTCAAAAATTTCTAGTGAAAATGGGATATCTGTTGCTTACAATAATCTTTGGGTTTCCATGTAGCTTTTGAATTGTTTCCATAAATGTAGTAGAAACTGTACTATATTTAAATGGATGTGATAATACACAAAAGTGTGCTTACTTGGTAAGTCTATCAACTACCACCATGATGACACTCTTTCCTTTGTACTTGGGTAAACCTGTGATAAAATCCATTGAAACCTCCTCCTAACGTTGACTTGGAATGGATAAAGATTGTAATTGACCCAGGTTCTTAATTGTCTCAACTTTATTTTGTTGGAAAACCAAAAATTCCACCACAAACTTTTGAATATCAGATTTAAGGCCATCCCAAAAAAATTCCTTCTTAACCCTATGGTAATTTTAAAAAAATCCTGAGTGCCCTCCTAAGGGAGAGGTGTACAATTCCAAAATTATATTTTGTTTGAGCTAGGAATTATTACAAAGATATAAGAAATATTTGTACCATAATAAATCATTTTTCTAGCTAAATGTATCAGATGTACTGGGATTTTGCTACGATTTTTGAATGATTTCCCACACTTCTTCGTCATTCTTCCATTTATGCCTTGCTTCGGTTGTCCAATTTGGTTGGATAATAGAAATGACAAAAATAAATTCTTCCACGTAGTCATCCTTTCTTGAGAGTGCATCTGCAACAACATTTTCCTTCCCTTTTTTGTAGATGATTTCAAAGTCATAAGTCAAAATATTTGTTACCCATTTTTGTTGCTCTTTTGAAGAAAATATTTGCTCTAAAAAGTATTTAAGACAATCATGATCTGTTTTTACCTTGAAGTGTCTTCCCATTAGGTAAGGTCTCCATTTCTTAATTGCATGTAGTATTTACAAAATTTCCTTCTGATAAATAGGTTTTTGTAAATACTTTCCTTTGATTGGATTACTTTCAAAATCAATGGGTCTTCCTTCTTTCATTAAAAAAACACCAATTCCATTTCCTAAGGCATCACATTCCACAGTAAAGGTTTTTGTGAAGTCTGGCGTAGCTAAGACAGGTGCTTGGCACATTGCCTCTTTAATATGTTCAAAGGCATTAGTTGCTTCCGAAGTCCAAGAAAATTCATCTTTCTTCAATAATATTGGTAGAGGTGTTGTTATTCTCCCATAATTCTTAAAAAACTTGTGATAAGACCCTATCAAATTTAGACATCCTCGTAAATTCTTTATAGTTGTGGTGATTTTCCATTCCTTAATGGATTTAATTTTGTTAGGGTCTACCTTAACACCCTCATGAGATACAATATGACCCAAATTTTCCACCTCTTGTACTCCAAAGAAACATTTGGAGGTTTTTTCATTTAATTGTTTCTCCTCCAATGGTTTGAGCACCCTGTCAACATGTTGAACATGATACTTCCAAGACTTGTTGTAGATTAGTATATCATAAAAAAATACTGACACATATTTTCTAAGGAAGGGTTTTAAAATGGAATTCATTAAAACTTGAAATGTAGAAGGTGCATTGGTAAGGCAAAAAGGCATGAAAAAAAATTCATAATGACCCTCATGAGTTCTAAATGCTATTTTCAAAATGTATTTAGTCTTCATTCTTATTTATTGATATCCTGAATGAAGATCCAACTTGGTGAAGTAAATTTCTTCATGTAATTCATCCAATAATTCATCAATGATAGGAATGAGAAATTTATCTTCAATAGTGAGCTTGTTGAGCTCCTTATAATCTATACATATGCACCATGAACCATCCTTCTTGTGCACCAATACTACTGGGGTAGAGAAAGAACTTTGACTAGGTTGAATTATACTGGCCTCTAGCATTTCTGCAACCATACGTTCAATCTCACTCTTTTGGTAATAAGGATATATTTAAGGCCTAATGTTTGGAGGAACACTTCCTCGAATCAAATGAATAACATGATCATGATCATGAATAGGTGGGAGGCCTTTGGGAATCTCAAACACATTGGAAGGATTGCCCAATACTTTTTGGAGATATGGAGAAATATATGAATTGATGTTTGAACCTATACTAAGCATAATTTTGAAATTACACCTCGTTTTTATTTATTCAGAAGCTTTTTCATGAAATTAGAGTTGATTATCTTTCTTGGTTTCCCTGTGATACCCCGTAATTCAACTTCCTTTCCTTCCAAAAAAAAATTCAAGAAAAGTTCTTGAAAATTAAAATCTATAGTCCCCAAGGATTGTAACCATTTGAATCCTAGTACAACATCAACACCATCCATTGGAATATAAAAAATTGGACTATTCAATACATATTAATCCATGGTTAGCTTGATATTACGACAATTTCGAGAGAAATTTATAGTTCCTCCATTTGAAACCATCACTTGACACTCTGGTGATGGATATAGGAAGAAATTCAATTCCTTGGCTATCTTATAATGAATAAAATTATGGGTACTACTCGAATCAATGAAATAATATTACCTTTTTTTCTTGATATATCCTTCTATCTTGAGAGTTTGAGGAGTGGTAATTCCTGCTAATGCATTACAAGATATGGTTGGATTAATTTCTTCCTTATCTGGGGTTGGTTCTTGGTGTATATCCTCCTCTTTTGATGTTTCTTGTTGCTTTTATTCCTCCTCTTCACAATCTATGTAAAATAATTTCTTCTCAGCGCACTTATGACCTTTAGTGTATTTTATCACAACTATAACAAAGCCCTTTTTCTCCTTTTTCCTCCAATTGTTGTGGTGTCAACCTTGTAGGTTGTGGAAGTCTAGGAGTAGAAACATTTCCATATTTATAGTTGTGATTGGTACACTTCCATGTTTCCATAATTTTGCTTTCAACTTTTCTCGCCACCCTGAATTCCTTATCCAATGAATCATGTTACCAAAGGTGAACCTCATTTTGGATGTTATCCTTTAAATTCCCTATGAAGACATAATTCATATGATCCTCTAGAATATATGATACCATGATATTCAATTTTTGGATGTCCTCAATGTGCTCTGCCATTGAACCCTTTTGTTTGAGATTTATCAATTGGCTAAAGAAGGTGTTTCCCTTTGTATCCTCATAATGTGCTATCATTTCCTCCTTAAAAATTGACCAAGTGAAAAGTGGTTTACAAGAACAAAGCCATATATACCATACAAAATGATTGGGTTCTAAATATAAATTTGTAAAGCGTACCTTTTGTGAGTGTTTCACATCACGGAGATCAAAATATTGCTCCATTTGTAGTATCCATGTTAATGGATCCTTTCCATCAAACTTCCCCATATCGATCTTTAGAATGTGGTGGTTCTTAAACCCAAAATTGGAGTTTCTAAAATCACAATTGATATTCCTTTTGTCCTCATCATGATTTTCATGGATTACCTTTTCACCACCATGAAGCCTTTCTTGCAACAAATTTTTCAAACCTTCTTACAAACCTTCCATGTTTGATTTCAAACCATCCATATTAGATTCCATGTCATCCATCTTAGCTTCCATTTCTCATTTTAAACCACCCATGTACGTTTTTAATCCATCCTTAAAATAATCCATTTTTTATTATATAACATCCATCCTAGTTTCCATACCATATATCTTAGCTTCCATTTCATTTTTGGTTACTCTTTGCGAGAGAAAAATTTGTTGCACTTGGTCTCGTAATTTTGATATATTGTGTTGCAATTCTTCCTCTTCATTCATCATAGTAGAGATTTCTTAGGGCTTAATGGGCGTGGAATTATTTTTAGGAGGAATTTTAGAACCAAATACTGACATCTATGCTTCAATATTCCCTTGGAATCACTTCAAACTATTTTTTCAAACAAAAGTTATGGAATTTTAAAATGAATACACACCTTTTATTTTCTTTTGAGGAGCTCTACATTGAACCTGATGTATCTCTATGATTTCAGATCCCCAATATTTGAACTTCAGTCCTATAGTATCCGTTTGAGTCTTCTTTCCAATGCCACAGGTCATAGCTAATTTGGTTTCTTCAAGGTAAATTTATTCCTAATCTCCCACGATGACCTTATTATAGACTGGTTCAGTAGAGCTAAATTGTATGAAGTTCCACGTGTCAATGTTTCAACCGCCGGCCTTGAAATTTCTACACGAAAACCTAAAGTTTATGCACTTTCTACCACATTTTACAAAATTCAAATCTAATGCCTGAAATGAAATTTATGATGATTTTCCCTAGGTCACCTGTTTGAGACTAAATTTTGGAGCTTGCAAGAAACCTAAATTCCCTAGATCATATCTCTGAAAATATAGTGAAACAAGATCTGAAATTTTTACGTGAAGTTCACCAGGACTTCGTCTCCATGTGGTAAAATTTTTAGCATATTAATTTTCTTATAAATTTTTTTATAGCAACAATTATAAGATGAACTGTTTGAAGAAGTGAAACCCTAGAATCCAAAGCTCTGATACCAAATTTTATGCAAGCAACTCACAAAATAGAAGAAAATGTTGGCAATATGATGCAGAGTGTTGTCCTTGATGGCAACCCACTGAATGAAGATGAAGACATGAGATTGTTGACTTGTGTTGTCATTGATGGCAATCCACTTGATGAAGTTATTCTTGACTTGATGGACTTGATAAATGATGTAAATCTGATGTGACATAATGTTTGTTGGCAATAAGATGCTGAGTGTTGTCCTTGATGAAAACCCACTTGATAGAGTGTTGTCCTTGAATGGCAACCCACTTGATGAAGATATGGCAGCCTACTTGATGAAGTTGTGCTTGATAGAATATGTCTTGATGAACTTATTAAATGATGCAAATCTGATGTATCCACAGTGAGTACAGAAGGCAATGAAGAAAGGAATTCAGTATGTGCTAGATCTATGATGAAAAGAATATGTCTCAAGGCATATGCGGATTTGTCTAAGAAAAGTCGCGTATGCACGCGGGTAATAACGTTCCAAGTCGTGTATGGGCAAAAGCGCTCATAAAGTGCAAAACCAGGGGTAACCACCATGGTATTGACCCATTGTATTGGGTAATGATTCGTCTAAATGACCCCGTCCAGGAATACCATTGGAAGTAATGTGGTTTTGGCTCATGGTATTGAAAAAGGGTAAACCTATATAAAGAGAAGAAATTCATTGTGCAAATCATGAGTGTGGGTGCAAGACGTCTGAGCTTGAATGAATACTTCTCTCTGAAGTATATCTGAATGGAAAGGGTTATAGTTGAATGACAGATCTGAATGCATGATGCACCAATGAAGAAAATGATGAAGAAGGGTATCTAGATCTGAAATGTATTTGTACTTGCTAGATCTGTTTATGGAATGATTAGATCTGAGATGAGGCGAACATCTGTCTGAAGTAAAAGGGTTAAATCTGAACTGAATATCTGATCTGAAGAAGTATGCTGCTCTATAATGACTGAATATGTATACGCTAGTTCGAACATCGAAGCGCGTATAGGTCGGGGTTTGTGCTGTGCGCGTATACGACCCTAAGTATAAATGTATGTATACGTTCGGTTTATGTGAACGAAGCGCGCATATACGCGGCACGCGGAAATGAAAGCGCGTATGTGCAAAAACTAGGCTCGTCAAGTATGAGTAAGGAAATGTCCGACCTCGTTCGGCTATGTTACCGCTATTTGTCCGGGTTATCCGAATTGAAAAGTATCTCGTTGGTGATGTATGTTTGAGCTTAAAAAAGTGTGGAGTGGGTCCAAATTGACTCGAAAATATGATGAAACGTGGCCTATAAGTGGTGTCCTAAAGGAAGCTTTGGATCCAAAGTGGTGAAAATTGATGAAACGTGGTCCATAGAGGTGCCGAGGTTGTAGCCTTCGCCGTGGGTAGTAGCTCCCTTCCAGGAGAGGCTGGTAAACGAGAGCAGGGGGTTGTAGCTCCCTTCCATGAGAGGCTGGTAAACGAGAGCAGGGGGTCGTAGCTCTCTTCCATGAGAGGATGGTAAACGAGAGAAGGTTGTAGCCTTCTGCAGGTGGGTGCCTGCGTGCTGGTATGAGTTTGCGCCAGTACATGGTTGTAAGATGTTTTCTTTATAATAAAAATATTGAAGACAGAGACGACGGCAGCGGTGGTTTTCTCCCGACTTGGGTTTCCACCTTAAATCCTGGTGTTCATGTGTGTTGCTTATGTGTGATGGTTTATTCTGTTATTACTGCACATGCTTACTGTTTATTGAACATCTAATGAATGAATGATGGAATGATATAAGTGAAGAATTAATGGCATAATTAGATCTCTGTGTATACGCGAGTTTTATGAAGGATATCCGCGTGTATACGCTAGTTTGGTTCATCAAAGTAGCGTATGGGTTTTAGAGTGAAAAAGTAAAAAGCTTTGATAAAGTCCTAAATACTGATTCACCCCCCCCTCTCAGTATTTTCCCCAACAATTGGTATCAGAGGAGGTCCTTCTGCAGAAGTTTGATCGCTTGAAGGAGATCCGTCGCAATGGGAAGTCATGAAGAAGTAATATCTATAAAGCCACCTCTCTTCAATGGAAGCAATCTAATACTCTGGAAGGTACGAACAAAAGCATATCTGAAAAGTCTTGGTGCAGAAGTATGGGCTAAAGGAAAAGAAGTAGCAAGAAGGAATAAGAACCGATCTAGCTCTAAGAAAAGTTACTATACTAATGAAGACAGTGATGGGTCATCTGATAGTGAGGAAGAACGTGAAGAAGATCTTAGACTCCTCGTGGCTTTTGAACAAAGAGAAGAAAACGATACTTTTATGGATGCTCTAGAGGACAATGACTTTCTTGAAGTATCCAGTGAAGATGAAGAAGATTCTGACCAAGATCTGAAAGTGCTCATGGCAAAGAAGCAAAGGAAGAAGGCTACTCGAAGAAAGGAGATACCTCAGAAATCATGTATAGCAGAAATTGAAGGAGATGAAACAGGTATTAATCGTTGTTCTGGTATTTTACTTAACTGTATATGTAGAGGTGATGATAGTGAAAGTGACAGTATGGATCTAGAAGAAGCTGTCATGATTAAAGATGAAGATCAGAAAAAATCATCTAAGGAGAATGAATCTATAGACAAGTATCAAAGGTTTCATGCTTATGCATCCAATCGAATGAAAAGACTAGAAGCAGAAATTAACGATCTAAATACAGATCTCGAAAAATCAAAAAAGAAGAATGAAGGTCTTGAAGCTGGAATCATCTCTCTACAAGCAGATCTCGAAGCATCAAATAAGAAGAATAAAGAACCTCTGTCATTTGAAAAGGAAGGACTTGAAGCATAAATCATCTCTCTCAAAGAAGATCTGGAAAAATCAAATAAGAAGAATGAAGAGCTGCAACAAACATGTGAAGAAAACGAAAATTGGTTGAAAGAAGAGATTATAAATCTGAATGATCAAGTAGAAGATGGAAGAAGGAAAGAAGAAAGCATGACGAAGCAATGTCAAGCCTTGGAGGTTGAGGTAAACATTCTCAAAGGTAAATTAGAAGAAAAGGTTAAACTTTTGAGGTTTCAAGATAGTACTAATATTTTGGAGAATATTCTGAGTAATCAAAGGTCTCCTGCTATCAAACTTGGTCTTGGTTTCCATGAAACTGTTAAAGGAGAATCTAGCTCACAAGGAAGTGCTAAAAATTCAGAGGATGTCAATGCAAAACCCGAAGTGTTGAAAGAAACAAAAGGTCAACCAACAATGATGAAATCTCAAAGGAAATCAGTCAATAAAGTTGAATGCTTTAAATGTCATAATTATGGGCATGTTGTAGCAAATTGCAGGAGCAGATCATTTCAGCCTCAATCAAACAGTTCCTACATAGAAAGGTACTCTGGTTTCTTCAAGGGATATTGTTTTTCATGTAACAAGTATGGACATAAAGCAGCTGATTGTAAAAGGAGGAAGATTAGAAATACACATTATGATTCTTATGCTTATTTCTCTGGACACATGAGATGTTATTCTTGTAACAAGTATGGACATGTAGAAAAGGAATGCAGGTTGAACAGATCTGAGAAAGTGGACAATTTTCAGCACACAGTTAGGAAGTTCAAGCAAATTTGGAAAAAGAAAGAGGACCAATCAGAAACGTAGGGAATTCTGACCCTACTGCAGTCATCCGCTTCTGAAGTTGACTTCTCTTATTGACTGCAGGAATGATGTGGGATACATTATGAGATTTAGTAATGTATCGTCACAGGGGGAGCAATGTATGATGACTTTCATGGTTGATCTAATTATTCTGGTTATATGTATTTCTGGCAGAGCATCTGATATGAAGAAAACATGTATAGGAAGTACAAGTTCAGGGGGAGATGAAGGAGTGTGAAAAATTTCTATGCCTCACTTTCCATACGCGGGTTCGATGAACAAAAGTCGCGTATACACGCGAGTTCCAGCAGACACAGTCGCGTATGCATTAATGATAAGAGAATTGGGATGACAGCTGAAGATCAGGAGCAGAGGTTCAGGGGGAGCATCAGTCTGACTGCTAATGATTGTACTGTTAGCATTATTCTGGTTATACTCATGCTAATGACATGATACATGGTTTCTTATGTTGAAGATTATGGATGAGTCCTGTTTGCTTTTTGATGAAGAGTATTCGCTGCTAAGATGAAAGTCTTATAATTCAGTGATAAGGACAGATCATGCAGAGATTGTTGCCAATGACTTGCTGTTAAAGGTGTTCAGATTACACAAGTTAAGAAGGAGCACTGGTTCAGGGGGAGCAGCAGGTTGAATACTAATGATTGCATTGTTGGCACTATGACTGCTTAATCTTTGGTTATTGTGATACTCATGCTCAAATGATGATGACTTGGTATATGGTTTATTATGATGAGATATTGAGCCCTGTTTGCTGAAAAGTATCTTTTGTGCTCACACATGGATGAGTTGGAAGTCGTTTGATTCAGAAATAAGAATAGATCATGCAGAGTTTGTTACTATGGTTGAGATCTTTTCCCTACATATGTTACTTCATGTTAAATCTTAAATATCATGGTGATATTGGACCACATGGATGATTGACACATATTTGAAGATGTTGTTCTGGTATGATAATTTCTCTTGGAAATATTGTATTGATGCTGCAAAGAATCTGAAGGCTTGGTTTCTAATGAGCTTATGCTACAACCGGTGGATGATGCTTGAAGACACAACTACATTGTTCTATCTATCTGTATTCCAGGGAAGCATTCAAATATCTCAGAAAGAAGCTGAACACTATCTTTCTCTCACAGAGGATCAGATCTGGTTAAAATATAGAAGATGGTATTGGATACGCGGACTTCCTGAAACACAGTCGCGTATATACGCGAGTTCATGCACATAAAACCGCGTATGTCTGGTTGCTGACAAATTTCTGTTTGGAGTCAGCTTTCTTCAGCATAGCTGCTGTACTGTGTAGTATCTCTGGTATCTTTGGTGGTGTTCCAGTTCTTATAATATTGTTTCGATCTCTGATGTTTTGATAGAGATGCCTTGATGATTGGTTGAAAGTGTTCAGGATGCATAAACTAAGGGGGAGCCTTAGTCATATGGAAAGGATGCTTGGATGAACAGATTCAGGGGGAGCATTAGCCTTGCTGAGTATAATGCATTGTTGGCATTATGATGGTTCTGAAATATGTTCTTGTTCTTGAAGTCTTTCTGGAATTGGTCATAAATGGTCATATTTGTAATTTGATGAAAAGGTCTTGTTGAGACCCATGATGTAAAATTGTAATATTCAAGCCATGTAAGGATCATTGAACTAATAAACCCACTTGGTTGGGTACTTGAGTCACATATGTAAATCCACTGGGTTGGATCTTTGATGTAAGTATGAGTCCTTGGTGATAGGAAAGGTCATAGAGTCATGTACTGCATTGAAAAATATGTTTTGAAGATTCAGCATGAACTCAGGGGGAGCATGGTAACTTCAATGCACATCAGAACTACAGAGCTCTTCTTTCTACATGAGGAGAAAAACCTTGTTTTGGTCCACCCTTTGCCCTTGATGTCAAATGGGGAGAGTATCATGGTGTTTGAATGAACAGAAAGAATGGTGTCAAAGAATGGGGAGAGTGACATGGTGTCATTGTATTCTTAATGTACCTCTCTGTTGTGGTGATCAAACACCATCGTGGTTGCCATCAAGTCCAAAGGGGGAGATTGTTGGCAATATGATGCAGAGTGTTGTCCTTGATGGCAACCCACTTAATGAAGATGAAGACATGAGATTGTTGACTTGTGTTGTCATTGATGGCAATCCACTCGATGGTTATTCTTGACTGATTGGACTCGATAAATGATGTAAATCTCGATGTATTACAATGTTTGTTGGCAATATGATCAGAGTGTTGTCCTTGATGGCAACCCACTTGATAGAGTGTTTTCCTTGAATGGCAACCCACTTGATGAAGATGATGGCAACCTACTTGATGAAGTTGTGCTTGATAGAATATGTCTTGATGAACTAAATCTGATGTATCTACAGTGAGTACAGAAGGCAATGAAGAAAGGAATTCAGCATGTGCTAAATCTATGGTGAAAAGAATATGTCTCAAGGCATACACGGATCTGTCTAGGATAAGTCGTGTATGCACGCGGAAAACAACGTGCCAAGTCGCGTATGGGCAAAAGCGCTCAAAAAGTGCAAAACCAGGGGTAACCACCATGGTATTGACCCATTGTATTGGGTAATGATTCGTCTAAATGACCCCGTCCAGGAATACCACGCAACTAATGTGGTTTTGGCCTCATGGTATTATGCAAACCATATAATGAACAAATTCATCACAAAAGAGTGTGGCAAGATGTCTGAGTCACAGAATGAAGGTCCCCTTCCTGCTATTATCCAATGAAAGGTTATAATGGAATGATAGATTCAATGCTGTTCAATGAAGAAACACAACACAATCTAGATCTGGAATGTATTTGTATCTGCTAGATCTTTTTATGGAATGCTTAGATCTGAGATGAGGCGAACATCTGTCTGAAGTAAAAGGGTTAAATCTGAACTGAATATCTGATCTGAAGAAGTATGCTGCTCTATAATGACTGAAGATGTATACGCTAGTTCGGAACAACGGAAGCGCGTATATACGCGGGTTTGGTAAAGCGAAAGCGCGTATCTGACCTGAAGTATAAACAGATGTATACGCTGGTTTATGTGAACAGAAGCGCGTATATACGCGGCATCAGTGAAATGAAAGCGTGTATGCAAAACTAGGGTTTGCTGAAGTATGAGTATGAAATGTCTGACCTGTTCTGCTATGTTACTGCTATCTGTCTGGGTTATCTGAATTGACAAGTATCTGTTGGTGATGTATGTTTGAGCTTAAAAGTGTGGAGTGGGTCCAGTCTGAAAATATGATGAAACGAGGCCTGCAAGTGGTGTCCTAAAGGAAGCTTTGGATCCAGTGTGAAAATTGATGAAACGTGGTCCATAGAGGTGCTGAGGGTTGTAGCCTTCAGTCAGGGGGTTGTAGCTCCCTTCCAGGTGAGGCCGGTAAACGAGAGCAGGGGGTCGTAGCTCCCTTCCAGGAGAGGCTGGTAAACGAGTCAGGGGGTTGGAGCTCCCTTCCAGGAGAGGCTGGTAAACGAGCGCAGGTGGGTGCCTGCGTGCTGGTCAAGTCTGCGCCCGCACATATGTTGTAAGATGTTTTCTCTATAATAAAATATTGAAGGCTGAGCAACTGCAGCGGTGGTTTTCTCCCGACTTGGGTTTCCACCTAAAATCCTGGTGTTCATGTATGATGCTTATGTGTGATGGTTTATTCTGTTCTTACTGCACATGTTTACTGTTTATAGAACATCTAATGAATGAATGATGGAATGATATAAGTGAAGAACTAATGGCATAATTAGATCTCTGTGTATACGCGACTTTTATGAAGGATATCCGCGTGTATACGCTAGTTGGCTTCAGCAAAGTAGCGTATGGGTTTTAAAGGAATGAAAAATTAAAAAGCTTTGTTAATGTCCTAAATACTGATTCACCCCCCCCCCCCCCCCCCCTCTCAGTATTTTTCCCAACAGAAAAGATAGATCAAAAACTTAGAAATCAGCCTCTTAGAGGGGGAAAACTCCTTTACATTACGTAAATGAACAATCTTGGATGATTCAAATGACAAAACATCCTTTCTATATATAGGAGTCTAAGGGGTCACAATATAATCAGAGTCGACATAAGAATAATAATGTAAGGGCATAGAAATAACAATAGTGGGCTTCTATGGGACACAATAATAACAATATGGGGACTACATAGGTACAATAATAACAATAAGGTGGCTACACTAGCAATAACAATAAGGGGATACACTAGTCTTATAAAGACCTAACAACTTGACCATGTGAACTTCTGAAATTTTAGATGGAATTTTATAGTAAAAATGTGCATAAAACATTCTTTGGGGGAACTTTGCACATTCAACACTGAAATCCAAAAAATTAGAAAATACTAATTTTAAGTAACAAGGGGATTTTTAGTTAACAACTTCATGGAATATTAAATTTTGAAAATATGGAATATGAGCAAGCAAAAGAAAACCCAAGTGAAAATTTGGATAGAATCCAAAGGGTTTGGAGTAAAATTGGAAAAATAAGGTAAAATCCACTATTTTCAGAAACTTTATGATAGTTGTTGTTGGCTTGAGGGGTCCTGACCTAGGTTCGGAGGCTAAGGTTTGCCAACAAACACCTATACTACTGGCCCTTTCGGCAATGACCTATTTTCACAGGCCAAGGTCTCACCCGAAGTAGTATGGGAGGGTGTTGGAACCAGGTTTCCTCACCCTGGGAGAGAGTAGCTAATTTAGGGCAGATTTGCGTTGTAACTTATTAGGTTCGCACAGAATGGGTCTATTCGCAAGCTCTTAACAGTATAATCAGCACATAACCCTAACAAAGTTATTATCACTAACATATCTAATTAATACATTCGCATCCATGTGCGCATTAGTACATACCATCACAGAACACCATAATCGCCGCTAATTCTTAGATCACAGGTACATTCGTAGCTTAAATAAATCTCACAGATGCACTACAGTACTAAACACGCTCAATCCAGATACCATAAAGATACTTCAACTATATTCTGCATTCATTAGTATCCAAAAACCCAGTACAACAAAAAACACAGCCCGTGCACACAGCCTAGTAGGGTCCGCACACAGCAAGACTGCGGATCTCCGTGCACACATCCAACATGAGTCCTTACCAAAACAAACCTAACAGATCTTAACAATTCACACATAGCATCAATATTATGCCTTAATTCCTACCAGACCCAATTATCTATCTATTTATAACATCATATCCTTTGCTATATGATGGTCCGAAAATCGTGGTTTGCGGATCGTAGAGCTACCCTTTAACCCGTTACAAAATATTAGGAACTTTGACCCACCCCAAAACCCCTACGCAAGACCGAAAATTACAAAATTATATCAAAAACGCAGGTTAGGGAACCTCGTTCCAATAGTTGTGGAAACTATAAATAGAGGAAAAGTGACCTGAGACAACAATTATGGAAAAAAAAATTGAAGTCAATATTTGATATCCTCAATAATCTAGACAACTTTTTCCTAGTGAAAATTTTCCCATTTTGTGGTGTTTGAAGGATAATAATATTAGCCAAATTTGTTAACATTATAGAAAGTGAAAAAAGTGGAAAGTTGACAATTTCATATGATGCAAAAAATGACTAGAATATCTAATCATCAAGTTTAAGGTTTCAAAGTGATCCTAATGAAAATTACCATCAATTCCCATTATAAAAACATTTCTTGAACTTTCTAAAATTTTCTTCTACACATGGAAGAAGTTGGCATTCGACCTTGATAGTAATGTACTTGACCCAAAAATTTCAGAGAAGTCACATAAACGTAGTGAAAAACCAAATAATGCAAGAGAAAATAGATAAACCCCAAGAAATATCTCCTGATAATAAAAAATAGAGATTTTTGTTCACTTGCCACTTAAATGGGGAAACCTCCTAGAGCAAAGCTCCAAATACAATAGCAGTTTTATTCCAAAAATTAAATAACCTTCTACTTAGTATCTAACTATCCATAGAGAATATTAACTACCTATGAGCCTTATAATGTAAGTCTACTAACTAATTTGTATCTATTTTGCAAAGAGTGGCTATTAAATAAATAGTTAGTGGGCCTTATTCAAGGAACATGGTCTCTCACATTAATAAAATACCCTAAGTAAACTTTGATTATGTAGTAAAAAGGAAAAAAAATGGAAAAAATGGTAATTTCTTAGAGCTACAAATTTTAGCTCCAAGCTTATGGTTGAGCATAATTATAGTCATTAGAGATGTATTTTAGAGGAGAATAGTTTTGGAAAATTGTTTTCCTCTGAGGAAGAATTTTTTTTATATTTCATAGGAAGAATATACATGTTTCGATCCTTGAGGGACTCTTAGAAAACAATGATGAAAACCAATACAAGGATATACTCATTATGAGCCCAACATGTCACATGTACGAATTGAACACAAGTGGGGAGGATAACAACATTTCTCCCAACCATCTGAGCTACTTGATAGTGTTGGAAAATTGTCATCCAGTAGATTAGTTCTAATCTTTTAGAAGAATGGAACCTATAGGATTGAAATAATATATGTGTGTGTGTGTGTGTGTGTGTGTGTGTGTGCATAGTATTTAAAGTATCTTAATCTTAGGGATTAATTTTTATTGTAATATAAGAGCAAACAAGATGAAGAGTGACTAAGTATTACTGCTTATAATTTGTAATGGTGAATGCGCAGTGGTGTGGAGGCACAATTAGATATACAAAAGAATGGCAATGAAAAGTGTTTTTCAACTAACATGTTGAATGATTAAACCAAGTATGTCTAAGTATTACCTAGAAATATAGAATCATTATTAATCAACAACGATTTTCAAGATGATAGTATTATAGAATTTTATTACAAGAGGCTAAATGCCTTGAAGGAAGATGGTTAAGGATTCTTGAAAATTTGATTTTATGACTAATAACGAAGAGAGAAGGGACCACATTTGATGATTTTCTTAACAAGAATGTGTGCAATGCATTGACTATGATCAATATGTGCAATATAAATTCAAAGAAGGTTTATAGAAGTCATTATCATTTGTAGCTAATTATTGTAAGCAACAAATAAATAGTGACATGTATAAGGAGCCTAGAATATATCAACAAAAAGAAAAGGACATGTCATGTTATGTTGATTATAACCTAATAATCAAGGGAATTCATGCTTATGATCTTGTTATGAAAGTGATTTCCATGAAAGATAGACATGTGTGAGGCCATAGTGCTATTCAAATTGGGAGACTATAGTGCTACTAAGTATCCAATGGTCTCCTTGTGTTGTTATATTCAACTATAACCTTCTTACCAACACTAAAGAGCATTGAAGGGTGTATCCTTAATGTTGTGTTTGGGGTGAATAGGAAGGTGTCTATATGGTTGAACAAGTATTTAGGATGTGGTCGAATGATGTATCAAGGTGTTAGCCAAACCATCTAGCTCACGAGGGTGGATTACATGACCTAAGAATGTGGTATTTTTTTTCCCCAAGGAGAAATACAATTAATTTTGTTATAAAAACAAAATTACATCTATATATGCATGTGGAATTTATGTGGTTTTGTTTGAGGTACTCATGTTAAAGAAGGGGGTATAATATCAATACAAAATGCAACTAACTGATAAGATATTTACATTTAATATATAAGAAAATGTCAGCAAAATATCCTACAAAATATTTACAATTTTTATAATATAATTAAGCCAAATACATCATTGAGGAAAAAACTAACACCAATAAGTGCCTGTAAAAATTGATATTTATGTTTGAAAGATGCAATTTTTCCATGTGAGAGTTAGAAAAAATTAGAACCAATATGGGTGAATATATTCTAATGTGTTAGCCTAGGAAGTTGTGAATGTGGTATTCTATGTAACATTACGGTACATAGCATAAATAAATAAAATAATGATAATAAAAACAACAACAATAATAATGGAAATAAAGATAGCAGGAGGGGGAGGGAGTTACCCCACAAGTAAATGAACAAAAATAATAATAATAAAATCAGTTGGAGTGTACAAGTTATGGTTATATAAATATGTGTTTGTGTGTGTGTGTTAACACATATGTTTGATTGCATTGTCACGAATGCATGATCCAGGCGATCAAATTTATGATCAAAATTAAAAGTTGTCATAATGATGTGGACCCTGAAAGACTATGTAGATCTCATCGTTCTGAATCGATTACAAATTGTTGTGAAAAAATGACTTTGTATGCTCCTACAATCACGATATGTTCATTTGGGTAAACAACAAATTTTTTAGTTTTTGGGTGCAGGTTTGCACAGTCAACAGTCTGTACTGTTGACTGGATCCTAACCGCACCTGCTGACTTATCCTCTCCGGCTTATCTCTATTTGAAATTTGGCAGAGTTCGATTGGTTCATTTATGGGTTGGTTTTATTGTTTGATGGTTGTCCAATGAGGGAGCACCATGTGGGCCAATCAGTGGCTGCCATGTGGCCTCCACTCACTGGTCCAAAATTATGTGTAGGGTCGAAAACACAACACCAGAGTTGAACACAAGACCTCCCACCAACAAGATCATCCTTTGACCATCTTCTCTATGAGTTGTTTCTTAACCTATAGAGTCTCAACTCATAAATAAGTTTTTCTAAAAATTTGATCGAGGGTTGGGATCGGGGTTAACCCTCGACCCCGATCTGCAGACCAGGGTTAGGGGCTAACCCTGGCCCCGAACTATGATTTGTGACATGTAATATCATATGATATTATAAGAAAATTCACGGTGTCACATATATATCTGTGGTCATAACCCAAACCATTACCAAACGCGTTAACCAAATTTCAAACATGCATTATTCCCGACGGTCAGGTGGAGGGTTAGAGTGGTGTTCACATGTCGGCGAGTTGTTAACCCGTGACACCACGATTACAGTTGATTTTTCCTCCTATATCCAGAATTTTAGTTTGGTAGACCGTTCACATGTTACAATTACTCTTTATGAAACTACCAGCGCCAACCTAGCTTGACATTCAACCACAGTTACCACTGTGAACCCAGGTCAGCAGTTCAACGCCAAAATCCTGGAACCAACGACTATTATTAAGCCACTTGGTGCATTTTTGGATGGGTACGGGGGTCACTGATGTGATTAAAGAGGCCACAAATTACACCAGCATTTCACGAATTTGTCGCTCTATTAGCAGAAAAAGGGGCAGAATTGTAGGACAGTTAGCCAAATTGGTGAATTTGTAGGGCGGTTTGCAGAAAAAACTTGAGGGGATCATAACTTCTTCAGTTTTTATCCTTTTTGCAAGCATAAATAGGCTAGACAGGGGTTTTTGATAGTTCTAAAGCCATTGGAGCTATCATTACAACCTTTTGATCACTGTAACTTGATGTAAACACCATTTTTTTAGCATAATGAAAGATGCCCAACCATTGGAAGTTGAACTAGGAGATGTAGCCTAGGAGGGGTGAACTCCTTCATCAATTGCTGTAGTTTGGTTTCTATTATGGTGATATTGTCTCTTTTTTCCTGTAAAAATTGTACTTTTTATGCATGTTTATATGTTTAAGAATTGGAAAAAAACAAATCTTAAAAATCCTAATTAATCACTTGCAAAATGTACATAAACCTCAAGCAATTTCACATACATATCAATGCATGCTTGTGATATGAAACTAACATGTTAATAATGAAGTGATGAATTATCAATATGTCATAATTTGAAGATAATTTCATAGAATGTCATGGATGTTGTAATGAATAATTATAAGCATGAATACTCATAGTTTTTTTGGTTGAATAAAAAATTTGTCAATAGGGAAAAATTGCAAGTATAAATGTCTTGAAAATGAAAATGAGTATAGGTACACAATAAATATTGATGATTAAAGCATATAAGGTCCAAAATTTTAAGAGGGACCTCATAGTTTTGAACTCTGGTTTCTATATGAAACAATAAAATTCTAGTTGAAATTTTTATGATGACATGTGATATTAATTATAAATGAATTATGTATGTGAGACGATGGATCTATCTAGTAAGGATAGATGTGGTAAGTCGAAAGCATAGAAATAATACTACTATCATGGCATTGGATCCCTATGATATGTCTTGATAGCCATAAGCTATATTGATTGATTAGAGGTTGTCAGTGACATTCCCTAAAATTAAAACTCTATAAGTTTGTGTTCTTCCTCCACATGAAATCTTTGATAGATGATATATTACTCAAGATATTGCTACGAGATATTGTTTAGAAATGAATGGGATGCCTAAGCCGAGAAGAGTGAGTGGATGCAAGGAAGATACAATAAAAATTAATCTATTATGACATATTGATGATGCATGTTTATTGAGTCAAGAAGGGTGTGTTAAAAAGTACAATGAGTTGAATCTTGTTTGTAGAATCCATGTGGAGAAAATAAATATCTGGCAATCAAATATTTATCGGTTTGATTACATAATTTATCTTATGTTATGAATACATATTCTTTGGCTATGAAATTGAAATTTTCCTAAGTATAAGATAATTGCTCCATAAAAATGGCTATAAAATTAATTTTTTCTTGATGATTATTATAGGTGCAATTGAAGAATGAAAATATACTAGTTTACTATTGGAAAGAATAACATTGAGAACAATGTTATCCAAAGAGGGGAGGAATGTAATGCCACATATAAGTATTGAGTATAATGTGTAAGCATGTGATAAGTTTGGTAAGTGAATTACCATTTGATTATCTTGGAATTTATATATAATACTAATAATACAATAATAAGGTGCAATTGGGGTCATAACTTCCTAGGAAAACCATGGAGACAATGAACTAATGAGTTGTGAAGTAGGGAAGTTAAAGGAAATAATAATTAGTTGTTGTTGAAAAGTGTATATTTCCAAATCCTTCCTATCATTCTTGTATTATGTGTCCATGTTCTACTTCGTAAGATTTATGAGAGGGCACATTATCTCAAGTGTATTGTTCATGAAATATTTGGAGATGGTTATTCACTCTGTCTTTGGGGAGTCAATAATTCATTCTCTCAATGATATTTTTATCACCAAATTGAACTTGATTGGCTGCTCATCAAACAACTCAGTGTAACCGTTTCAAACCACTTCTAACTGAAGATTAACCTCTTCAGTTTGAGAGGGCTCTCTCAAGGGGATTTTATGATTTTGAATACTGATAGTACTAGATAGCTAACTCTATGGAATTGTAACTTGTTTTGTATATTTTCAAGTTGAAAAATGCAGGCTTGCTACCATTGGGCTTATGGAGTCAACAATCAGTAGTTTCAGTGATAATGGTTTTTCACATGGAAGCTGAGGCAGATAGAGGTTTTAGAAAGAGGAAACTCACACACAAAACATAGAAAACACAATCATTTCATCACTAAAGGAAGTCAGATCATAATATTATGAATTCTGAGTAATTAGAGATGAAATCTACTGCAAGTGATAAAACATAAAGACATATATTAATAAGATATCAAAAACCTCATGAGAATCTCAGGTCTGGAAAGAAGAATATCACTTTTTATTATTGATAATAGTCAAAAGCATACAAGCAGCAATTTGGTGCAAATGTTCTCCAACCCCTTGCTACTTCCATGTTTTGCATATAAATAGACATTCTTTACAATAGGGATGATCTGCCTAGTGGCTAGATCCTCGAATTCTCCTATGACACGTTTCATAACTGAAATGCATAACTTTCAAGAGAAAACTAACAGTTATCTTTTAAAGAAACCATCTCCTAATAGGACTCTATCTCCTATTTATTATATTTCTCTATATTATCTGTGAAACAGTTACATGATGGTTACAAAATAAATATCACATGCTCGAAAGATACATGACCGAGTTCATCATCACTTTACATATTTAAAACCCTCCTAGATCTATGGAACATAACCCTACTTTTTAGGGATGGATGACCTTCATCTTCAACGTTGATTTGAATGTTGACCTGGCTGCATGGCACTTCCTTTGAGTCATAAATATCTGCTAGTAAGGTCCTCCGACATGCTGGAAGTCTCCAGCTGGCAAAATTTGTTTTTAACATGCTCAAAATCCTTCATCAATTGCTCGCTACAAAAACATGACAGTTTTGTAGCAAGTTTTGGTAGCGTGGGAGAAGTGGCTTTTCCATCCATCCCCTTCACTTCTTTGTTGTTCCATCATGTTAATCATGCCATGACACCTTACCACCATGGATCCCCCTCCTTGAAACATGAAAAAACTGACTTTAAAAGAAAAAAGGCACCTAAAGGTGTTTTCATAGCGTATTTTTGGCTTCAAGCATGAGGTACGCTATAAAGTTGTGTAAAAAGCCAGAAGTTGCCCATTTCAAAATTATCTTCAAAAACTAACCTCCAGCTACAAAATTTTGATTCTCTACATGTAATGAACCTCCTAAGGGATATTCCATATCAAATTATTACTCCTGTGGTGTTTCCTCCTCATTTATAATCAATTTACTTATAGGATCTTCTACCATTGTCATATTTAAACCTTTCTTTTCCAATTCTTCATGAATCAAGTCCAATTGCTCCTGAATATATTTCACTTTGTCTTTTAATGCCATGTTCTTGGATTGCAAGTGAAATTTGACCTTTTTGATGTGCTTGAACTCTCCTCTTAGTGGTTGAGTCCACTTTATCAGCTTTTCTGTATTGTACAAGGTATTTGAGACACTTGTGACTTTATCTTCCCAGATTTTCCTCATTTGTTCAAACTGAACCTTCTCAGCTCTATGATTTTTTGCCTCTTTCTTCAAAACTAATATCTCTTCACCTACCTCCTTCAACTGCTCCTTAAGGGTTTCAATTTCTGACTTTTCATTAATTTTCTCTTTTCCCTTCCTTTGTTTGATAACTAGCTCTTCTTTTGCAGGTGAGGAGAGATCTATGATGCTTGGTGGTTGGGCAGTTTCAATGGTATTTTCAGTATCTTTTCTACTTTCCATAACCTTCCTTGCATGTCTGGTTATTGGATTTATAGGGTGAAACATGAAACCAGCATCATCACCTACAAACTCTAATTTTTTATCTGTCTTACCATTTTTTAGATTTCTTCCTCCATCTTGAATATCTTCAGCTTGCACAATGGGTGATTCTTCAATATCAATTGCATGCAATATGTCTTCTAAGTTTCCTTTAGCCACTATTTGGCTCCTAGTAACTCTCTTGCTGCCATGTTTTCTGACTGTTTGCTTCTATTTTGCAGGTGTTGTTTTAGGTGTTTGAATCTTTTGCAAAGGATCTGTCTCTATGCTCACTGGTTCTAGTGGGGATGATCTGTTCCCTTCTTCAACTTCCTCTGCCACTGTAGGTGATGAAATATTTCTAGGTTTGGAAACTCTTTTAGGAGTGACAACATCAACTTCAAAACCACTCATGAAAATAAAGGAGGTCCAATCTTTGTTTAGTCTCTTCAACTCCTCTAACACCAACAACTTAATCAAACCATGGTGAAAGAGAGAAGTTTCATTTCCTTTTGTTTTAACTTGAACCTTATTTGACATTGTACCTAGACTTCTTTATAAATAAAAGGGCAAGTCAAGTGACCTCTTACCCACAAAATGCAGAATAAGGCTAAGGTGGTAGGAGTAGACCATGTGAAACCTTCCTTCACAGGTAAAATACTTATGAATGATCATCAACAACTTTGAATAGTTTTCCTTCATGAAAATCCTAGGGATGGCATTTGTAAGATCAATTTCACTATGTTATGGTTTGATGAACTCTTTGCAATCCTGCATGGTGAATTTGATTCCTTTAAACCACTGTTCCCCTCCTATATGGATTCCTGTTGTTGTTGAAATGTTGTCTGGTGTTACTGTGAGGTTTAGCATTCCCACCTTTGAAGCTGTTCCAGTGAAACTATTAAAAAATCCTTGGAAACCTGTAGATGACAACCGTGCAATCTTTGACAGAAGTGCAAGCAACTTGTTCTTCTGAAAATATCCATGGTTGTTGGTTCTTCATTGAGAAAATTCATGTCCATGGGCTCATACCAGTGGCAGTGACCACCTTTGTTTGTTTTCTTTATTGCAGCCATGGTGAATTTATATCTTCTCAACCTCGCTTGCTTGATGACATGTATAACCTTTGAATCTGCCAGCAACCTACTTGGCTCGATGAAGTAGCTCTCTAGAAATCCAATAACATGCAAAGATAAAGAGGAGTATGACAAAAATACTAATTGGGTAATTCTTTATAGTTTAAATGACAACTCATGTCTTAATCATGACACATGCATGCTAAAAAGGGTAATGATGACCTCAGAGTTTTTTTGGTACGTTTGAATTAACCATAACAGACTCGAATGACATCCACCCTAACTCCTCCAATCATGAGCTGACACTTCACATCACGTTTGACAAGAAAGACAATAATTTTTTTTTTCATAGTGTATCTAATTTAATTTTTGACAGTTTCGTAGCGAAAACCGTTATTTCACAGTATAAAACTCTACGAAAAGATGTAAAACTGGCTTAAGTGTCCTTTTCAAATTTAAATTCTTGGGAAATGAAATCTGACACCTAATGATGACTAATGGGACATGACATGACCTAAATGGAGGTGGCCTTGAACCTTAGGATAGGTTAAACATGTTAAGAAAATGAAATTTTCCCATACCAACTTGAAAAGGCTTAAGGACACCTTATCCTTTTGAGGAGTGAACTGTATGACCATTTCAAGTAATGTTTCACAAAATTATGAGTGATAATAGATACATTGATGTGATGGAATTCATGAATGGATGAGAGTCATGGGAGTGCATTCCATAAAGTCAAAGTAGGCTACCATAGTTATTTCCATGAAAATATGTGAAAACAAAAACTAAGTTCATGGGTACTTGGTGAAAAAAAGAGGAAAATAATTTCAAATCTATTCCATGGTTCCGAGTAGTAAATATTCCATGGCCAGTTTGTGTTGGATTATTCAAGGAAAGGGAGATAGTTTAAGGGATTGTTTAGCAAGGAAGAGGATATCATTCCTTGTTTTGTGAAAGTTTGAGTGATCCAAAATGACTCCAAACAAGTGAATGGTTGTATGAATCATTACCTATAAGTGTAATTAGGTGATTAATAAAAGTTAGATGCACTATTAAATACAATGCAAATGAAAAATAAAGAAGAGAATAGAGAGAGAGAAAATAAAATAAATAATAGGAGAGAAAATACTAAGGAATGTAAAATGAAAAGTTGGGCCTATTAGCCCTTCCCATTACCCCATCTCTCCCTATTTATTTTTCTACTTTCACTCTAAATAGGAATTTCTATGCCAAAAGGAGAGAATGAAAATGAGGAGTTGTGTGAATTGTGAATGGCCATAGAGCCCTAAGATGAATTGTAACTTGAGTTTATGAATTGAAAGCTAATAAACCATACGAATTTGGTTTTCCCATTTAATTTTCCAAGGTAAAAGATCTATTTTCTGAAGTGTTATATTTATTGCGTAATGGTTTTATATTTGGGATTATATTTGTATGGTAGTATTAATCTTTGTGATATCAATCATTGTCTACAACAAGTACAACTTTTTTTCTATTTCTTTTCTCAATTTATGGTTGTGCGATTACTATGTGATTAACAAGTAGTGATTGAAAAGAAATTTTCCTTTGATTAGAGTATTATCATTCATGTTTTGATTGGGAAAATAGCTTCATACTTCCATCATTACACTAGTGAACCCACATATAGATAATGTTTTATTGTTACATATAATAATATTGAAATCCAATATACAATAGGTTCACATTATCTATTTATTTGTCAAAAAGAAGTAAATTCTTTGTTAAAATATCTAGTGCACTTTGCTAGCTAATTTGTATTCTCAATCTCTTATAATTATCAACTTGTCTCTATTTTATACCATTAATTGTACACCTTCCTTCTATCATTTGGTTGTTGTATAATGTTTTATTAAACATACCAAAGCTATGTTTAATCCTCAAGCATTTGTTTTATAATATATATGTCACACTATGGTTTGTACATGCTTTGGATAAACTATATGCATCACTAGTTAGGCCATACACATCTAGGATAGATAGGTCTCCTACACCTATTGGTTTTACACTAAGTTAATCTTGTAGAAATTATACAAACATGTGTATATCAATGGATTCAATCCGATCTAACAATGTACTAAAGCTATATATTGAATCCTTCTACGAAACAATTGCGGAAATTAAACACAATCGCCAATCACATGAAGCAAAGAAAGAATCAAATAAAACCACAACACAGATAATTTCCTAGGGAAATATTATTGCTCAAAACCCCTCTATCTTCTATTTTATATTAACCATGGAATCATGAAACAATTACAATGAAATCTGCTCGTAAGAGTCTCCTACACTCTGCTAACTGTCTCACGCTGTCTTGGACAAAACTAACCAACACTTAGCCAATTCTCAGCCTCTAAACAACCCACCTTGCTTGCACAATTCCTGATGAATGCAATCCCTATTCTTTAGGAATTTTGGCCTTCCTAAACTGCGCAAGGATCATGGGTAATCCAATAGAATTCTGGTTTCATGCAAGCAACTTAATAATCACACAACTGATAGTTAACCTCCCTTTAACTTTTGTCTCAACCGGGTCTCCACTGGAACTGACATGCATGTAGCTATTAATAGTAAATCATCAGTTTCATGGCAGATCACTAATTATGAATTAAATAATATTTAATTCACTTGATCTCTCACTAGTGCAACAAATAGTTACAACTAGTTCAATTGACTCCAACTCACCTAACTAAGTTAACTAATTACACATGCATTAAACTAATGCACCAACTGAAATTCGAACACCGTGAATAATAGAATTACTCTGCATGCCTCACCAACCACCCTCAACTCAAAATACATGAACTAACTAAGTTTATCACACTCAGTTAACTATTACAAGTGATCATGAGATAAGATTACATTTTGTTGTCCAATTTAATTAAAGGAAAAATAAATTAGACACTGCACCAAATTAAGTAATTAATTTGGCCATCACACTAATGTATCGCTAGGACCTATTGGTCCCACACTAGTGTGTGTGCTGAAATTTTTTGTTGGACTTCAACACTCCCTCTCAACAAGAAATGGATTATCTACCACCCCGATCCTGCCTTTATGGTATTCGAAATTCTCCTAGTGAGCACCTTCGTTAGAATATCTACATCTCGATCTTCCATGGGAATGTACTGAAGTAATATTATGCGCCTCTCAACACAATCTTTGAGATGGTGGTACCGGATGTATATGTGCTTGTACCTATCATGAAACACTAGATTAACCGAGAGTTTAATGAAACTCTACTTATCACAATGTATCACTGTCGGATCCATCTAAGAACCAAACAAACCAGCTAGTATCTTTCTCATCTAGATGGCCTCACATGCAACTTGACTTGTTGCCATGTACTCTGCCTCGATTGAACTAAGTTCCATAGATCGTTGCTTCCTGTTGTACCAAGAAACTGATGTCGATCCTATGCTGAAGATCCCTCCTGATGTGCTTTTTTTGTCTGATGGACTGCCTGCTTAATTTGCATCCATGAAGCCTTGAAGCTTCACTCCCTATGTTCGTCTGTACCATAATACATACATCGTAGTGCCCTTGATATATCTCAATACATGCTTCCCCACCTTCCAAAGGAGCTTGGTTAGCTTAACCATAGCTTGACTCAGCTAGTTAACTGCGTAACAAATTTCTAGTCTGGTGTTCACCAAGTACATCAGTGAACCTACTAGCTGTCTGTAGATAGTAGCATCCACTACTTATCCTGAAGTATCATCCTCTTTCATCCAATTTCCTGGAAGAGTAGTGTCCAGGAATTTACAAATATTCATGTGAAACTTACCTAATATCTCTTTGGCATACTTTCCTTGAGAAACAAAAAGTTCACCATCCCACTGCCATATTTCCAAACCAAGGAAATAGTGAAGGAGTCCCATTTCCTTCATTTAGAACTCCCATGCAAGATCCTCCTTGCATGAGTTTATCAGTTGCAAATCACCTGTAAAAATTAGATCATCAACATAAAGTACGATAATCAAGAGCTTACAATCAACCATAATCTAGTACAGGTTTGCATCCGCTTCAATTTTGGTGAAGCCCAACCCAGTGAAATAGCTGTCAATCTGAGTGTACCAAGCATGAGGTGATTGCTTCAACCCATACATTGCTCTCTTGAGTCGGCACACATGCAACTCACTGTCAAAGATCTCGAAACCTTCTGACTGCTCTATTTACACTTCCTCCTCAATAACTCCACTGAGAAATTCAATTTTCACATCAATTTGATGAATGTGCCACCCCATCTGAGTTAAGAGTGCAAGGATAGATCTAATGGAAGAGTACCTCGCGACTGGTGTGAAAGTCTCTTCATAGTCCATCCCCTCAACTTGTGAGAATCCTCGGGCCACAAATTTGGCCTTGTACTTCTCCACACTCCCATTAGCAGCTTGCTTCACATTATAGATCCATCTACATCCAACCACTGATTTTCTGACCGGTCTTGGGAAAATATCCCATGCACTATTCTTGACGATGGAGTCATACTCCTCTACCATAGCATCAACCCAAATTGGTTGTTACATTGCTTCCTGAAAGGAAGATGGCTGTGTCACAATACACTTGATCATAAGGGCCATGTATCCAGTAAACATATCTGGAGGATGTCTATGTCTACGCAACGAAGTAGGGGCTCCTACATTCTCTGTTGCATCAAGTCTCAATCTATCAACTTTCATGGTGCGTCTTCTACCATTTATGGTGGATGGATCTACATGAGTTTTTTTCTGCCACTCCATGATCCTCCGGATGTGGGTGCTCCACATCTTGAGGTTCATTCTTTGGAACCAAGAGTTCCTCCTCTACGTACAAATTCAACTCCCTCTCAAGGGACAATCACATGGTTTTATCCTCATCAAATTTTATATCCCGTCGCACAACAATCATTCTAATGTTTGGAAAATACACCTGATAGTTGTGGGGAGTTCCAGTGTGCCCCAAAAATATCTCAATCTTAGTTGTTGGTTCCAGCTTCTTCCTGGCATCTTTGTTCACATGCACATAAACATATGATCCAAAAATATTAAAATGTGAAACATCATGTTTCTTACCAGTGAAAGCCTCTTCTAGTGTACTCGTGCTAAGTATCTGATGAGGACAACAGTTTTTCACAAATACCATTGTGTTGCATGCCTCTGCCCATATATGCAACGGTAGGCCCTGATCATGCACCATCGCTCGTGCTGCACCCACAATTGTTCTACTCTTTCTTTTTGCGACCCCATTCTGTTGTGGGTTATGAGGCGCAATTATTTCTCTTTGAATTCTTTCTTCACTGCAAAAGTTGTTGAATTCATTAGAGATGTACTCACCACCATTGTCTCTCCTAAGAGCCTTCACATGCTTCCCCGTGTCGTTCTCCACCAATGCTTTGAACTCAATAAAATTTGAGAACATCTAATCTTTCTTCTGCATGAAGTATATCCAGCACTTTCAAGAAAATTCATCAAAAAATATCACATAGTACATATGATTTGTTGTCGAAAAAGTAAATAATGGTCCACACACATCTGAGTGAACTCTCTCAAGGATCTCCAAGGCTCGGTTCTCCTTCTCGTGAAAAGTGGCCTTTGCATACTTCCCCATAGTACATCCCTTGCATGTGTCTGACTGTGCAAGAGTACCTTTGGGAAGACCCGTAGAAATATGTTGCATGACCTTAAGGGCTTCGTGGTGTTGATGGCCCAATCTCATGTGCCATAACTCACCCTCATCCCAGCTCACCACTTTGTCTGCCTTACCCATCAATGCCACACAGCCATCTACATCAAGTTTATAGATATTCTTAACTCAAATCCCAATATTCTTGGTTTTTCATGTTGTTTTTTTTCACATGAAATATTTCCCCTCACTAAAAACGACATCATAGCCTTTATCCTCTAACATTGCAACTAAGACAAAAAAATTCTTCAAGCTTGGTACATGCATTACATATTTTAATTGAAAGGGTTTACTTTATTGTCTCTGGAAGGTAATTGTACCAATCCCAGCATCATTGTACCATCAGCCATCACCCATTTCGATATGAATTTGGAGGTCCTTCTCCTCCAAGCTACTGAAAAGTTCTTTGTCTCCTGTCACACGAAAGGATGCATCACTATCTAAGTACCACACTGATCCCATTGCACTTGACACCATGCATGCAATGAGAGAGAAGTCAAGCTCAAATCGCAAGGCCAAAGCCTCATTAGTTGCAAATCTTGAAGCCTTCTTGTTCTTCTTCTTTTGTGGAAAATTAGTGGCATAATGTCCATGCTTGTGACAGTGAAAACACTTCACTCTGGACATGTCACACTTCTTGCAATATTTACCGGAATCATATTTGGAATGGAATTTCTTTCCTTTCCCCTTCTTTTCCTTGGAAACCAAAGCACAATATTCGTCATCGTCATTCTTAGATGAAGGCCCATCCCTGGTATTCCGCCTTAATTATTCTTGCACCAAATCTGACCAAATTCGTTCCCAATCTGGCATCTTTTCCCTTTCATTGACAGAGTCCTGATAATTATGCCAACTCTTGGGAAGTCCTAGAAAGCTAGGCTCACCAAGTCATCATCAACGACAATAATTTTTACATTCCCAAGATCATCCTGACATTGGACAAACTTTGTTAAATATTTCGGCATGGTGTCTCCTTTCTCCATTTTGATCTTGCTGAGTTTATCCTTCAGTGCCAATTTTCTATGATCACTGCTGTTCTAAAATATGTCTGTCAAAGCTTTCCACATTGCATATGGTGTATCTTTGCCATGGATACTTGAGACAATGTGGTCTCGTACTCCCTCCAATAAGATCCTCCTCGCCTTTCCAACTTTCTTTTGCCAAGCATCAAGATATGCAACATCTGTTACAGCGGGTTTGGGAACATCGTTTTCAATCAATTCTTTCAACCCATTTTCCTCCAGTACTGCTTCCATCCTATCTTTCCAAGAAATATAATTATAACTACCCTCAAGTGTATACTCCAATCTCAAGCCATTTAAAGCCATTTCGATCCTGAATCGCCTGTAGCACCAAGAATGTCTTCTGCAAATTTGACTTTCTATTTAGTCACAAACTCAACTTCTCCTCCACTATAGTGATTTATTGTGCTCTGATACCGTGTAGAAATTATAAAAACATGTGTATATCAATATATTCAATCCGATCTAACAATGTAATAAAGCTAGATATTGAATCCTTATACAAATCAATTGCGGAAATTAAACACAATCGCCAATCACATGAAGCAGAGAAAGAATGAAATAAAACCACAACACTGATAATTTCTTGGGGAAATATTCCTGCTCAAAACCCCTCTATCTTCTATTGTATATTAACCATGGAATCATGAAACAATTACAATGCACTCTTCTCACAAGAGTCTCCTGCACTCTGCTAACTGTCTCACACTATCCTAGACAAAACTGAGCAACACTTAGCCAATACTCAGTCTCTAAACAACCTGAATTGCTTTCACAATTCCTGATGAATGAAATCCCTATTATTTAGGAACTTTTGCCTTCCTAAACTACACAAGATCATGGAAAATCCAATACATTTATGGTTGCATGCAAGCAACCTACTAATCACACAACTGATAGTAACCTCCCTTTAACCTTTGTCTCAACTGGGTCTCCACTGGAACTGACATGCATGTAGCTATTAATAGTTTATGATCAGTTTCATGGCAGATCACTGATTTTGAATTAAATAATATTTTATTCACTTGATCTCTCACTAGTGCAACAAATAGTTACAACTAGTTCAACTGACTCTAACTCGCCTAACTGAGTTAACTGATTACACATGCATTAAACTAATGAACCAATTGCAATTCGAACTCCATAACTAATAGAATTACTCTGCATGCCTCACCAACCACCCTCAACTCGAAATACATGAGCTAACTAAGTTTATCACACTCAGTTAAATATTAGAAGTGATCATGAGATAAGATTACATTTTATTGTCCAATTTAATTAAGGGAAAATTAAATTAGACGTTGCACCGATTTCATTAATTAATTTGGCCACCACACTAATGTATCACTAGGACCTATTGGTCCCACACTAGTGTGTGTGCTACAATTTCTTGTTGGAATTCAACAAATCTAGAAAATGAGAAAACAAATTTTTAAGAACTTCATTGTGCAATTCTACTCTCATAGGAATCAGAATGTCCTACACTTGTAAAATGTTGTGGCCCATAGTTTCCAAATTTCTATTTTATGTTTCTCCTATGAATGTATGAATAGTCATATTAATGCTATAAATGTGACATCATGAGGGCCATTTATTTCCTCTATAAAAAGGAGGTATTTCTATCATATAGATAATTATGCTTACATTTGAACTCCCATGAAAATTATCTTAGTTGAGAATTGGATTGTGTAAAGTGTTTGGTTCATAATAATGACCAATCAAATCCTTGGTTCGATTTAAGGAATATTAAAAGGGATAGAAACATTGTAACAATTCCCAAAAAATTGTAGTAGATAAGGAAAATAAATTTTCTAATTGATTGTTGGTTCATACATACATACCCACACACACACACACACACACACACACACACACACATTACCTTTTATTCAATCAAAGAGTCTATTGGAGTCAGCATTGACCTTTCTTGGGGTGATATATGTGTTTTATTGATAGTGGATATGGTTTTTTTTCATGCAGTATGCATACTTGGAAGACTTAATTAGCGTTGTACTCTTCAGTTGCAACCAATTCTTAAATAGTTAGAAAATAACACTTTTTCTCTCAAATCAACCTTACACTCTATATTTGTAAGTAGTCTTGGTGATGTAAAATACACATAGGGAAATAAGAAAATGCATTGAATAATAGACAAATTTCCACACAAATAAATTTGGAATTTGATTATTATTGTAGTTTTCAATGAAGATAGAGAAGCATGATAAGCAACCCTAAATAGAGATTGCAGAGACCAAGTATCATTTCTAAAAATCACCCATGTTGTTGAAGCAAGTGGGATATAAGACCCTCATTTATGGATCATATCAGTACTAAAGAAGTTAAATATTTTACCATGACATGGCTAACAAAACCTTGTGAACCTAATATGGGTAAAGAAAATAGAGAGAGGATGGAATACCTATAGGCCATCAATGCTCAAACTCAAGAAGACAACAAACACTTGAAGGATGAGAGAGATGCAAAATAACCTTAAGAATTTAAAAATACCACTACCATTGCTAAAGAAAAAAAATTGTTAAGGAAAATTTGGACAAGAGTATAGTTTATCTAATACACTTGGGAAAGAATGCCATCCAAGTGGAGAATTAGAAAGATGACAAGTTCACTTAAATGATGATTCAGTTTTCCAAGGAAAAAAATTAAAGAAAGGAAGGGAAATGGAACACATGCATAGAGAAATATAACAGAGAGCATATTAATATAGTGAAAACCCAACTTCTATTGATAAATAAAATACTAGAATATTGTAGAACAAAAACTGGCTAGAATGGTGGTAGTTATCATTGAACGTAGAGAAATGACAGCTACATGCATTCACAAAAAGCTATAACAAGAGGCCAAAATAATTTCCTTTTATCATAAATAAATAACACTAGATGTCCAAAACCATAACCCTGGAAGATGAAGCACCGAAAGGTTAGCATGCCCCAAGGTGGTTAGTTGGTACATTAACTTCCTAGGGATGCAACTTTTGCAAACAATGTTCATTTTGGGTGCAGAATATCTCATTGGAAAGAATTGTCTAAGGATTACAAATTTTGGCTAGGGCCAAGGAATAACATGGAAAAATTTGGCCCCCAAAATGACTAGAAAACATCATTTAGGGCCAAACAAACCATAAAAAAAAAACATCCAAGAAAATAGAGAACCATTAAGTGAGTGAAAGAGGTGGGTGGCCACCAATGTCCACCTAGATTATCCCCCCCCTGAGGAATATATTCCCTCCATTGAGTCAATTTACCTCATCATATGGGGGGAATTCCCTTGAATTTGGCTCCAGGTGAGTCACTTGCCTTGGTTAAGATGTTTCTCTGCTTTGACAATTCAATAGAGTTGTATATTTTTTTGGAAAGTATCCTTCATCTTGATGTACATGATTCAATAAATTGTATTTTTTTTAATACATACACGATTGAGTTATGTGGGGTGCAATTTCTTGACTTCCTATGAGGTGTCCAACAAAGGTGGAAAATATGGTCGAAGTGGCTCCACATTAAATATTGGGTGCAAGACAAAGAAAGGGAGAATAATTAATTCAAAATATTTTCCACCCACAACCTTTAATATTGGGTTAGGCCCATATTGAAGTGGTTTGGTCTTCCTATGGGGTCATGTTAGACAGACAAATCCCTCTTGCGGACAAGAGCGATCTCCCTAGTATCCTAAGGATATCTAGAAACAAACAGACATATGTAGACCATTTTCTCTAGACTATTTTGCTTAAGAATTACTAATTAACTATGGAGATATGCTCCTACCTGAAGTCCAATGCTTACTTAGTCTTCAATCCAGTCATTTCAAAAGGTATCGATCCACCATGTAATATTTGTAATCAAAGACAAGAAAACAAGATCAAAAGCATCTGCAAGATATGATAATTCAAAAGCAATAATCTATCTTAGTGATCAAGGAATCCAAGAATTAAACTATTCAAAAGATAGATGAACAACTCAATGAGAAAATAGAATCCATTTGTATTAACTTTGAATAAAAAGAAGAAACCTTACAACCTTGATGCCTTGATGTTTGTACAAATTCTTCCGGGGTCCCGAACAATCGTTTTCCTCAGTTTGACAAGACTCCAACTCTCTGAATCAACATAAGACTATGGCTATGAGTACATAATCTCTCTCATGCCAATGATGCCAAATGTGGAGAGTATAATTTCTTCAACAATTCTCTTCTACAAGCTAAGAAGTACCCTTGAGACTGAAACATGGTCTCAATTTATAGCAGAAGGGAGGTGGTTTCAGCTCCAATACGGAAGGGATAAAGCCCTCTCATCATGGGATTTCAGCTCCAATAACCAAGTGATAGCTCCCTTTATGAAGGGATAAAGGTTCATGAATGAAAGGGGCGAAGCTCGACCAGATAGTGCTTCTAGAAGGCCCCAGCTGGGAGAATATTCGACCAGCTGGGCTTCTAGAACTTACTTTTATTTTTATTTTACCTTTCACGATGGTCTGTAGTTTTAATGAGCAGAACGTGTGGGATGTGCCGCAGGTTTTATAGCAATAAACCGCAATACCGCAGGAAATGACTAGGAAAAGTGCGGAGTTAGGATTTTTATGGTTTTAATGAGATTTTTCCAAATTCCAAGACTTGATTTAGGAACTTTGTGATTTTGGACCTCTAAGGGAGCAATAAATAGGTAATGATGAACCCATAAACATCTACATATCATGGTGACAAATTTTAGTGTAACAGATTGCCCCCTAAAGTGCGAAGTCTGAAGAGTTCTAAATAATTCTGGAGAGTGAAGTGCTTTATCATTCCGAGGATCGAGCTATAGGCACACCAGTTGAAACCTGGAAAAAAACATTCAATACAAGCATATATATATATATATATATATATATATATATATATATATCATCGCTGAGGTAGGAATTCTCATACTCATATCAAAACTAACTACATGTTCTGATACAGAAATGATTTTAGAATTATATTAATAGTAGACACAACATGGAAGTAGCCATCTGTCAGGAGTACTCTATTGTATGATAAAAACTCCTCGCAGCCTGGATGGTGGAAACTAGATCTAGGGTCTTGATTTTCGCTACCCGAACTAGTACGATTCTATCCATGCGATTGATTATGTCGAAGTCAAACATGGTAGAAACCACTTGATTATCAGTCAAAGATGTGAACTATTAACAAGTGTGAGAGAAACCACCAATAATGACAATGGATCTCAAAGCACTCAGTACAAACTATGAAATGTGAATTTGTGATCTGAAGTCAAACATTTCACAGAGTCATTCGATTGAAGGTCAATGATGCAACCTATCATTGAAGGAAAGAAACCTGCCATTAGGGCATGCAGATCCCAAGGTACTGATAGGATTCTAAATCAAATTTCTAGATGATGAGCTATCATCGATAGAAAGTGACCCGTCATAGGAAAGTCCACGAAACGAAACCATTTGATCAAGTTTTGAAGAAATATTTGCAAGGACTGACTCAGGGATGGTCAATGTGAATGGAGACAAATGTTTGCAATGAATGGTTTATTAAACTGATCTCTTGAACACATAACAAAACTGCAGATAGTTTGGTGACGATTGACCTAAATCTAATACCCAAAAACCGGCTGAAAACTTTCAATGTGGTTCGATTAACTGTTTGGCCAAAATATTTTCCCAATCCAAATATGAATGTGACAAAAGTGTCGTGTTCAAGAGTGGTATACTACTTTTTGGAACGAAGTATGACAACTAGGTTCATCTTCTCTCTTTTTCCCCCACCATTTATGGCAAGTACCTCTTTTTTTTTACAAGCTTGAGGAGGATAACATTTGCTTGTTATATAAGCTCATCCTTCGGATGAGTCCAACTTAGTATTAAAATCGAGCCCTAAAAAGGAGTGGTTCGTTCCTGTTTAGAATTGACAGGTCCTTTACTGTTAAGTTTTAACGAGTCCAGTATAGGTGAAACTCTGTGTTTTTCAGTTTTAGGGAGTCAAAAGAAAAACTTAATAAAACTCCATGGGTGTTCTTTTTCGTAAATTTAGTCTCTTAAGCCCGAAAAAGGATAAAATAATGCAAGAGAGAACTCTATTGACCATGATTAGCCAATGTATACCTTTTTCATAAATATTCCATTTCAGTCTGGAAAAGGGGTAAACTTATACTGAAGGGACAACTGTTCATTTCCTTTAACAAGTTCGAATAGTCAAGTACTCGGCAATATTTTCATTTTTAGAGAGTCTGAAAAGGGCTTAAAAGAGAACTCCATGGTTTCACTTTTTCATAATTTTCAAGAGCCTGAAAAAGTGATAAAAGTGTACTCATCATAAAAATAATTATTTTCACCTGACAATCATGTTTTCTGCGCATAAACTCGAAAAATTAAACATCTTTGTTTCCAATAAGTAAAAACTTTCGAAAAATAACTTTTTAAAGTGGAAAATAAATAAAATAATATTTTATTTATTCAAAAATCTTATAAAAAGTAGTTCAACAAAGTCATTTTCACCTTTTGTGTTGAGGGTTGAAAATTGAGAGCTCTGGGCAAAAAACATTCCGGAGGTGATAACGGGGGAATTGACCGCTCAAATTGAAATCCGTCGAATCCAGGTAATCCACAACACTCTTCTCTTCATTTTCATCCATTTTCATTCTCTTTTTTAGTTTTAAAATTCATTTTTTTTTTTCGAGAAGGTTCAAAATTCCTCTTACAGGAGTCTGCGGGTCAGCCATTGGTTACCTGCGGACCCCGATAATTTTCCTAAATGAATATTATCGAGCTATCACAGTTTTTCTGAAGGGCACGTGCGGGGGTCTGTACTTTCCCTATACAAAAGTTGCAGAGGCGCCGTAAGAAAATGAAATTTGATATATTCTCTCAAAAATGGATAAAATTTTTCACTCTAATAGCTTCTAACCATTAAATGTGTCCATTTGGAGGTCATCGCACAATGTTGGAGTGGCGAGAACGTGAGCATGAAGAGGTAGATGATGTAGCAATGAAAAATCCAAACACAATGCATGCTTTGAGAAATTGCAGATTATACAAATTCTAGGCCATTCAGGGCATGAGGGCACATGTAGAGCTAATGACTTGGCTGGTGAATAAATGTTTCGTTCAGGAACAATGTTTTATCATTGGAGATCACAACCTATAAATTGAGCTTGAAGACATCTACTTCCTCATTGGCTTATCAAAAAGAGGTGAACCTATATCTTTGTTTGGAGCTAAGCAAGGTGGCCTGCCTATCGCTAGCTACAAACAAGAGTTCTGTAATGAAGAATCTGATCCCAAAGACAACCGGATACACATAAAAACTATCATACGTCTTGAGATGAAATTCATTGCATTCGCCGTGACCAGATTATGTGGGACTGCAGCTCCACATGTGGCTACCAAGTCACAAATGCAGACAGTCGTCGAATTCTACAGAGGTTCAATTTTCAATTGGTGTGAAGGGGTGTTGACCAATATATAGGGTCAACTGACCAGAGAAAAAAACTCAAAGTTGAAAAACTTTGGGTATGGCGCGATCTTAGTATCTTTCTCTTTGCAGAGGATTCTGTCCCTTGCCCCTCAGTTGATCTCTATTGACCATGGTGAACCTAGAGAGCCTCGTATGGTACGATGGGTGGCATTGATGGCTCACCATGGTGGTGACTGTTGCACGGTAGTCTGATTCACTCCAACATATTTTCATTGGTTAGAGAACCAAATCTTTGCTATCAAGGATTTCCCGTATGCAGGCATAGACTTTTTGGGAGACCCCGAGATGTCCTTATCTCCAGGGATACAATGGGATGAATCAGGTAAATGAATTATTTTGATTTTTTTTAATTCTAATTTTTATTTTGATTTTCAATCATCCAATACTGATAACAAAAAATTTTAAATGCAAATATTGGTCCACAGAGACCAGCCAATCTCCGTCACTTCAAGAGGAAGCTGACATATCTTATTGCACCGCCACAGAACTAGGTAGCAAAGATTCTTACAAACTTAGAGCACAACCTGGAAAGGTTGACTAGAGACATCCCAGAGACAACAATGGATGATATTCCTCTCCGTCTCCAGAGGCACGTTGCTGGTGTTCCTGGCCAGTTTCGGAGATACCTGCGTAGAGTGGCATGGGCGATAGTATATTATCATGATCATCACCATGGATAGTGGACGATTATCACAGACTATTGTATTTTTTTTTTTATATCACTATCTTTCAGATCATAAGGTTTTTTAAACCTATGGTCCTAGACGATGTAATATTTTTTTGAAACACAAACTCTATCTATGATATGACTACTTTTGTCGACTATCTTGTTCAACACATATCGAATGTTGTTTTAATTTACTTTTTTAATGTCACAAATGTCTATTTATAACACTATTAGCTAATGCATCAACCAATGTATTTAATATTCTTGGAATGTGTTGATATTCGATGTAATCAAACTGCCTTTCCAAGAGATGAACCTTCAAAAATAATCTCAGTAACACTGGATTTTTAATTGCATATACTTTGTTTAAATATAATACAATGAGTTCTGAATCTAACCTAATGATCAAACACCGAATTCAAAATGAAATGGCATCAGATAATAACTCAATCACTGTGCTATATTTTGCAACATTATTCATTGTTTGACCAAGGCTTACCCCATGCATAGAAACTAACTCATCGGTGGATGAATAGATAACCCAGGCTACGGAAGAGATATTATGTGTACTATGACAGGGACCATCGGAAAAACCAATGTATACTTGAAGGGACATCAACATCTGCAATATCAAAAGTAATCAAGATAAGCAGGAATAGTAGTCAACGCAAACTTAAACTAGACACACTCATCTGATCTAAAGCAGCTAATTTTGGAAAAATAACTAATGTACAGGTATGATCTTCACAAAAAAAATCAAGCATAATATCTCTTCAGATAAAGTCCATTTATGGGTTTATCTAAAGAGATCTCGTCATAATCAATTAATTCGTAAGCGCCTTTTGCAAGCACTTTCTTGACAATATAATGACCATGCCACATGGGTTCGAATTTCCCAACTCCTAGCTTATCGTTATCTTGGTCATATACCAATACTAGGTCACCTTATAAAAAAATACGAGGTGTAACACTTCAATCGTATTGAGCTTTAACGCGTTTTTTATGAGCTTCGGCTGCTAATGCAGCGGTGCACCGAGTCTCATCTAATTGTGCTAAGTACAAAAAGCGTTTTTCCTCTTCAGAGGTGACTGGTAGTAACTCTATGGCTAATTGGAATGACGGTATTTCACATTCAACCGGTAGCACAACTTCTAAACCATAGACTAGTTGAAAAGAATTGAACCTTGTTGTAGTTTTTGCTGAGGTTCGGTATGCCCAAAGTGCTGAGAAAAGCATAGTATGCCAATTTGATTTATGAATTTCGATTATCCTTTTAATCATAGTGGTTAAAACTTTATCAATGGCTTCAACCTGACCATTAGCCTGCGGATAATATGGAGTAGAGTTATCATCGCGCAGGCCAAGTTAGTCGAAAATTTCGATCATCATGATGTAACTTCGAAAATGACTCCCATGATCAATAATGATACCTTGGGGTACACGGAATCGAGCAATCACGTGATTGAATACAAATGTAGCTGCATTTTTTCCATCTACTACAAATGTAGGTATCGCCTCGACCCATTTTGTAAAATAATCTACTGCGAGAATAATATACCCATGCCCCCCGGCCGAGTGAGGGTTACATGTAATGAAATCAATACCCCATTTTTCAAAAGGACCAACATCAATTATGGGGTGAAGAGGATTTTGTGGTTCACGCATCTTCCGATCAAATATCTGACAGTTATGGAATTTTCAGACCGAGAGAATGCAATCTTTCAATAATGACGGCCAAAAATAACAAGTGCGCAATATCTTTTGGGCTGTGGCATACCCAGATATATGACCGCTACACGCTCCAGAATGGCAGCCATTCAAAACTTGTTCAGCCTCTTCATGAGTCAAACATCATCAAAATACAGAATCTACACCACAACAATAAAGTGTGTCTCCAACAATATTGTATTGCTGAGATTGGTAACAGATCTTTCGTCAATGTGAACATGAAATTTCAGGCTGAAAAGTTTGGGTTTGGAGATAAATGATGATATCCCCATACCAAGGATCTAACATACTGATAAGAAACAGAGATTCATCAGCGATCAAATGCTCTACCACAATTTTTGTCTCAGTATTTGGGAAGTCACACATAAGTTCGGCGAACACTAGTTATTTCTTTGATTTGGATTTTTCAAATTATAAATCAAACTCCTAAAGGATAACTATCCATTTAGAATATTTTCCCCCAAGCAATTGTTTAGCAAGAATATACATCATTGGGTTGCAATTAGAGATCATAGTTGTTTTTCGTAACAAAATGTAATGACGAAAACGTTGGATAACTTGAACTACTGCTAAGGCCAATTTCTCCACATGCGAGTATTTAATATCTGTTGGATTGAGGTTCCGAATAAGATAGTAAATCACATGCTCATTGTGGAATTCATTCTCCTGAACTAAACCATTCCAATGGTTGAATCAGAGGCTGCTAAGTATAAAAAGTAATCCTGGCTGTAATTTGGTGGATGCAATAACGGTACATGGGTCAACACATGTTTTAAAGCATCAAAAGACCGATCAGTGATCTCATCCCAAATAAAAGGAACATTCTATTTCAACAGCCTTGTAAAACCTTTGGTTAACTTAGCATAGTTCTGGATAAATCTACGAAAAAAGTTTTCTTTCCCTTGCAAACTTTGGAGTTGGCGAAGTGTGGAAGGAGGAGGTAACTTGACAATAGCCTCAACCTTCGAAGGGTTGACACGAATGCCTTCTTTCGAAACGACAAATCCCAGTAATAAAACTAGATTGTACACAAAAAACACACTTGTGGGGATTCAAGCACATTTTATAATTCTTACATCTCATAAAAATCGCTCGTAAATCAATAGGATGATATTCCCTGTGTAATGAATGAGTAGGTAAATCATCGAGATAAGGTTGCACGATGTGTTTAATGTCATGAAAAGCATAGGACATTGCCCTTTGAAAAGTTGCCCCAACATTCTTCAATATGAAAGGTATTTTAAAGTAAGAAAATATTCCTCAAGGACAAACGAATGTTGTTTTTGGTTGATCAACAGGGAGTATGTTGAATTGATTGTATCCAGAAAATCCATCCATAAATGAATACATTTCATTTCCAACACAATTGTCAATAATTTGGTCAATATAAGGAGTTGGATAATTGTATTTAGGACAAGCTTTGTTAATATCCCTATAGTCGACACATACTCGTATGGTTCCTTGTTTTTTAGTAACAGGAACGATATTAGATACCCAATCTGTTAAAGGAATTTGATAAATAAAAACTGCTTTAAATAATTTTTCAACTTCAACTTTAATAACAGCAAATTTTCGTGGATGTATCCGACGTAATCTCTGCCTTACAGGTTTAGCATCCGAGTAATTCTTTATTTCATGAATGAAAATGTTGGGATCGATTCCTGGCATTTCTTCATAAGACCAGGCAAATATGTCACGAAATTCTTGAAATAGGGCTTTATATGTAGAAATTTCATCTAACGTACAAGAAGCACCTATATGAATGTTTTCAATAATTCTTGGTTTAATATATATGTCAATGGGAACTGTAGAATAAATATTTCCCAAATTAATTTTAGAATCCGAATTTGCAATTGATATTGGACTCTGGGTTCATTGACATAGTCAATTGGAAAAATAGATGAAAAATTATTTTCAAATCCATCAAGTTCAGGTAAAAATGATGACCTATGATGGAGATCATCCCATGGTAATTCATCTATGGACAAGAATTCATGAATACTTTCATCAGTATGAAACACTTGTTGCAAAGGATCAAGAATTGATGTTATAGTTGAGCTTGATGGTGAAAATGATTCTTTGTTGATCACATTCATTGGATCATAATTTGTTGATAAAGGATTGGAAAATTATTGTACTGCTTGGTATGCTATCTCAAAAGGACTCAACGACATCACGCCATTGAATGAATCCAGCTCTGATTCTAAAGGCACTATCCAAGGATCATCAAATGGAATAGTGCTTGATGTAATCATATTGATATTAGCAATAGTATGCGGTACATTAGGTGGAGGCATAGAAAAAGTTCCCATTATAGCGAAATATTTGATTAAACCTACTCCTACATCCTCATAAGGGATAGTTGATTTTCCAACGTGTTGAATACTATCCGTAGAAGCTAGGTTAGATGAATAATATGAGAGCTAATCGATTTTCACAATCTTTCCTTGATGAGGAAACATGATTAATCGAAAGACAGATGACACGACAACAATCATAGCATAAGACCAACTTCGACCTAGAAGAAGGATGTAATCTAGAGCAACATCAACTACCTCCACGTCTAAATTAACGGTTTTACCTTCGACCTCTATAGGTAGATCCTACAAAATTCCGAATGGATGGAATCCTCTTCCATCAAAAGCTTTGAGAATTGTCGATGATTGGTTAAGGGTTGGAGAACCAAGTGATTTCCAACAGTTTAACGACATGATACACGTAGATGTTCCTTTATCAATAACAGTACGAAAGCAACATCTGTTTTTTACTAGTACTGGAATCTGAAAAGCCATTTGATGAGGGAGACATGGTGTAAAATTTTCTAAATCAAAGACCATAAGGTTCGAATCCTGAAGATCTACAAGTCCAATTGCTGATAAGAGTAACTTCCTTTGTGCTAGGCATGATTGCAGCACTTCCAAGGCCGACATTGCTGAAGGAGATATTGCTAAATCCTCTACAATGTTGTAATTCTGAGTAGCTCTCGCATGTGGATTGAAAACTGATTTACGAAGTACACCTTTAGCAAGCGGTTTGATTACTAAATCAGGATTAGTTTTCTCGATATGAAGTGGATCAAAACCGAAGGAGATGTAGTTGGTGCAGAATTATAATTTTCTAATTCTTTACCAGCAAGGGGATTCTTACTACCATAATCTTGCGATCGATTCGTAACCATTACTTGAGACATCATCAAAATATCTGTTGATGTATTAGAAGAAGATCCAATCATTTTTCTATATTGAACAGGAAAAGGATCCTTCAAGACATTAGGGGTGGGTGAACCTTTGACGAACTTAGATACCTCAGCCCTATGTGGACATTCCTTGGTGAAATGATCCTCGTCACAGATAAGACAAGGATAACAAGGTTTCCGTTTATCATCAGTCGACTCATTTTTATTAGTTTTTTCCTTTGGAGATGAAGTCCGTTTACCTTTTTTTTTCCCTTTCTTCTTGTTACCAAATTTTGACTTTGTAGTAGATGAATCTGCAATGTGAATATCGGCAGAAGTTTCCAGGGAAGATTCTCCTTTTGGTGAATTAGGTAAAGTTATTATGGGAGAAGTAACCTTTGAAGATATCTTCTTACTCTTGGTCGTACTAACTGAACCGATTACACCATCAGCGGCATGAGACCCTGAAGGAGTTATTGTTATCTAACCAGGACGCGGTAAATTGGCAATTTTCTCGTACAAAGTACCTGACTGGGTATATACCAAGTTAAGATACTGAGCTTGAGTGATGACTTGTTCTTCTGTAACAACCCCTCCTTTAGCTACATCTTCAGTGATTTTAGGTAGAAATGATTTAATAAACCATTCTGCCAATATCTAATCTAGGATAAAAACTTTCACCAAACGTCTTCTATGTCTCAATTCATGTATAAGATCTGATATGTATGTAGACGTGGATTGTTTTAGTGAATTTAATAATTCTGTGTCCTCTCATGGTTTTCCTTCAAACTTTGGGATATCACTGGGCAACTTATGTGGCATTGGCAGCCAATACAGATGATAATAGATGGGATCATTCGTAAGGCGCAATAAATCAGGTAAATCCAAAGTTGCTATGAATGGTAACTGGCGGTTAGGGTCTTGTGAAACTATACTTGTTCCAGGAGGAGGATATCCAGGATATCTTGGAATAGCATGTGCATTGGGAATCGCTATGCCCCCTAGATAACCAGGATTAACCGAACCATATTGGGGTTGATTAGGTGTTTGGTATGTATACCCAAGGTATGGTTGATATACTGGATTTTGCGCTACAAGTCCATATTGATACAGCCCTTGGTAAGGTTGATAAGAAAACTGAGGTTGGCTTGTTATAACCGTACTTGTACCAAGTTTTCCTGTAGGCATCTGAATAGTAGTCTGGGGTGCAGGTCCAGACTGTGGAATAGAAACTTGAGGAAATGGTATTGATACCTGAGGGGTCGTAGAAACAGGAGCTGCAGATACTCCAGGAATAGGTGTGGTAGGTTGAACAAAAATTGGCGCAGCAGTTTGGGTTGGATTTCTAGGTGTACTCGGACCTGGATGCTGAACATTACTTGATGTGGGTACCTAAACAGTAGGTTGAACAGGTTGGACAGGTTGTACAGGTTGTTGAACGTGAATATAACCAATCGGTTGTCCAGGCTGATAATAAGGTACTTGCATATTAGGTTGTAAATTTTGTTGAGCTTGAGATGGATCCCACACTGTATTAGGTCTAGGATACGAAAGTCCCATAGAAGGTTGTGGATAAGAAGGACCATAACTAGGCTGATAATTTGGAGCATAATTTGGATAATTTACTGGATAATTCCCACTTCTAGGATACAATTGTTGTTCTTGGTAGAATTTTTGCCCTAAAGGAGGTTGTGGACCCTGAGTTGGATACTGACCTTGAGGTGGATATTGACCTTGAGGCATGTATTGACCTTGAGGCACGTGTTTCCCTTGAGGTTGATATTGACCTTGAGGCATGTACTGACCTTGAGGTTTCCCCCCAGGTTGTAAGTTACTAACTTGAGGTTGCCCCCCAAGCTGTAAATTACTACCTTGAGGGTCAGGGTTTGGAATGTTTCCAGACATCATATAAATTTGTTCTGCATTTACAGTTCTGGTATTTGATTCATGTAGTCCAGATGAGTGTTTACATTTATCGGGAAAATTAGATGCCCCTAAGAAAGTACCAGAGAGCGACTAGTATCCTGCAGGAACTGAAGGACCACCATAAAAATATGTTTCTAGAGATTTAGAAAACACGGATGACTCACCAGACATGTTTAAAGGAGGTCTATAAACTCTCAGTGTAGAAGGAAATGGAATTCGGGGTGGCGAATAATTTAGACCAACGTTCTGTAGAAATTTTGTCAATGAAGAATACCAAGCGTCTTGTTGAAAAGGACTATAAAAAATTGATTCACGTTCTCTAAGATCTAAAGTTTCCTGAGCCGAAGGAAGAACTATTTCTTCTTCAGTGTTAGTAACTTCTTCAATACTAATGATACCAGGAGGAAGATATTCTGCGATCTGAGTCTTCACTCTAGGTAAATCAGGATTACCAGGGGCTGGAGTAACAAACTCTAAAGTAGGTTCAGACATAGCAGGTTCAATTTCTGGCTCAGAAATTTCAGGTTCAGTAGATGATAATTCACTTGTTGTAGAAGCAAGTTTAGCTAATTCAGAAATTGAAATTTTCTGAGTAAACTCTGTTGTTTGCGGTTGATCTACTTCATAATTAGGATGAAAAATTATAGATGGTTCTTCCTGTTCTGTTGATCCAGTCCTAGATGTTTGTCCTCTTTTAGATCTAAGTCTTTCTAATTGGCTCGGTGTATATTCAGGGGGTTTCCCCTGCATTCTACATGATTCTCTCGGTAATTCAACCACGATTAAAAATTTTAATCACACGCAATCAAAGAAATTTTCAATAAAAATCCGAAAGTCTCTAAGGAAAAAACCAAATGAATCACACACCTAGAAAAATATAAGAGTTCAATCCACACACAAACAGTAGATTCCCGCACTAAAAACACTAGTTGGTGATGAAATCCAACATCGTAGAATTCTAATACAGAAATGGCAGTTAGAACAGTTACCCTGACAACCTGCTTAATGAAATAGACCGATGCAAGTTTCTCCACTTAAACCATCACGAGTGAAGATAACCCTCCAAAGAGTCCAAGTGAGTCTAGTCGACGTCTGTTCTAGGTATAGTGGGACCTTCCCTCCATCGTCACCTTGGGAAAAAATCCTAAATTTTATGGCCACTTTGGTCACCAACGGGAACACATATACCTGGGGGAACAGTCTACGATCCAATATACACGCAAGGGCATAGTAACAAGCTCAACCCCCCTTGAAGGCTCCTTGACATAATCCAAGTTTTACCGACAAGTGACCCCAGGCTCCTTCACAATGGTCTATCCAAGGTTTATTGTTTGTAATATGTGCACATCTTCTATCGTTCCCAATGAGATAGGTATTATTACCTCACTGGTTCGGATATGATCTCGTGCTTGACTCCTTTAGGAGGAGCTTCCCAGAGCATACATGCTACAATTGGATTTTCCTACCACAAGATCGACTACTTGTTTGTTTTTATTGCCTTGGAAAGTTAACTAAAACCTATTCCAAGGAACTAGCCTAAGCTATTGTTGAGCCCCAATGATGTCCTTTCCCTTCACCAAATTTCACTCCATTTCCTTTGTCCCTTATCAATTACAGGCTTAAATGGTCAATAGGATTGATTAAAGTCACTTTAGGAATGTATACAATGACTGACTTGCTATATTTTCATGGTTTTGTTGTTGAAGTAATTTTTGACTAGACTCAGCTACAGAATGCAGCCATTCTGTAGCCAGTCGCCTATTCCGCGGCTATCTTCATGTTCTCACAGGTTACATGTGTCACTACAAGGGAAAACGCATATGGTTGAATTCCACAACACTCCCACATCATTTATTGCTCTCTACGAAGTCTGAGAAAGAAGCTACAAGTGGTTATGCACGTGGAAGAGATCAAAGCCAAGAAGCAGATTCCTACCAGGACAGGGACTCTACATATGTCTCCAACAAAGTGTTTGGTCTCAATCTAGTCTCCTAAACTGAGCTCATTTAATTGTCAACCAGGATTTGTAAACTGCTGAAGTGAAGTGTACTGTATGTACCTAGGTACTTGTTTCTTAATGCGTTGTGTGTAGTGTTTTGTGATGTTTTTGGTATTTTGTAATGATTTATGATGTTTTTGGTCTTTTTGGTGGTTTTATGTTTGCAAGGGAAAATGTCTAGAAAGCTAATGGAAAGGAGCTGGCGATCAAAACAGAGTTAAGCCTAATTGATGGAATGACAAATGACAAATGCAATTGGAAACACTGAAGCAGAATCAAATCTAAACTATGACAAAGTAAAAGCAAAGCTTGATAATGACTTTCAAACAAATGATTCAAAACACAAACTAAACTTGAGAAATGATCACTAAGTATGCAAATTCTCTAAATAAACAGTAAAACAACTAACTTACAATGATACAATACTTTGTCCTTGATTAGAGATTTGAAACATAATTAGAGGAAAGACATTGTTATCATCATAAGATCTTCTATTCTAGAACTAGTTCCTATCTCTATTCTGCAATTCAATTGAATGTCACAAAACCTTTACTCAAAAGTTATTGATTTATTTTCAAAGTAGGCTTTTGAGGGAGGACTCTGTTTATGAAATGATAAAAAATTGCAGAGATACTTTAGGCCTTTTAGTGATGTTGTCTTCTGTTCATATGGTTATGGATCATTTGTAGATTTCAGAACAAGAAGAGGTTTGTGAATAATGAAGGTTGTCTTGTTAATCCTAACAACTGAAGTAATCTATTGTGCAATGGATGACAATTTGAATGGGAAGTGCAAGTGCAATGAGTTAATCTAAAAATGAACTTAAGATGCCACTAATCTAGCACAATGCTGAACTATAAGTCATCATCAAACTCGAAACAAAGTAACTGAACATGAGTTAAATGCAATTAAACTCCGGAGTATCCTAACTATGCTGACATGCATTATTCTATGAAGTTACACAATCTGTTTGTCCATCATTAATGATATTTTGGAAGAATTCCTTCTTTTGGAAGAGCTAGAACAATTCTGACTGTGTAATTGGATGCAAATGCAAATATAAAGGACTGAAAGCAAATGAAAAAAACTAAGATATCATATCCATATCCTACTCGTCATTATGATGTCTTGGGCAAGCGTTTAAGAGCAAGAACAGAGATGATACTTAGTACAAAAACACAACTAAATCATTCATTATCACGGTCATGTCTTGAACTTCTTAAGAATTTCTTGGAAGAGTTTCTTCTTGTGGAAGAGTGATTAGAACAAGTGTAACTGTGATAGTGAACAGCAAAAACTACAACTAAATCCTACAGTACTATAGCTATTTATCATTCATCATTATAATCTTTTGGAAGAGTGTCTTCTTGTGGAAGAGTTAGAATGAATATAACTACAGTAGCTAATTAAAAACAACTATGAATTCAACTTCTAATCCTACAATACTATAGTCATTTTCCCATTCATCATTATAGTCTTTTGGAAGAGTGTCTTCTTGTGGAAGAGTTAGAATGAGTACGACTACAGTAGCTAATTAAAACAACTATTAATTCAAATGCAAAGTGTAAAGGCAACTAGAAGACTTATCTAATTTACGCAAAATAAATCCGTGCAAGAGGCAGGGGCCCTCTACCACCTGATGGAATTCAACTCCAAATTAAATCACGCTTCAAAACAACACGGTCTGCTCCATTAAAGATGAAATAGTTTGAACATAACACTCTGCGTCTTCAGAAATGTAGCACAGAGTCTAAACAAAATCTAGCATCAAATCTAACATAAAATCTCCAACATAGCTCTCGGTCTCCCAAGTGTTTATAAAGCAAATGCACATAACAATACTTGCAACAATTCAGGAACACTGTCTTTCCTTATCGGAATCACGTTAGGACTCTTTGAAGTGGCTGTGTGAAGAGGAAAAGACAACTGGACTGAGACAGTCCTAATAGAATTCTTCCTTCCTAAATGTGTTCCCACGTTCAAAACCGTACCCAGAATTCGTTTCTTCCTCCATGATGAGCAACGAACCATGTAGACATGACATGGATCATGCCCATATGCGATTTTTCTCAAGAGGCCACCTGGAACATACTCAAACGTGAAGGCAGCTGCAGAATCGCCGGTTAGCTACGGAATGTCTGCATTCTGCAGCTAGTTCCGGTCAAAATGCTTTACAATGGCAAAAATCACAAAATTTAACAAGTCAGTCATGTAAATCATTCTAGAAGTAATTTTAACTATATTCATTGATCAATTGGGTCTAAGATAGCAATGGAAAAGGGAAAATGAGGTAAAATGAAGTGAAGGAAAGCACAATTTTGAGGCTCAACACAAAGTACGAGGCTTCCATAAGAGTTCTAATTTGATTTTGATTGAAAAATACACTTATTCTTGTTTATTCTCAAGGGTATTTATGTATTTTTTTTATAAGAATGACTCAGAAGACCGAGAGACAGCTAGCTAGATTGATGTTTTGTTGCTAGATCTTAAAAGACCGTAATACTCTGTTTTTGAAATAATTTTCCTTTAATGAAAGAAGTACCACTTTATTGCAAGATCTGAGGCAATATTGAGGAGATTTGTATGCTAATCCAGTGGTAGATGGCCCCTACTGCCTGAGAAGCTCTGTGCACATTGTTTAGATAAGTAACTGTAGCCTTGTTGCATTCCTAGCTTAAGCAATTTTCTGAACTTTGTGTTTTATACTCACTTGCATTGGATGCTACAGTCAGTCTTATTCTTACGAATTGTTCCAAAATATCACTAACAGTGAATGAGATATAACTTTATTATTTTAGGAATTAGTTGCATTTTTCTGAACTTTACGTTTTTGTGCTCAATTACATCAATTGTTACAACTAGTCTTGTTCTTACGAACTATTCCAAAATATCACTAACACTGAATGAGACTTAGCTGTGGTGTTTTAGAGCTTAGTTGCGTTTTTTGAACTTTATGTTTTTATGCTCATTTACATCACATGTTACAGCCAGTCTTGTTCTATGAATTGTTCCAAAATACCACTAACACCGAATGAGACAGAGCTGTAGTATTTCAGTGATTAGTTGCATTTTAGCTTAGTTGTAAAACTCCGGAGGTTAATGACACTCTAGTTCAATTTTGTTCACTGTATTTTAAGTTTGAATGATTGCATTCTAGTTCAGTTTTATCCATTGTATTTTTAGTTCTATTAGTCAGTTGTATTCTAGTTGTTAAGTTAGACTTGATGGCCTTCATTATTTACAAACCACTCCTATTCTTAATTTCTACTAATACATCATCATCATAGGAACAAGAATTGGTAATGTCATTTTGAAGTCTTGACTGTTCTGCAAATTCTCATAATTTCACAAGCTGCCTCTTTTCCAAAGCTATTCCAAAAGATTTCTAATTCTTGAATGAGGTTTAACAGTGATATTTTGAGTTTTAGAATGGATTAATTTCAGTGTCATAGGATAATTTAGAATAGAGTCACTCACTATGTTGCAGACTATCTTTTCCAATTGTGTTCCAACAAATTTCTAGTCATGGATGGGATTTTCTCTGTGATATTGTAGAATTTTGTTTACTTAGAAGAACCTCATTGCATTAAACTTGTCCTTTTCTCAAGTTATTCCAACATATTTCTAATGAATGAATTGGAATGAGTTCATGTTATGAGTTATTGAATTCATGTTATGAGTTATTTTTCTTGTTAAAGTTTTGCATTTTCTGTTCTTAAGTGCCATACATAGTTTAGAATAGGTTTTGCTCTGTTTTAGTGTGACTAAAAACTTCTCTTTACCAACACTTAGTTCTTTTCCTCTTAGAATAAAAACACAAAATCAAAAACATTGGAAAAACACTAAACACAACGTAGTGAGAAACAGATACCTAAGCACATATAGTGCACTTCACTTCAACATTTTACTAGCCCTGGTTGGCAATTTATGACATCAATTTAGGAACACTAAGTTGAGCATACATTTTGGCATCGTTGCCGGGGAAGTGTAACTAGGTAGCCTTATTTCTTACCTCCCAAAAACAATGACATGCGTAGAGAAAGAGATTCAAGGGGTAAATTCATAAGAAGCAGAATCTTGATTCCTAGAACACCACTTTTTTCACCAAGACCAAGAGCCAACACATCTCCAACTCAAACCCACATTCCATCCTTTACTGATCCTAGACTTCCAGAGAACTTAAGATCAGATATTCCATTAGAAATACCTTCCACTTTATCCACTGAACCTGTCTTAGAAGAAGATCCTAAGATCCGTGCTGGGGACATAAAATTTTCAACTTCCACAAAAAAATCAACTATGGAAGAAGAAGGGGGAGGAGGAGATTTTAATGGAGAACACACACTATTTGGAGCAGATAGAGGTAGAGTTAGAGGAGAAGGAGGTAGAGGTGCAGAAGGAGAAGGAGGCAGAGGAAGAGGTAGAAGAGAAATGGGAAGCTCTTTTGGGTTTCCTATAGTAGATGAAGAAACCAATGCAACTATGAAAAACATTTCACCCTCTGTCCTTCCAAACTTTTATGGACTCAAAAATAAATACCCTGAAACCTTCATATTTGAATTTGAAGTCCTATGTAGAACCTATGTCTACTTACAAGATGCTCAAAAACTTAAACTATTCCCTTCAACATTGAAAGGAGCAGCATTAAAATGGTTTATGAGTTTGATCAACAGTTCTATTAGGACATGGGAAGACATGAAACAAGAATTTCTAGAGAGGTATTTGGATTATTGTATGCCAGTCAACCATAAGGAGGAAGTGTTTAAAATGTTACAAAAAGGGGATGAAAATTTGGAAGATTTGTTGGAGAGGTTTAACTATAACATCAAGAGGGAAAAAATGGAAAACTTAGATCAAGACACTTTGAAATCTCTCTTATTGAAGACAATTAGGGATGAATGGTTAGATATCCTTAACATGATGGGAAAAGGGGATATATCTCAGCTCACATTACCTGAAATAGTTGAATTATGTATCAAACTTTCAAGAGGGAAATCTAGAATTGTAAAAGGACCAAGAGACCCTGCTCTTGCAAGGGCAAGTAAATCTGCTTCTGGGACAGTAAGTAGGGTAGAAATAGGACATATTCTTGATGAATTCAAATCTGATATTTTGGGGAGTCTTAGTAAACAAATAGACACCCTTAAGTTACAAAACAAGCAGAAAACTGAATCTGATGCCTTAGCAATCTTTTGTCCCAAATGTAGAAAGAAGCATGCCTTGAGAGAGTGCCCTTTGGATGCAAAAGTAGTAGAGACCTATGTAATTTGTTCAGAAAAACATGAGACCAAGAGTTGTCCTTCACTTCCTGATCTTAAAGCTATCTTTCAAGAAGAAACCTCTACAAATTCCACAGAATCTCCCAATTTTGTCTCTAGAAGGTCGTTGCAAGGACCTCAAACACAAGGATTCCATGATCAGATGTATAATCAACCCCCACCAAATTGGAATTCTTGGCAGCAACCTTGGCCCCAATTCCAAAATCAATCTCAAACTTGGGCGCAAGGAGCACAAAATCCCTATGGAAGATACTCTCAGTACTATCAATATCCACCATATCCACATTTCCCTCCTTAATAGAATTTTCAACAAAATCCTTAAAATCCACCACTTCCATCACCATTTCCTCAGAAAAAAATCAGTTGCCTACCCAACCCATACCAAACCCCAACAATAAAAATCCTCAGAATACATACATGATAGAAGGCCAACAGTTTCCAACTTATTTGATTACTCCTTTAGACCTTAGTGATGTTCAACTTAGTTCTGGAAGAATACTTGAAAAGAGAAAACATTTTGTTATCATACAAGAGCAAAACAATTCTGAGGAAGATTCTCTACTGGTAAATAAAAGCCTTGAAGAAGACACATCTTTTCAAGACCCAAATATTGAAAAATCAAAACAAAAAGAACCAATAATTTCAACTCCTATATTAGAACAGCCATCAACATCCACTTCTACACCTCCCTTTTCAAAAAGTTTACAAATTGATAGAGGTGTAGAAAAACAAATTATGGTGCCTAATTATGATTTCCTAGATGAGCTGAGAAATGTTTGTATTAAGATCCCATTATTGCAAGCTATCAAGGAAATTCCAATCTTAGCAAAGACAATAAAGGAGTTGAGCATGAAGAAAACAGGAAAAAAAATAAGAGAGACAAAGAAAATTCAACTGGCAGGAAAAATAGCAGATATCATGATGGGTAAGATTGCTATTCCAAAGTATCTAGACCCAGGAAATCCAGTTGTTAAAATACACATTAATGGAACTGAGATCCAAAACACACTTATTGATTTAGGAGCAACAATAAATATCATGAGTAGACAAATCATGGATAAACTGAAACTTCTTGATCTTCTTTTTACACCCACATTATTACAATTAGCAGACAGATCTGTGATCAAACCTGATGGGGTAATAGAAGACATTCCAGTGTCCCTAGATTCTTGGGAGTATCCTGTGGATTTTATCATTCTAACTCCTAAGAATAATCTAGGAGGGCATCCTATTATATTAGGAAGACCTTGGTTAGCTACAGCTGATGCTTTCATTAGTTGTAGATCCGGTGATATGTGCATCTCTGATGGTAGTTCAACCAAGAAATTTACCTTGTATCCTCCAGAAAAAACAATTACAGAATTAGATGATACTCAATGGATAGAGGATGAAGAAGACTTACAACCTCTCTTCACAATTTTAGAAATTAGTGAAGATAGCCAGATTCTGAATACCTTAGAAAAATTTGAATTCTCTTCGAAATACAAACATGAAAAATTTCAAGAAGAATCCAACATTGAGTTTTTATCATCAAGAGAGATGTCTCTCTATTCCATGGATAAATTTGGCAGCTCTACAATTGAGATATTTCCAGGAAAAACTTTAAACATAAACAAGAACCTAGAGAAATCTCAACAAGTAGAGCTAGTCAAGATATTACAGAGACATTCTTCTACATATGCATGGGAGTACACTGATATGAAAGGGATAAGCCCTAAGACTTGCACTCATCACATATACATAGAGGAAAATTGTAAACCAATCAGACAACCTCAGAGACGGATGAATCCAAATCTTAGGGAGATTGTTAAGGAAGAACTGCAGAAATTGTTAAATGTCAACTTTATCTATCCCATTTCAGATAGTCAGTGGGTTTCTCCTTTGGTAATTGTGCCAAAGAAAAATGGTAAATGGAGGGTATGTATTGACTACCGAGAATTAAACAAAGCTACTCTTAAAGATCATTTTCCCCTACCTTTCATAGATCATGTGTTAGATACATTAGCTGGCAAAAAGTACTTCTCATTTTTAGATGGGTTTAGTGGTTATAACCAAATTCAAGTAGCACCTGAAGATCAAGAGAAAACCACATTTACCTGTCCTTCGGGTACCTATGCTTACCGAGTATTTCCATTTGGATTATGCAATGCACCTGCAACATTTCAAAGGGCAGTACTAGGAATTTTTTCAGATCTAATACATGATTGTGTAGAGGTATATATGGATGATTTCACAGTTTATGGAAACACATTTGAAGAAGCTTTAGCAAACTTGGAAATTTTTTTAAAGAGATGTAAAGAAGCAAATCTTTCACTAATTCATGAGAAGTGTTTTATGATGTTTACTAAAGGAATTGTTTTTGGACATCACATTTCAGGGGATGGGATTAAAGTTGATGAGTCAAAAGTTGAAGTCATCTCTAAATTATCTATTCCAAGTTGTCAAAAATATGTTAGGAGTTTTCTCGGATTTACAGGATACTATCGAAGGTTTATAGAAAACTTCACCAAGATAGCATCTCCACTTTTCAAATTACTTACCAAGGACTGTGAATTCAAGTGGAATCCTGATTGCCAGTTAGCCTTTGAGACCCTGAAAAAAAAAATCTCTAAAGCACCTATTTTAAGGGGACCTAACTGGAAGTTACCTTTTCATATTTCAACAGATGCCTCAGATACAGCTTTAGGAGCAGTATTGGGACAAAAAGACTTGATTCCTTATGCCATCTACTATACAAGTAAAAATTTGACTCCTTTAGAGTTAAATTATACTGTAACTGAAAAAGATTTTTTAGCTGTTGTTCATGCCATAAACAAATTCAGACACTATATAACAGGCTATGAAACTTTTTTTCACATAGATCACTCTGCAATTAGATATCTAATGAACAAATCAATTACTAATGGCAGAGTCATAAGATGGTTATTTATTTTACAAGAATTCAACATTACCATTCTAGATAGGCCTGGAAAACAAAACACAGTAGCTGATTTTCTATATAGACTCCAAAACATCAAAGATAACACTCCAGTTGAAGATCAATTCCCTGATGAATATCTTTTTGCAATCTCTACTTAAACTCCTTGGTTTGCTGACATTGCTAATTATTTAGTTTCAAGGAAATTTCCTTCAATAATGAATGCAAGAGACAAAAGAAAGATCATTTATGACAGTGCAAAATATTCATGGGTTGCTAATGAGTTATACAAAACAGGTCCATATTTTATCATTAGAAGATGTGTTCAGGAAGATGAGATGCCTGAGATCCTCAAGGCATGTCATGATGAACCTTGTGGCAGACACTTTTCTGATAAGAGGACAGCTTATAAAATCCTTAATTTAAGATACTATTGGCCATCCCTTTTTAAAGATGCTAAAGAGTATGTCAAAAGGTGTGACAGTTGCCAAAGGGTAGGGAAACCTTCTCCTTCAGGTGAGATGCCATTGCAGCCTCAGGTACATATTGAACCTTTTGAAAAATGGGCTTTAGATTTTGTAGGACCTATTAGTCCTCCACCAAGACAAAATAAATATATATTAGTTTGCACTAATTATGTTACCAAATGGGTAGAAGCTAAGCCATTACTTTTTGCTACTGAAGCATCTGTAGTTAATTTTCTTTTTGAGGATATTCTTACTCGTTTTGGTGTCCCAAGGGAAATTGTTACAGATCAAGGAGCTCAATTCACATCAAGGCTAGTGCAACAAATGATGGAGAGGTACAAAATCAGACACAGAAAATCTACTCCCTATCATCCACAAGCAAATTGTCAAGTGGAATCTACCAATAAAGTCATTGAAGGAATCCTAACAAAGACTGTTCATTTACATATAAGGGATTGGGCAGACAGGCTTCTTGAAGCCTTGTGGGCCTATAGAACTACATGGAGAAGCATAACAGTTCATACTCCCTATGAAATTGTTTATGGAAAACAAGTTTTGTTTCCCATAGAGTTTCAGATTCAAACTTTTAAAATGGCAGTTCAGCTAGGACTTGATCTAACAGAGGCACAAAAGCATAGATTGGAGCAGATTAATGAATTAGATGAGAGTAGACAGGATGCAGTCCAGAAAAAAAGTATAGTCCAACAACAAAGGACTAGATGGCATGATAAGTACATCAAGGAAAAGAAGTTCAAAGAAGGTGACTGGGCTCTCTTGTTTGATTCAAAGTTCGAAGATTTTCAAGGTAAATTCCAAACACATTGGCTTGGGCCATATGAAATTATGAGAATTTTTGACAATGGAGCAATAAAAATCAGGACAATAGATGAAGAGAAGGTCACTTTTCTTGTAAATGGTCATAGATTGAAGTTGTATCATAAGCCACTTTCAAGAGAAGAATTTGTCAAGAGATTCGAGGAAAATAGTGATGTGAAGTTAATGAAGAATAATTCTTCTTCTTCATCAACCTAGTTGAATTTTCTAAATTCAAATGCATAAAAAAAATATAATAATAATAATAATAATAATAAAGTATAAGCATGAAAACTAATCACTGATTAGCATGTTTATACAGAAAAGATAAAGTGAAAATTAGAATTCTTCTGACACTTTAGCTTTTCAAATTTGTTCTTTTTCTGCAAGTAGATATCATAAAATCATAAGTCTCACTCCATCATGTCTCCATTCATCCATATTTCGTTCACTCCATTCATCCATATTTCATTCACTCCATTCATCCATACTTAATTCACTCCATTTCATTTCCATCTCAGATTTCTAAATTTGATCTCTTTCTGCAGATTGAATATTACAAATCACAAGTTGCAGACCACTTTTTATGGTTCATTCCACTTCACAATTGTGATTCATTTCATTCCATTACATTTCACTTCACTCCTGATCCATTCCACCATATTTCATGATCCAATTCATACAACATTCCATTCCATGTTTGAAAGTTCCTACAGGTACATTCTGTAGCCAGTCAGACATTCTGCAACCAGCTAGACATTCTGCAGCCAGATATCCTGAAGGCAATTATCCAGCAACACTTTTTCAGTAGAAAATTGACCCTGCACACCTATGTCAACAAGCAAAATCAAAGAAATTATGAAGACTGAAGAATCAATGATTTTCAAAGGCGGACAAAGCATATCAAAACCACAAAAATTAAAGGAAAGGCAAAGGTAAAGTTGTAAAATTATTATGATGACAGAATATGAAAGTTATAGTAAAGTTAAGTCATGTATGATTCAAAAATTGGTTTTAATTATTCGTGTTGATCATGCCTATTAAAACCTATCATAAAAATTTTGGACAAAATCCCCTCCACTCCGCCATATCAAATCATCATTTAAAACCTAACGGTTAAGTACTGAAGTGACCTAATTAGTCACGTCACTAGGCTGAAGTATTCAGTGATGATTTTGAATTTCTCACGAAATATTTCCGCGGTCTTTTCTCCCATGATGGCTCTCAAACTCATTAATTCGTGTAAATCACCCTCACTACATTTCACTCATTCTATAACCTCTTCATATCATCCTTCCGTAGCTAATTCCTACTGCATAAACAGAGAAAGTAACTTTGGGGTAAAAACAACTCTTTAACAGCCATTTTCACTGTGGATAGAAGAGCAGTAAATTGAAGGTTGAGAAGAGAAGCCATGGGTCTCATACTAAGGTCCGAACCAGTCGGAACCAAATTCTTGGAGGGTTACCCACAAATTAGAGAAATGCTACAGCAGGCTAGATGGTTACATTTTTTGGAAAAAATCAATGGTTTTCATAAAGAGGTAACTAAAACATTTGCACGGTCCTTCAATGGAGCAGAAGTCGAAATAAGAGATGTTAAATTCACTATTACAGAAGCTTTCATTGCAGAAGCAGCGGAATTACCCAGGCAAGGAGAACGATGGTTCAAAAATAGGGAATTTCATAATGAGGCATGGCAATTGCTTAAAACACCAGGTATGGATGTTTCCATTTTTAAGAAGGGAATTCCTAGCTCAGCACTGAAGAATAAATGGCGGAATATGTTGCTCATTTTGCAAAAGTTTATAACTTGTGAGGGAAGGTTTGGTATGTTATATATTTATCATATTCGGCTAATGATGCATTTCTTAGATGAAGAAATCAATTTACCCTTTTTCCTACTTCATAGTCTGAAGAGAATGGCCTCTAATGTTCAAAATAGGGTTCAATTCCTGGAAACCACTTTGTACCACCACGGCCTAGTTAAAATTTTGATTGAACATCATTTGAGAAATGTGGGAGACAATTGGGATGAGTTTCTAGTGAGGAATCACTTTGAAGAACCCAAGGAATCTCCATCTAAAGGCAAACTTACAAGAAGAAGCAGGAGAAGGAAAATTTCCAAAGTTGTTGAAACTAAAACTGGTAAGTCCATACAAGAGGACAATGAGGAGATAATTTCTGAGAAATTGACTGAAATTAAGAAACAACTTAAAAAGGAGAAGATGATAAAAGTTATGCCAAGGAGAGAGGTGAAGGACCATCTCAACCAAGACGAAGCCACAAGCTTAGAGGTATATTGAAGAAAACAGGGGTTAGACAAACGGGAATTATAAACATTGAGGATGAAGAGACACCAACTGCTAGATCACCTGAGTACCAGTATGAGGAGGACCTTGATGAAGGAGCTTCGGAGATAGACCCAGCAAAACAACAACTTTATAATTATGTTGAGAAATTAGAGAAGAGAGCCTCAGAAAGTAGAGACAGAACTCCTAGCCCACCAAAATCTGCAATTGATATGCTAAGAAGAGATAAATATGAGTTATAAGTACTCAATAGGCATATCAAGAATGAGAATGACATTTTAAGGAAGCAGGTTAAGCTGAAAAGTGATATGAATACAACTCTCTCTCTACAAATGGAAAAATTGTACAAGGCTAGTGAGAAATTGAAGAAGAAAAACAAAAAGTTGAGCAGGGCACTTATAAATTTGAGATTCAAGTTGGTCATAAAGAAGCCTAGGAGGCCATTTACTATCAGGAAAAGCAGAAGAAGGAGCCTATATGTCCTAGCAGAAGTCTCAGAATATATGAGTTGATTGCATGAGGACATGCAAAAACTTTGCAGTGGGGGTATGTTGAGCCCCAAAGATGTCCTTTCCCTTCACCAAATTTCACTTCATTTCCTTTGTCCCTTATCAATTACAGGCTTAAATGGTCAATAGGATTGATTAAAGTCACTTTAGGAATGTATACAATGACTGACTTGTTATATTTTCATGGTTTTGTTGTTGTAGTAATTTTTGACTAGACTCAGCTACAGAATGCAGCCATTCTGTAGCCAGTCACCTATTCCGCATCTATCTTCATGTTCTCACAGGTTACAGGTGTCACTACAAGGGAAAACACATATGGTTGAATTCCACAACACTCCCTCATCATTTATTTCTCTCTACGAAGTCTGAGAAACAAGCTACAGGTGGTTATGCACGTGGAAGAGATCAAAGCCAAGAAGAAAATTCCTACTAGGACTGGGACTCTACAGATGTCTCCAACAAAGTACGAGGCTTCCATAAGAGTTCTAATTTGATTTTGATTGAAAAAGACACTTTTTCCTGTTTCTTCTCAAGGGTAGTTATGTTTTTCCTTTATAAGAATGACTCGGAAGACCGAGAGACAGCTAGATCTCAAAAGACCGTAATACTCTATTTTTTAAATACTTTTCCTTTAATGAAAGAATTACCACTTTATTGCAATATCTGAGGCAATCTTGAGGATATTTGTATGCTAATACGATGGTAGAGGGCCCCTACTGCTCGAGAAGCTCTGTGCACATTGTTTAGATAAGTAACATTAGCCTTGTTGCATTCCTAGCTTAAGCAATTTTCTGAACTTTGTGTTTTATACTCACTTGCATTGGATGCTACAGTCAGTCTTATTCTTACGAATTGTTCCAAAATATCACTAACAGTGAATGAGATATAACTGTAGTATTTTAGGAATTATTTGCATTTTTCTGAACTTTACGTTTTTGTGCTCAATTACATCAATTGTTACAGCTAGTCTTGTTCTTATGAACTATTCCAAAATATCACTAACACTGAATGAGACTTAGTTGTGGTGTTTTAGAGCTTAGTTGCATTTTTTGAACTTTATGTTTTTATGCTCATTTACATCACATGTTACAGCCAGTCTTGTTCTATGAATTGTTCCAAAATACCACTAACACCGAATGAGACAGAGCTGTAGTATTTCAGTGATTAGTTGCATTTTAGCTTAGTTGTAAAACTCCGGAGGTTAATGGCACTCTAGTTCAATTCTGTTCACTATATTTTAAGTTTTAATGATTGCATTCTAGTTCAGTTTTATCCATTGTATTTTTAGTTCTATTATTCAGTTGTATTCTAGTTGTTAAGTTAGACTTGATGGCCTTCATTATTTGCAAACCACTCCTATTCTTAATTTCTACTAATACATCATCATCATAGGAACAAGAATTGGTAATGTCATTTTGAATTCTTGACTATTCTGCAACTTCTCATAATTTCACAAGCTGCCTCTTTTCCAAAGCTATTCCAAAAGATTTCTAATTCTTGAATGAGGTCTAACAGTGATATTTTTAGTTGTAGAATGGCTTAATTTCAGTGTCATAGGATAATTTAGAATAGAGTCATTCACTATGTTGCAGACTATCTTTTCCAATTGTGTTCCAACAAATTTCTAGTCATGGATGGGATTTTCTCTGTGATATTGTAGAATGTTGTTTACTTAGAAGAACCTCATTGCATTAAAATTGTCCTTTTCTCAAGTTATTCCAACATATTTCTAATGAATGAATTGGAATGAGTTTATGTTATGAGTTATTGAATTCATGTTATGAGTTATTTTCTTGTTAAAGTTTTGCATTTTCTGTTCTTAAGTGCCATACATAGTTTAGAATAGGTTTTGCTCTGTTTTAGTGTGACCAACAACTTCTCTTTACCAACACTTAGTTCTTTTCCTCGTAGAATAAAAACACAAAATCAAAAACATTGGAAAAACACTAAACACAACGTAGTGAGAAACAGATACCTAGGCACATATAGTGCACTTCACTTCAACAGTTTACTAGCCCTGGTTGACAATTTATGACATCAATTTAGGAACACTAAGTTGAGCATACAGTTATGTTGTTGGAAAAGAGCCCTAGAAAATATAAAATTTCTAGATGAATTTTAATTAAGTGTTACTTTTAATTGGCAGTTTCTTAGGACAAGAGGTACAGAAATGAAACTTTGGTGATGTTTAATGACCCAACTCAAAATCCACTATAATGCATCTATATGAGAAACAACTCATTTATTTTCAATGAAATCTAGCTAGAGGAAAGAGTTGAGAGATTTCAATCATTTTCAAAATATCAATTCTTTCTTTCCTACATGAGAAAATTTGAAAAGAAGAGAACTCAATTTCAAAAAGATCTTTGCTCAGGTTGAAATTCCCTATATTATTTAGATCATAAACAAAAAACAAACTTCTTCCAAAAGAAAACTAAAAGTCTTAAAACAATAAAATTCAAAACTAAAAGAAATCTCTAATATTGAACTCTATCTAAAAGTTGGAGGATGTCTTAGCTCAGTTTGTAATCTAACCAAGATCTTTCTGCTTATTTCAGCAAGAAAATAAAGCATCCAATAACAGGTTTAAAATGAATTTCATACCTTATCAATCCAAAAGGTTTTCTAAGTTTTATAATGAAAACAAAATCAAATTTTCATAAGACTAATAATTGCATCAAGTTCAATGGCTCAACAAAAAAACAATGACATACCAAGTAGCTGAGGTATACAAAAGTTTCTGATTCAAAACAACGGGAGGACAAGGCAAACATTTACTCATAAAAGCAAACTAGCTGAAAAGATCACTTTAAACATAGAATTGTTGAAAGAAACTTTTACAGAGGTCTTTGACAGTCAAGACAAATTGGGATAACAACAAAGAATCAAGTAATTGGATTCCAGAAAACAGAATTTCTAATTTTTCTAAAATTTTTCAGAAGTCCGTAGTTTTTAATGGAATAAGATGTGGTACCGCACTATATTGCACTAAAAGCTGCGGAGTCTATCGCTCTGCTTTTTTTTTAAAGTGCGGAAGGCAGAAAAAGTAGAGAAAAAATAAAAATACAGATTTACAGTCACGGATCCTATTGAGTTTTATAGCCAATCCAATTTTGAGTTAATCTAAGTCAAATAAATCTGAAAGAAATCTCAAAAATCAAACCGAAAATGAAAAAGAAAACTAAGTTCAGATTTTCCCTAGCGGATTCGCGATTTTTTTAGACGGACAAATCCCTCTTGCGGACAAGAGCGATCTCCCTAGTATCCTAAGGATATCAATAAATAAAAAAACAAATGTAGACCATTTTCTCTATAATATTTTGCTTAAGAATTACTAATTAACTATGGAGAGATACTCCTACCTGAAGTCCAACGCTTACTCGGTCTTCAATCCAGTCATTTCAGAAGGTATCGATCCAGCATGTAATATCTGTAATCAAAGACAAGCAAACAAGATCAAAAGAATCTACAAGATATGATAATTCAAAAGAAATAATCTATCTTAGTGATCAAGGAATCCAAGAATTAAATTATTCAAAATATAGATGAACAACTCAATGAGAAAATAGAATCCATTTGTATTAACTTTGAATGAAAAGAAGAAACCTTACAACCTTGACGCCTTGATGTTTGTACAGGTTCTTCCAGGGTCTCGAACAGCCATTTTCCTCAATTTGACAAGACTCCAACTCTTTGAATCAGCATAAGACTATGGCTATGAGTACGTAATCTCTCTCATGCCAATGATGCCAAATGTGGAGAGTATAATTTCTTCAGCAATTATCTTCTACAAACTAAGAAGTACCCTTGAGACTGAAACATGGTCTCAATTTATAGCAGAAGGGAGGTAGTTCAGCTCCAATAAGGAAGGGATAAAGCCCTCTCATCATGGGATTTCAGCTCCAAAAACCAAGGGATAGCTCCATTTATGAAGGGATAAAGGTTCATGAATGAAAGGGGCGAAGCTCGACCAGATAATGCTTCTAGAAGGCCCCAGCTGGGAGAATATTCGATCAGCTGGGCTTCTAGAACTTACTTTTCTTTTTATTTTACCTTTTACAGGGGTCCGCAGTTTTAATGATCAGAACGTGTGGGATGTGCCGCAGGTTTTATAGAAATAAACCATGGTACCACAGGAAATGACTACGAAAAATGCGGAGTTAGGATTTTTATGGTTTTAATGAGCTTTTTCCAAATTCCAGGACTTGATTTAGGAACTTTATGATTTTGGACCTCTAAGGGAGCAATAAATAGGTAATGATGAACCCATAGACAACTAAATTTCATGGTGACAAATTTTAGTGTAATAGGTCATGCAAGGAAATCTTTCTATAAATGAAACCATACCTTATCACTCACTTGAATTCATGTCCCTACTTGTGCTTGGCACTAGATTTTTGTATAATATCATGAACTTGTTATTGTAGGTGTTGGATCCATTCCAAAAATTTTGGCCATTATATTTTCTTCTACCTGAGCATGGGATGACATAGTTGATGAAGATGCAATGGGAAGTGTGCTACATCAATTAGGGATAATGGTTGGAACCCCAAGCATACCTGAAAAGGATTGTGGGAAATAGAGTTACAGAGGGATACATTATAGTTATGCTAGACATATGGAAGACTCTAATCCCATGTACATGGATGCTTGAATTTTTGTATGCATAAGATATGCATAATCATGTTGTTGACCACTTATGTTTTTCCATTTATTTGGGGATGAAATATGTTTGATTTGGTCAACTTGGTATCCATTAGAGACCATAGGATAGACCAAAAGGTAATGAAGACCTAATATACCCATCTTAAAATAATAGTCTGGGTAACCCAAAATGAGCCCAAATAAACTCAAATAATAGTTTAGCAGTATATTTGGCTATGATACTCTTCTCGCATGGTGTCAGGATGGCCATATTAGAGAATCAAATAATTACCAAAAACGCATAGTAATTACCATACCTATTTTGCAGTGAACCTGGCATGAGATCCATAGACATTGACTCCTGTGGATTTTATGGAGTAGGTAAAGGAGTGTAAAAACATTGTGTATTTATGGTTGGTTTAGAAATTTCACATGCAGTGCATGATATGATATATTAGTGGACATATTTTCGAAGCTTTGGCTAGTATAAATAATTATGACGTATTTCTACTATATTCTCCACATGAAAGGTCCCTACCACCCGATTGTAATGTGTCTCCAAAATTAACTTGGAATGCTCACTTGAAAGAACACAAAGGCGGCTTCGGTAACACAACAATGCATCCTAAAGGCGGAAGTATAGAACTTGTTTGCCTATGATTAGTGTCTAGTGTGCAACAACAAAGTTAGGGCAAGGAAAATTTTAGGGATATAAATTTATCTTACAATTTAGAAACCTTTTTTAATATTAATAGTCCCTAATATGTAAACTATAAAAATTTTGGTGATATTTTTGTAAAAATATTCAAATTTTTAACAATTTTATATATTATCTATAATATTTTGACAAATTTTAAGGTAAAATATTTTTGTATTATAAAATTTGGGTGAATCATTTTTAAAAAATGGAAAATGGTGAATCCATTTTTTGGAAAAAGAATGGAAAATTAGCCCACCTACAAATATTAGCCCCTAAAATTTTCCTTGAGTTAGATTCATTGTTGTATAATTGTGGCCACCTATAGGTCTCATTGCCACATGAGTTAAGAATTGTGATTAGCACCACAATAAAGGGATGACTAAGGCAATTTTCAACATGTTTGGTGTTACCCTTATTGTAATTGATGTTCAAATGGAATTGCTGCAGGGATGTGGAAAATTTCTGATGGTGGTCATTTTGTAACTTTCCTCGTGTTTGTATGAGTTTAAAAGGAATGTCATCACTGTGAATAATCATATCCTTCCCCAAATATAATTCTTCCAATTTCGGCATGCCACTCTATGTAGTACATCTCGTTATCATAAGTGGAGTACTCCAGATAGTATCAAAGATTTCTTCACTATGATAGGCCACTATATTTCCTTATTGAGTGAGATTATATCAATAAAATAGTTGAAGGAATTTGTCACAATCTCAAATGGTTGTTGCATATTTTTCAAGGTGAGGACTGGGCAGAGCAGAAGTGATGTTTTAGATCCTCAAATTATTTCTATTGTGATTCATACTAGGAAAAGTTTGATTTAGATCCACCATTGGTTACTTGACTTAAGGATCAAGTGATATGAGAGAAACCAAAAATTAAACTTCAGTAGAAGCTAGCAATACCCAAGAAGTTCCATATCTCTATTAGGGTCATCAAGGCTAGCCAATCCTATATGACTTGGATCTTGGATGGGTCCACATGCAACCCATGTTCATCCATGACGTATCCCAAATATTAAATTCATTGTGTTTCAAATGATCATTACTCCAAATTGGCATATAACATGTGTTGTCACAGGGTGCTCATGACTTGTTCAATGTGTTGCAAATATTATTCCCATGTTACACTAAAGATGAGGATTTCATCCAAATATACAACCACTAAAGATTTTGTGAACAACATTAGTGTATCATCCACCATCCTCATGAACATTGTTGTAGTATTAGTCAATCTAAAGGAATGACCAACCACTCAAAAAACAATTTTTTATATTTGAAGGTTGTGTTCCATACATTACTTTTCTTATTGGAGCTTGGTCATATCCTAACTTCATATCAATATTACTAAAGAAAATTCAATCATTAATTTAATCAATAAGATCACAAATCCATGCGATCGGGTATCTATTCTTGATATTATGTTGTTCAAGTATCTATAATCAATACAGAGTGCCCATGTCCCATCCTTCTTTTGTACCAACACAATTGGGCTCCTACAAAGTGAGGAGGTTGGCCAAACGTGGACCTTATGGATGAGCTCATGAATTTGACCTTTTATTCCTTCATTCTCTGAGAGAGTAAATATATATATTGGATCAATAGGTAAAGGAGAACCAAATATCAAGTCAATTAAGTGTTTGACCTAGAATTGTAGATACACCCCCATAGGTGAAGTGGAGATATCTTTATGTGCTTCTAAAATTTTGTCCACCTAATTATATTTTATAGATAGACCCTATGTTGAGGCCATGGTGGTTTTAGTGACCTTCCTTTCATATTTTAACCAAACCATGAAGAGGACAAAATTTTCAATATAAGAGATTATCTTTTGGCACTATTTGTTTTAAATCAATGAAATTGTGGTAATTGAAACTACCTCTAGTGCCCTATAGAGTTGAACCCCTAGAGTAAAAATGGAACTACATGGATGGGACTCATAAACATGTTTCCACATATAATATTTTCCTAAAACAACATCACAAACTTTGAGTGGGGAAACATCACACAACACCTCATCTTTAAAGGTCTTGATGCCATTGGATAGGTGGAGTTGATGGTTGACATGTATGTCTCATCCATGTCTCAACCAACCAATGATGTATGGTTGGGGGTGTGGCACTATCAACAGATTCAATCTCTCAATTACCTTAGTTGAGATTCTATTATTTTGGCTCCCACTGTCAACAATAACATGTAGTGGGGTCCCCTTCACCCACATTTTTGAATGGAAGAGGTTCTCTCACTCCTCAATATCCTTTGATATTATGGTTGGATCTTTGTGTTTTCTATGGTATAATTTGGTTCTACATGTATCATATTATTTCCATTATCAATTTTTGATTCCAAACATGATCCATAGTCCACTTATTTTTCTTTATGCTTAGCCAAAAATGATTGTTTTGAGTGGCATTCATCAGTGTCATTCCAGAGGATTTTGTGGAACTCACATCACTTTATATTTTCCTTATTTGAATTCCAATTTTCCTTATTTTCTTGTGACATAGGGCCCCCTTTTCCATGATTTTGCAACAAATTTGTATACCCAACCTCCCACTTATTCCATTGCTTCAAATTCTACACAATTTTGATAGCATATTGATAAGCATCTCCCAGTGAGGAGATGTCCAGGAAATCCACCTCCACTTGGACATAACTATGTATGAAAATATGGCACTTAAAAACTAGGTACTGCTTGGAGTCTCTTATGCCCAGATTTTACCATAAGGCATGGAAACTATTGGTGTATTTTGAGACCATCTAGTGTGTTATGATAAATATTTTTGTTATAAATATGTTGTTATTGATGGAAAAGGTGATGAGGATGAAGGTAAGTAAAATAATGCGATAAGAGATTGTTAAAATATGTTGGAAAAGGAGGTGCTCATTGATGTCAAGTATTAACAAAGGTATTGTCACTAGTTCATTCATGTCACAGGTGCCAATGGTGGTGTATCAAGATCAAAGGTATTGCAATGGAAAAAGAAGAGAAGACTGTAAGAAGTAGGAATATCGACACACATATGGAAAAGGAAAAGCTCAAATGTTTCCAAGAATATTGGTGAACTATAGTGGTGTAGCTAATTGGTAAAGGTTCAGGATATTGGAGCCATTTATTATATATGAATTCACCTCAAATACAGTTGGAACCCACTCAAATGGATATGATCTGAATGATATTTCTAGCGGTATGTGGAAGATAAAAAATTCCCTATTTGATTGAAATTTATGGCCGATCAAAGGTAGGTACCCTAAAATTCAAATATTTCATAGTTAAAGTGGTGGAGGACCTTTGGAGTATGTTTTAGTTTCATGTTTTTCCATCACGGTGGAGTCTTTAGCAGAGTGACTAGACCAAAGAACTGGGAAAATGTGATCTAAAAATGTAAGTAGCGGGAAATGACTTCATTGGCAGACCTCTATGTGCAATGTGCCAAATATAACATTTCACCCTCACGAGGATGCCCTGGAAGACCTTTAATTGTGCATAAGGGAGTTTCAGGGATGACGAAAGCCCCAGAAGAAGTGGCCTGACAATAACAGCAGAAAGGCTTTGATTGGAAAACTTTTAAAGAAGGAAGTATAACTTGACAACCAAGCCCATGAAGGCTAATTTGGAAGGAAAAAGGGTGAGTTTAGAGTTTTAGGCCCAAGATGGAGCAAGGTCGCGCAACATAGTAGCAACAAAAAATGGTCGAGACCCTTATAAAATTTACAAATAAAATTTAAAAAAAAAAACACAATGGCCATGACCCTTTTCTCTCTCCTCTCACGGAGGACATGTGGAAACATCTGATTGGATGGTGATGACATCAATATGATGTACAAGGGGCACACATGGTATGAAGATTTGGCCTTTTTGGGTACCCTCGTGGGCCAAATTTGGGTGACATGTTTCACTACTCTAGAGGCACTACATGGAAGTGTTGACATAAGCATGATGCCATCCCATAGGTTTCATCGAGGAAGGTTTTTTAAGAATGAAAATGAGGTACCTCTGGGCCAAAAAAGCTCCGGGATGATGGTGGCATACAAAGAAGAAGTCAATGACCAATGAGAAAAGGGTAGGTAGACCCACTCGGACATGTCATCCTAGTCCCCATACCTTGAAGGTACCATATGTTAGCCCAAGGAAGAACCTTCAAGCTTACAAACTCTATGACATGATGGAAGTAAAGTCAGGAAGTGCAATACCAATGAGAAATGGGTGCAAGGAGGACCCACATTGGCATGTAATCCTGGAGGGAGCTTGAGCCGAGGACTAAAATCATAAGCGCCAGAACTTAGTTATGTTGCGGCATAAAGACTGAGGCCACATAGACATTGCAAAAGAAAATAATCCCTTGAGGCTTAAGTTGCAATGTGCCCACAAAGTTATAACTAGCGGTAAAAAGTGCTTTGGGCCATGATTTAAGGCCTTGTATGAACGATTTGATAGCTATCAAAAGAACCATGAGCCAACAGAAAAGTTATATTCAATATTGTTTGTTTTATAAGCACTTTAGTGATATAAAATAAAGACATAATTGGAAGTGTTTTCTATTAAAGTGAATTTGGAAACACTTTGGGCCATATGGCAATAAGCCTGTGAGACATATGGCATATAGATATATATTTGGTAGTATTTTGGCATGAAACGAGTCAAAATCTTTTAAATTTGGTGTTTATGCCATATTTAGTTGAGTGCTAAATATTACGTAAAAATAAGTATGAACGAGTGTTGGCTCTCATTTTTTATTTCTTTTTGTTTATGAAATACATCTTATTTTTCCATAATATCCATCTATTGACCATCATATCCACCTTATTTTGACCAAAATATGCATATACATGTATTTAAATTATGTTTTTCAATTATTATATGTTTTTGTAAAAATTGAAATTTAAGTGCAGTTTTGGACAGCATCAGAAATTCCCGTAATGGCCTTATGGTTTGCATATGTGCAGGACACTTGGGCTTGAGATGGATATATTTATAGAAGGCTTGGGAACTAAGAATAAGTGTACACTTGTTGGTACAGTCAAACTGAGCTTTAATAGGCCCGGACAAAGGCGGTCAAACTGGACCTGTCTTTATGGAGGATCCCTAGAAACTAGGTCAAAACTCTTATTTTGTGGGATTTTCTATATTTTGATGGATCTGATGGATGAATTCGACTTGATTTGATAAGATAAGGATATTTATTACTATAGGAGCTATTTTATATGAGTTTTTTAGATACTTTATCTATTTATGCCTCAAACTTTGAAGACATTGATATGTAGAACTTGCATGACTTAACATTATTATTTCTGAGACTTGGAGACATAATTGAAGATCTGTTCTATCATATTTTCTATTGTTATATGCTGGTTGATTGATTGAAGTTTTAAGTAGCTTAATTCACCTTCAGTGTGCAAGGCAAGGGTGGAGGGACCCCACACTGAGCTAAGTGCACAGCTTCTTAGTTTATTTGTAGTTGCACTTTCTGAATTAGCTTGCTTATGTTTAATTTATTTATGCTAATTATTTTTGAGTATTGATGAATCTAATGATCATTCTTAACTTGCATATGAAAGGACAAACAAATTTTTAATTTAAACATTCTTTCTATCTAATCAAGATCTTCAGTTAGAATTCATCTTTACATGCTTTCCTAAATTCATGTTTTTAACAATAGCATTAATGATAAATGAATATATGATGAAGGGCAATCAAGACCTCTTCAATGAAGAGCCTCTTCAATTATTGCTTCATGTATCTTAATATATTTTTTAATTAAGTAGTTTTTTATTTCTAATTCATAAGGTAATCTTGTTAGAGAAGGACAAACAAATCTCTTAAGTTATGAGATTCTCTTGCTTCTGATTACACATCTGAATTTAGAAATTGTTTAAGTTAGATTTATATTTGTAATATGCATTTCCCTAATCATTAATAAACCATCTTCTAAATTGATCACAATTGAAACCCATGTACTTTGGGGATGCTTCTAAGTTCCACTAACCCGAATTGATAATAAATACTTGCATTAGTTTACAACAGTAAATTGACCCAACAACGATTTGCTAGCATTATTAGCAACATGAACCAGATTATAGGTAGATTTGACAGTTCCACAAAATTTGGAGCTTTCTAAAAATAGAAGGCCTCTGCTAAATCCTCTAATAAATTCTAGAATAGAATAATTGAGCAGTTAAGCTCAATCTTTCTAGTAGAAATAGGTGAGGAGTATTAGAATACTTGGAGAGGACATTGAGAAGACTTAATTAAATTGGGGAAAAGGAAAAAATAAATATTTATGCATGAGGAAGAGGTGAATATGACTAAAGTCCAATTCCAAAAATATCAGTCTAGAATTCTTTAAAAGCATAATGTGAGTAACCAAGTGGAAGGTTGTTGGTGCAAAGAGATGCATAGTGTTGGTATGCATGAAGGGTGAATCATACACCAATATTGGTTTCTAAAATGTGTTAGAGAAGGTAGATAATGAATTGGTGATTTTTTTTTTCATGTGTTCATCAAAGGTGATTTATGGTAATTGCTAAGAATTGACATTGATGACGTTTATGGAATTTTTGATCAGTAATCAATGATTGTTGGTATGTTTGGTGATTGTTCAGTAATCAAAGATTGTTGAAGGTGTTTTAATGGTGATTTTGGTGAGCAGTTTATTTATTTCTGAAGGAAAGTGGCCTATTGATTTGAGTTTGAAAATGGATGAAAGACGAATCAACAGGGCCAAAAAGTGTTATCTTGCACTCCAGAGGCAACAACCCCTTTCAGCGAAAGCTTATAAACGACCAGGGGCAAAATTCCCTTTCAAATGTAGCTGATAAATAAGTAGGTTCAGTTGTCCCTTTTAGCGAAAGTTGATATATGAGAAGGGGAAAGAGTCCCTTTCAGAAATGGTTGATAAACAAGCAGGGGAAATAGTCCATTTTAGTGAAAATTAATAAACAAGAAGGGATATAAGTTCCTTTCAATAGCGGCTGATAAACCTACAAGTATTAGCTTGTGGGGAAATGATGTAATAGCAAGTTGAAGATTGTATTTTCCAAACAAATAAAAGGAAGATTGATGTATTAAATATATGTTGCACATGTGTATTTCAATGGTTATAAAATTATGTTTTCCATGATTGAGTTGAGTTGTTGATCCATGAATGATTGCTAAAGTAATTGAAAGTGTAATTTATCAGGAATTGTATAGTTTTTTCACACTACTGATTCACCCCACCAAATAGTAGTGTCATGGTTTCCATCATTTCTATCAATTGGTATCGAAGCAACCAAGTTCCTTCAGGATTATTTTAACAACTAGAAGGAAGATCGGGAATCGTGGATAACCAGGACTGGATTACCTCATATGGAGTTCCATTTTTTAATGGATAAAATTATATAACCTGGAAGGTAAGAATGAGAATATATTTGCAATCTCTTGATTTGGATGTATGGTTATTTTTGGAGAATGGATTAACAAATAATGAGGTTGATCAAAAATCTGAGGAAATCATGAAAGGATTTTATAATTCACATATTGAGAAAGTAATTTTTTTAATACTTCCAAAGTGAAATGGAATAAGTTACAACCCATATATGATATAAACATATAAGGTACCAGTGATGTCAAGATTCTTTCTCTAAAGGATGAAGCAGTCAAAGGTTTGAAGAGTATTGAAGATCATGTATCAAAGGATGATACCCTTGTATCAAGAGGTCAAATTATTGATGAACACACAAGGATTCAAATAAGGTGCAATTTTAAAGTAAGTTGATTTTTTATTGTTATTGTAGAACAATAGGCCACATATCTTCAAGTTGATCAATTGCAAGTACTGGTGATAGTGAGAGTTTCTCATCTAGTAGTAGTGAAGAAATAACTACCTTGAAAGCAATAAATATCTCGATGTTATTCAAGAATTTAATGTGTGCACGTCCAACAGAGAATAATATAGGACATTCCATATATCATCAGAACAATCCCAAGATCCAATAAGGGAACAAAATATTGAACATGTTGTCAGTGAAATAGACATAAGTGTTGAATCTAGTAACTCTTATATTGAGTTGGAAGATCTTGAAGAAAATATTTATTTAAAAAGGAAACTCATATCGTCCCTTGAGGAGATCAAGAATATTTGAGCCACCAATTTGGAGTTGGAAGAAAATAATAGAATATTAAAACAACAGTTTTTGAAACTTCATAAGCATGCAAAAAATTTTGAAGCTTTGGATGAGATTCAAGGTAGCCATGGTTCCTCTCAGGATGAGACAATATTAAAAGGTGAAAATGACTCAGAAGCAACATTAAAGAAATACCCAATAGCACTTTAGTCACAGAGAAGTTAACAAAACACTAAGGAGACAAAAATAACTCCAGGAATAAATGCAAAGGCATGCAACCCCTCATATTTTTTTATTGGGGTAACGTGTGACACTTTTCCTCCAAGTGTTTATAGAGGAAAAATAAGCTTCAACGACGTAGGTGGAATGCTCTATTTCAACAATAGCCATTATTTTCTAAGATAAATTTCAACATCCATGCACAAATATCATTTTCCCCTCAAAAGAAAAATTATCAGAGGCTCAAAAACACTAGTAGAGTAAGTATCGGTCTAAGAAATTAGAAGAGTAGAAGCATTGATAGTAACAGCTCCTTTTCCCCCTTCATGAATAACGTTGAATGCTACATGTGTAAAAAATTTGGGCACTACATAGCTTCATGTAAGCTTAGAAAGAAACCCCCCTTCCAAAACATTGCAAAAAAAGGTATGAATCATGTTGAGAGCCAACAAGGACAACTGCACAGAGTTATTATAACAATCAGAGTAGAGGCAGGTCAAATTTTGAATGGAGGCAAGAAAGATCAATGTTTGGATTTCAATATTATCAGCAAAATATTAGTAAATTAGATCCAAAAATTCATGTGGTCGATATCTATTATAAACCTGCAACAGGAAAAAATTTCAATCAGCTAAAAAGAAGCAACAAAAATCCAAACAGTTCTCCAACACTGTATAGGAAAAAATCAAGAACATATAGTAAGAAAGAAAAGTAACATATAATTTGAAAATTGGATTTAACTGGTAATAAAATGAGGAATGGACAATGGTTTGTATAGTCAAGCAATGGAATAAAGTAACTCATTTTGGAAAAAGCGTCAACTCGACGCAGGTTATCAACTCATGGAGTTGACCAAGTAAAAACTCAGCTTACCCAGGTTTGGAAGAAAAAGAGAGATAACATACTCAAGGGGAGTTGATCTCTTGTTCTTCTTCATTGAAAAGAATGAGTTGGGTTCAATATAATTCATAAAGGTTAGATGCAAGGAGTAGAAATAAAATTCCAAGTAATGCATCTGAAGGTTTAGGGAAGTATGTCACTTTCGTTTTTCCAGAGTTTATAAATTTTTGAATAAAATTGGTGTTGTTGATTATTGTGGTTGATTTAATGTTGTTTTAAATTCAGATTGATAGTCTAAGTATGTATAAATGGTGATGATAGAATAGGGATGATGTTCTTTTTACTATCATTTTTTTATTGTCTTGTGCAAGTATGTCTACATATTCCTAATGCCAAGAGGGAGCATAACCACAAGGGGAATATACTCAAGTTTACATTTGAATATCATTATTCATTAACAATTTTTATCATCAATTGATATCAATTTTTTGTTGCTTAAGGAAAAGCACGGAAGATAGAGGCTAATGGTATTTGTTGCATTATCATGTTGCATGAATGATAAAAATTTAAGTTGCAGATACGATGAATGGTATGACCATTGTGATGCATGACCATTGTGATGCTTTCATATTGTTCCAATTATTAATTGGTATCAGACATCGTATTTTTTGAGAGATCTTATATTGGTGAAAAGAGCATGATCACAGGGGGAGAACACTTAGTTATAAAGTGTTCATCAAATAGTATCAGTAGTATCGATTAAACTATTTATATCATTGGTCTCAAAGGTATTAACACTTGGTAACAAGCATTATAAATTGGTATCAAGTATTACCAATTGGTATTAATTTTCATTATTTTTTTTTGTCAAAGTGTGGCATTCATGTTGTAAGTATGAGATTGTAAGTTTGAGTGTTAATGAAAGAGTATTTATTTGAAATTTGTTATTGTTCGTGATAATTCAAATGTATCATGGCGAGTCTTTTGTCATTAGAAGTCTGCCAGGTCAAGTATAAGTTGAGTTGTTGGTCTAGGCATGCATTGGTGAGATTCCCTCTATATTTTTCATATAAGCACTTCTCAATGTTGTACTTTGTTGACTATTAGTTGACAAGTTGATGGTATCATTCATGCATAGGAAAGATTGATGTTGTTACTAGAGTTCAGGTGCATGTGTCCAGGAAGAGGAACTATTATGAATGTAATCCTAACTGATACTTAAACTAGAATAAATTATTTTTCTTATGACTCAGTTGTATAAGCATGTGTCGTTTTAGCAATAGATCCCTCTTTACTACTCGAGGCAAATATTGGGAGTAAGTACTCGTCTCCTTGTAGAAATTATATAAAATATGAATGTATATATCCAAATTATCCTGATCTAACAATATTTGTCTTCTTGCTAAATACAGAATCCTTCCACTGTTAATCTTTTGCGGAAATTAAAATCAATTGCAAACACATGAAGCAATAAAAACAATCACACATAACACAGTTGTTTAATGGGAAATCTTGAAGCTAAAAACCCCAATTATCATATATTATGTATCATGGAGATCATGTAACAATCTCATACAAAGCTTAGTACATCAAGCTCTCAGTACAATCAATCGTCACACACTAATCAAAAGAAATCTGCAAATCCATGCACCGATTTCTTGCCACCTGATAGCTTGCCTCCACTGCACAATCCCTGTTGAAGAATAGCTCAAAATGAATTCGAATTACCCTTGCCTTGACTACACAATCCTAATTGGCAACTCCAATGTGTGTGTGGTGCAATCAATGCATCACTATAGTCACAACAGATAGTCCATCTTGCCCTTTCACCTATCTCTCCACTAGGTCTCCACTGGAACTGACATGCACTGCAGTTAACTGTTGTATTTTTCACTTGATTAATGAGTTATTATTTGTGAATTAATTAACTAATTAATTCACTCCACTCTAACTATTATATCATTCAGTTAGACAAGATACAACTATCTCAACTGAGTTAAATTGAATAACAACTCCATGAACTACTCTTCCAACTTTGTCATAACTTTGCCACTTCAGTTCTAACTGAGTCCTCCATGCATGAACCACCAGTAAACCCTAGGAATTGTGTAATTCCTTCAGCCCATTGATTTGCCAAATCTGTACACTGAAATTAAGTGCTCCAAGAGAATAAGTTGATCTTTATTGTCGAATTATTATTAAGAGCTAATAATAATCAAAACTTCTATTTTTAGATCGACGATCTATAAATAGACTTCGCCCAATATTCTAAAAATATAATTTCACCTATTTTTCCAACTTGACCAACCATCCACAAATAGCATCCTGCAACTTCTGAAATATTATCACCATGTCTAAAAATAGACTTGCACCTAAAAATAGCCTGCGGGCCCACTTAGTGAAGGCGACTCATTTTCACTAAGCTCATCATCTTGTTGAATCTCAACACTCCTTTCAACTCAATCTTCTCCATGAGACTAAAAGGAAGTTTCTTAGATCATATCAGAGATACCTGAATTTTTTAGCATAAGATGAAGCATTTGACGGGTCCATAAGATCATCAAGGAAAGGGGTGATTGTTGAGAGGGGGAGCATGTTGGTATCTTTTCCATTGATGTCAAAGGGGGAGATGTATCTCAAAAAAAAAACACAAAAGAGGGATAATTATTGTTAATAAAAGGAGAAGTCCACCAGTAGAAGTACACCAGAGTAGCAACACACAAAGGAGAAACACATCATATGGGAGCAACATCCAAATAAGGAGAAAATAAAGACGAGTACAATTATCTTTGCTTGTTTCTTTATGATGTTGTTTTTGTTTCATCATGGTGTTTCCATTAATGTCAAAGGATGAGATTGTTGCAAATATGTTGTCATTGATGGAAAAGGCGATGAGCATGAAGTCAAGGAAAAGAATATGATGGGAGATTGTTAGAATATGTTGGAAAAGGAGGTGTTAATTAATTTAAAGTAATTGATGTCAAGTATTGAAAAAGGTGTTGTCATTAGTTCATTCATGTCATAGGTGTTAATGGTGGTGTATCGAGATCAAAGATACTACAATGGAAAAATTAGATAATATTTCTTGAAGAAGGAATATCAACACATGTAAGGTAAAGGAAGAGCTCATGTGTTTCCAAGAATATTGGTGAACTATAGTGGTGGAGATGATTGGTAAAGGTGCAAGATATTTGGATCCAATTTGTGTATAAAAATTCATCTCAAATTTAGTTGGAACCCACTCATATGGATAGAGCTTTGAAATAGATTTCTTGTGGTATGGGGAAGATAAAAAATGGAAACTTGGCTTGAAAGTTGTGGCCAATCAAAGGAAGGTACCCCAAAAGTTAAATATTTCAAATTTAAAGTGGTGAAGGACCTTTGGAGTATGTTTAATTTTGGTATTTTTCCAAACGTGGTAGAGTCTTTAGCAAAGAGGCCAAACCAAAGATCTGAGAAAACATGGTTTGACAATGCAAGCAATAAGAAATGACTTCATTGGCGGAGCTCTATGTGCGGCGGGCCATATATAACAACTCATCCCAGCAAGGATGCCTCAGAAGAACTTTAAGTGCACATAATAGAGTTCCGAGGATGACGCGAGCCTAAGAAAATGTGGCCTAAAAATAACAATGAAAAGCTTTGATTGGCACAAGTTTAAAGTGGGAGGTCCCACTTGATACCTATGCTTGAAAATACTAACCCAGAAGGAACAAAGGTGAGCACAAATGTTTAGGTGTGGGATGGAACAAGGTTAGGCAACATTCCAACGATGTAGAAATGGCCAGGACCCTTATAATTTTAAAAATGAAATTAATGCAAAACACAACGACCCAAACCCTTTCTCTCTCCTCTAAAGTAGGACACATGGCAACATATGATTGGTTGGTGATGATGTCAGCATGATGTACAGGGGGGAATGTGGCACGTAGATTCAGCCTTTTTGGGTACCCTAGTGGGCCAAATCCAGGTGCCATGTGTCACCACTTTGGAGGCGCCACGTGGAAGTGTTGATGTAAAAATGATGTCATCTCATAAGTTTTATCCCAGAAGGATTTTAAAGAATGAAAAGGAGGTACCTACAAGCCAAGATAGCTCCAGGCTTATGGTGGCATACAAAGTAGAAGTCGATGACCATTGAGAAAAGAGAGGGCAGACCCACCGAGATACCTCATCCTAGTTCCAAAACCCCAAAGGTAACATATGTTAACACAGGGAAGAACCTTTGGGCTAACAAGCTCCGGGGCATGAAAACAATATAGTCAAGTAGGGAAAGACCAATGAGAAATGGGCGCAAGGTAGACCCACATTGACATGGAATTCCAAAGGGATTTTGAGTCAAGGACTAAAAGTGTAAGCACTAGGACTTGGTTTTGTTATGACATAAATACTGAGGGCATGCATTGTAAAATAAAACAACCCCTTGGGGATTAAGGTAAAATGGGCTCGCAAAGTTAAAATTGGTGGTAATAAGTGCTCTGGGCCAAGATTTAAGGCCTTGGATCAATGAGTCAATAGATTTCAAAATAAATATGTGCCAGTGGAAAAGTTATATGAAATATTGTTTGTTTTATAAGTGCTTTGGGGCTATACCATAAAAGGCAGAATTGGAAATGTTTTATATTAAAGCACATTTGGCAGTAGTTTGGGCCATATGGAAATAAGCCCATGAGGCATATGGCATATAGATATATATTTGGCATTATTTTGGCATGAAACAAGTCGACATATTTAAAATTTGGTGTTTATTCCATATACAACGGAGGGCTAAATATTACATAAAACAAACATGAACAAGTAGGGAGCATTATTGGCGACATGACCCAAATTAGAGGAATATTTATAATTTCCACCAAAGTTGGAGCTCACTAAAAATAGAAGACCTCTGCTAAATCCCTTAACAAATTCTAGATTTGAAAAATTGAGCAGATAAGCTCAGTTTTTCCAGAAAAAACAAGTGAGGAGTATTAGAAGAATTGGAGAGAACATTCAGAAGAATTAATTAAAGTAGGACAAAGGAAAAAATAAATATTTGTGCATGAGGAATATTTGAATATAACTAAAGTCCAACTCCAAAAATATCAATCCAAAATTCTTTAAAAGCATAATTTGAGCAACCAAGTGTAAGCTTATTGGTGCAATGTGATGCATAGTGTTGACATGCATAAGAGGTAAAAAAAAGACAATTATTGTTGTCTAAAAGGTGTTGGAGAAGGAAGAGAATGAATTGGTGATTGGCGTTTTGGTGTGTTCATCAAAGGTGATTTTATGGTAATCGCTAAGGATTGATGTTGTTGGTGTGTATGGAAGTTTTGATCAGTAATCAATGATTGTTGGTATGTTTGGTGTTTATTCCTTAATCATAGATTATTGAAGGTGTTTTAATGGCAGTTTTGGTGAGCCGTTGAAGTGATCATTTTATTTATTTTTGAAGGAAATTGGTCTTATTGATTTGAGTTTGAAAATGGATGAAATATGGATCAACATGGACAACAAGTGGTAGCTTGTATTCTAGGGGAAACATGCCCTTTCAGTGAAAGATAATAAACAAGTTGGGGCAAGAGTCTCTTTCAACAGTAGTTGATAAATGATCAGGGAGGTCAATGCATGAAGATGGGTTACACTTTTCGGCCAAATGTGGTGATGAAATTTCAAGTTTTTCCTCTTTTATCGAATTGCAAACCTCAAAATTCAAATAAGAATTGTGAATTTTGATTCAGAGTAAAAATACAATATGTGGGGAATCATGTTGTTGTCCTAATGATATTTTTTGCAAAAAAAATTGGTGTCATATAATCTCTCAATATTCCATTAAATTCAATATATGTCCTTGCAAATTTTCGCAAAACTTAATAGGTATGTGTGTCTTCACGTAGTATAAAATGTGTAATTTTAAAATCTACATACATATGTGTGTGTGTGTGTGTGTGTGTGTAATCTACACAAAGAGAGCTAAGTTTTTCATATTAAAAAAATATTTTTTATGAAAATTTATGTTTTTTATTATTTTTCAAAGTTGGTGAAGTAATATTTCAATTTCATTTTGGACACACAGGTGTGTAAGTTTGTTTTCAACTCTTTAAATAAATTGAAAACCACAAGTACCCTTTTAAGAGGACTCATAAATGAAGATAACGGTATTTTTTGAAATTTTGTTGTTGTGTATATTTTATGTTATTTATTTTTTATTCAAACCATTTGGAACTGTCCAAAAAAGTTTCAAGCATTATGTTTAAAAGAAATTAGATAAAAAAACATCATATGAATTAGAAAATGTCAAATTCTTATGCCATTGGATAGAGGGTTCCTTCTAGAATCCAACATGATCAACTCTATCATCTAAGGACAAATTTTATTTGGAGTTCGCTAGAGTAAAAAATGGTGTTGTAGAGAAATCTGTAGAAGAGGAGTAAAAACTCTAGTTTTTCAGGCCCTCAATAGCTCAATGGAGTGCTACACTCTATGGAGTGTTTGAAATTCAAATTTCAAATAGCTAGATCTAGCCCTTAACATGGTTAAACAAAAGCTCCACCAGGTAACATAATTATCTAAAAACAGAAGAAGAAGAAAAAAAGAAACTTCTCAATACTTGTCTTTAGCTTATTATACAAATTATTTATTCCTCCAAAACAATTTTTATAAATATTCAAATATATTCCAAACTCTAATTTTCCTTAATTATAAATCCAAATTTTATTATATTTTTAGAATAAAATAATTATAATAATATATAAATAAACTTATATAAAAGATTTTAACTTTGCTTTTTCAATTTTGAAATTCTTAAAAACTATAATTTGTTTATTGTTTTGATTTTAAATATAACATATTTTTATACTTAATCATTTTATATTTTTTTTATGTGGAACTTTTCAATAAAAATAAATCAAATTATAATAAATAAATAAATAACAACAAACTAAACTAAACTAAATTTTATAATTTGATAACTTCATAGGCACGTTTAAATCTAGATTACTCAAATTCAAATAAATCAAAATAATGTTTGAAAATTTATGATTTCCTTGTGTTTTTATTATTTTAAAATATATATTCCAAACCTAAGTCAAGAGTAAAAATATCTATATATACTTCACACTTGTATAGACTGAATTGAGTGCAATCAAATTTTATAGGTTGAGAGAGATTTATGACTACATATACCATTGCATCCATTACAACTATATTGATTATAACTTACAACTATTACAACTACATTAATTATTACAACACTCATTTTTTTCATATATATATATATATATATATATATATATATATATATATATATATATATATATATATATCATCCGTTACAACTATATTGATTATAACTAAAAACTATTACAACTACAACTAAGTTAATTTTTACTGCAGTCATTTTTTTCTTGAACATATATATGGCTAAAGGAATCGTGTTTATTAACTCTTTAGTGAATTTTGTAAAACATACATTTCAAATAGGGTCACATTCACATTTTTGAGTTATATTATAATATTCATTAAAATCAAATTGATAAATTTTCTTTTGTTTAATCAATTTATTATTTAAATTATATTTATAATAAGTTTATTATTTAAATTATAACATTGAAAATATAAATCATAGTAAAAAGTATTTTTTAAGTTACTAAATTATAAATATAAGAATATTACAATTTCAATTGCAAGTGGGATACAATCCTTTTTTCAAATATATACACCAAAACGGGAGAAATGTAATAAATTAATCCATACCATTATTAATTACCTATTAAAATGTAATAGTAATTAAATTTGGTTTATTTTTTAACTATCAAATACTTACAATTTTAAATTTTTCATATCGTTATTGATATTTACATAAATTTTAAATTTCTAACTATAATGTTGGATCGAGCTTTAGGGCTCGATCATCCATAAAGCTCGATTTTTATCCTAACCTAGGGTTACACACTAGCTCGATCGAGGGTTTTTTAAAATGCCCAATCGAGTTATTTGAAGCGCCTCAACAACTCGATCAAGCATACATTTTCATCAAAACACGCCCTCATTTTTCGAAAAAGTGTAACCCAACTCCATTCTATCACCCAGTGGCAACAATACCTTTCACTGAAAGCTAATAAATGAGAAGGGGCAAGAGTCCCTTTTAGTAATGGTTGATAAACAAGCAGGGGCAGAAGTCCTTTTCAGTGAAAATTGATAGACGAGCAGGGATAAAACTTTCCTTTCAGTAGCATCTGATAAACCTACAAGTAGTAGCTTGTGGGGCAACAATGTAATAGCAAGTTGAAGCTTGTATTTTCCAAACAAATAAAAGGAAAATTGATGTCTTGAATATATGTTGCACATGTGTATGAAAATGGTTATAATGTTATGTTTTACATGATTGAGTATTGTTTTATCCATGAGTGATTTCTAAAGTAATTGAAAATGTAATTTTTCAGGAGTTGTATATATTATTTGGTCACAATATTGATTAGCCCCCCCTCTCGGGTTTCAATTATTTCTAACATTTTCCATTTCATGTACTGGTCATCATATTACCTTATAGGGTATAATTCCTCCTTTATGGAATAAAAAAAAGTGTCCCATTTAGGTTTTGATTGAATATCATAAATTCATCTTTACCATGTCTCTCCCAGTAACCTTCCCACCAATCTTTGACATGTCACATGGGGAAGGGATTTTAGGAGCGCAAAGATGATCTTCATATTGTCAATTTTTTTGGGACAAATTTACAATATCACTCTAATATATTTAACCATTTATCCAAATAATTTGCATCTATTTGGCCTTCAAATAAGAGATATAAAAGTTAAATTGTACCTTGAAGGGTGTCACACCTCCAAAATTGTTTCTTGTTTAAGGCGTCACAATCATTGTCAGCATTTGTTGAAGGATCTAGGGGAAATTGTTTAACATATCATTCTATTGTTGTGTGAATTCTTCCTTGAGAAAAAAATTAATGGGATCTCCTACTCCATCATCTCTCTTTTGTTTTCCACAAGAGGCCACTTGAGTTGGTGGGAGTGGTTGTTCCCTAGTGAAACAAGGTCAAGACCCAATTCGTTGTACTCTAATATCATCAGGAACATGCTTTGATAAACAATAAGGAAAATATTACTCCAATACCACTAATTTGGGTTATCCAAGGAATGAAATGAAAATAAGTAAAGGAAATGGAATATACACATTGAGAAATATAAAAAACAACGCAATAATATATCGAAAGCTCAAGTTCTATTGATAAATAAAATAACAAAATACTATAAAACAAAAATTAGCTAGAATGGTGGTATCTATCTCTAAAGGGAAAGAGATGGTGGTTATGTGCATTCACAAAACAATATTTTAAGAAGACAAAAGAATGGAATTTTAAAATAAAGAAAGATCCCTAGAGGTCAAAAACCCTAAACCTAGAATATGAAGCACAAAAAGATTTGTGGGACCCGAGGTGGTTAGATGGTACATAAAATTCCTAGGGAAGCAACTTTTGCATACAATGTTTGTTTGGGGGTCATAGTAGCATGTTGGAAAAAACTACCTGAGTATTACAACTATTGGATAGGTCACAACCTTACCCCCTGAATGGCCAAAAAACATCATTTAGGGCCTCAAAACGGCCTTGAAATTTTGGGACCTAAAAACCCATAGAAAAGTCACCAAAAAGGTAGAGAGCCATTGATCCAATGGAAGAAGTGGGTGGGCATCAATATCCACTTGGATCAGATTATGACTCAGTTGCAACAAGAATTGGTAGAGGAGGAGAAATCAATAATAATCCAAGAATTTTTCTAAGAGCGTAGTGAAGAAAACAAACCTCCCATTGCCATTTTTTAAGCCAATACCATGACCAAGACAACTCTAGGAAGCTCATATTCCTGATGAAAAACCATAGTAAGTGGTTCGAAATGAGTTGACCGTAAGAAATTCTATGTGAATTATCCAGAAGAGACTTGGTATATTTCTCAATATCATCTGGGTGAATTTGAAAATCATATTAGAGGAATTGGATCAAAAATTTTAAGTAAAATGGGATATGATGGAAAAAATATAAGAAAGAGAAGGAAAGGCATATTAATCCCTATTATAACTAAACACAAACATGAAGGCCTAGGTTTCATTGGTAGAGAGAAAAAGCCTGCAAAATCTAAGATCATTTTTGTGAAGGAAAAGGACATGGAAAAATAACCTACTCATTAGAAGAAAGAGCAGTAGTACATGAAGGTGGAAACCCACTACCACCTCAACCTTGAATTTTAGGTATATTAAAATAGGGTAGGGATGAGAAGAGTTAAAATTCTTGGCCTACACTTACACTTAGAAGAAGCTATGAGAAAATCAATTGGAAGAAAGAACCATTGGTATCCATAAAGTAAGGCATCCCTTGTTTGTCATTGTTTCAAGAATAAAGAGCATAGTGATCTCTTTTATTGGTACTCTTAGCCATGCTCATTCTATGGGAAGAACATAAAACATGAGGCATATTGTTGGGAGAAGAAAGCCACATGCCATAATATTAAATGTTTTCATAAGAACCATGGAAAGAATAATTCCACAATCCAATAATGAACTCAAATTCACATGGAGATGAGTGTTTAAAGCAATCCATGTAGCAACAACAAGAATTTTTCCCACCACTACTAGATAAGTGCACATTGGAAAGAAAATTGTTGGTGACATCAGCCATAGCTTCACCCTAGAAAGTACACAACCAAGAGAATATTTTAAGAGTGAATAGTAAATAGGATCAATAATTCCCTACATCTCTAGTCTAAGGAGAAAAAATTATCCAAGAATTTATAGTAGTGTAGAAATTATCTAAATAGATTCAAATGATCTTGTAATGTACTAAAACAAAATACTGAATCAATTCTACAAATTTGTGAAAACCAATTTCGATCTCACAATCACATAAACAAGTAAGAGAAAGAAATATCAATCACACAACGCAAGATGTATATGGGGAAAGCCTCAGCTAAAAACCCCACTATATTTATATTGCATAAATTCAAGAACAAGAAACAATGCAATGCTATTTATATTCCTGAGAAACCCCTGCACAATATTGATTGTCTCACTCTAATCCTACTTTTATCTAAGCAAGTTTGGTCCAATATTTAACCACTTTCTTGCCTTTGCCTGACCAACCTTTCTTACTCATTCCTCAGCTAATTGAGCCCCTATTAATTAGGAAATTACCAATTAATTATTGTGCAATACATCCAAGGCTTCTTGATGATCTCATGCATGACCTCTACAATTTTCTAATTATACAACTGATAGTTATCTTCCCTTTAACCCCAATCTAAATTGGGCCTTCCTTAGAACTGACATGCAACAACTATTTATAGTGAATTATCAGTTAACTAATTGATCACTTCATGTGAATTAAGTCATATTTAATTCATTGGACCTATCACTAGCTCATATCTCAATTAGAACTAGTTAAATTGAATTTGACTCAAATACTTGAGTTAATTAATTGCAACTCACAAATAACTCAACCAGGGCTCCTAAAAAGTAGGAGACACCCTACATGTCTCTATTTTTACCTCCAAATCGAATTGATTGAGTTATTTAAGTATTTTTGACTCAATTAACACTTACATGTTGTCATGTGATGGAATTACAACTTACTTCTAATTTAATTAAGGGAAAATCAAATCAGAAGCCCCCTTGGGGTGGAATTTCTTGGTGTCATTTCAACACTATCTCTCAACAAGAAAGGGATTGTCTACTACCTTGATCATTTCTTTGTGGAACTCAAATTCTCTTCTTGAAAGTGCCTTTGTCAAGTTGTTTGCATCCTTATCCTCTGTTGGAATGTACTCTAATGACATAATCTGCCTCTGCACACAATCTATGAGATGGCGATACCAGATATCAATATTTTTGGACCTATCATAAAAAATTGGATTAATCGAGAGTTTGATGCAAATCTAGTTATCACAATATATCACCGCCGGACAAATTTATCGATCAAAACAAACCAATAAGTATCTTCCTCATCTAGATGACCTTACACGCTTCCTGACTGGCTGCCATGTATTCAACCTCTGTTGAACTAAGTGCAACTGATATCTATGTCCTGTTGTACAAGGACACTGTTGTTGATCCTATGTTGAACATGCCCCATGATGTGCTCTTTCTGTTGGATGGACTCCCTACCTAATATTCATTGGTGAAGCCTTGAAGATTCAATCCCTCTATCTATTTGTACCTTATCCCATACTCTATAGTTCCTCTGAGGTATCTCAACACATGCTTTCCTGCCTTCCAAAAGAGCTTGGTAGGCTTAACCATAGCTTGACTGAGTTGGATAACCGCATATCATATGTCTAGTCATGTGTTCACTAAATACATGAGCGAACCCACAAGCTTCTTGTAAACAATATAATCTACTACCTCGCCTGAAGTAGCATCCTCCTTCCTCCATTTTCCTACTAGAGGAGTCTCCATGGGTTTAAGTGACCAAATCGCTCATGCCAAAGTTTGGTCACTTCATCATTGTGAGCAACAAAAAAGAGGGGATACATGATGACCCAAAGTTTTCAAACTTACACATCCTTATGGAATCATCAGCAATGCTAGTAGCTAAAATATGTCTAGGATCTCTTAGGTCCTTAATTACAACATCATGAGGTGAGAATTCTACAATTTTCCCTTCACCTGAATGAGCTATCTAATAAAGAGATAGAAGGTTGCAGGATAAGGAAGGAACACATAATACATCATTAAAATAACCTTTATCTAGATGAATAGTTCTAGACCCTACAACACTAAGAGATCTATCATCACCAACGTAAATATTTTTGGTGTTACAATAATTTAAAGAAGAAAACATGGCTTTATTTTTGGCCATGTGGTAAGAGGCTCCAGAATCAATGAGCCACTCATGAGAATGAGAAGAAGAAGATACATTCAATGCAAAACCAGATCTTGATGCTTGAAAACCACATGAATAAAGTGCCATTCCCGAAGATGAAGTTGAAGAGCTCTCCAAATGGATGTTATGATTCTTCATTGCTACTTCCAAGGCTTCCATCTTCTTAAAAAAATTTGACTCTATGTGACCATCATGATTACAAAATTTGCAATGTCTATCTGTCTTCTTCCCAGTAGCCACACCATGTTAGGACACATAGGAAATATTTAAGTATAACTTGGTCTAGCGTAGAATTAGGTAAAGTGTTTTTTGGTACTATGTACATTTGTAGTTTATAATCTGACGGTCACAATATGTAGTGATTTGAGGGTTCATTCTCTCCTCAGTATTACTGACACTTGATCCATGGATTAACACCCGATTGGTCCATGATCTCTATTTAAAGAGCAAGGAGGGTCATTTTTCCGGTGACTGTTTATGAGATAATATTATGTAAATTTTCTTTCTTTATATTAATAAATTTCCTGAAGTGGCCGCTTTGGCTCAGGTCGTGGACTATTTCCCTCTTTGAGGGCTTTAACCATGTCAAATATTGATGTATTGATCTGTGATTTGTTTGTGAGCGGTGACCTTTGTTGTTTGATCTAAGGAACTTAGCCTGTAAATTCCTACATTGATGTGGAATTTGTCGAGAACGGTCCACACACGTCTAAGTGAACTCTCTCAAGGATTTCCTTTGCTCGACTTTCCTTATTGTGAAAGGTGTCTTTGGTATACTTCCACAATGTACACCCTTTTCATGTATCTCATTGCGCAAGTTCACCCTTTGGAATTCCTCTAGAAATATGTTGCATGATATTAAAAGCGTCATGGTGTAGATGGCCCAATATCCTGTACCATAAATCACTAATATCTCGGCTCTCTACCTTCTCTACTTTCGTGCTCGAGGAAACACACTCTTCTACACCCAGTTTTTAGAGGTTATTTTCTCAAACCCGAATATTTTTCACCTTTCCTGTGGCTTTGTGATGAAGGAATGCTTTTCCTTTATTGAATATCACATCATAGCCATGGTATTCCAACATAGAAACAAAAACAAAATTCATATTTAAACCAGGAAAATACATGACATATTTTAATGTGAGAGGATTACGTCACTCCCTCAAAAAGGTCACTATAACTACACTGGTAGCACTATACCTCCCATCATATCCCATCTCGATATGCTTTTGGAGATCATTCTCCTCTAACCTACAAAAGGATTCTTCGTTGTCAGTCATATGGAATGAAGCTCCACTATCTAAATACCACACAAAACCCATCTTTGATGACACCATGCATGCGATGAGGGTGAAATCCAACTCAAATTGTGAAGCAGGTGCTTCCCATGTCAATCCTTGATCTAGTGGATCAATTTTATGCTCAAAATTCAAAGTTTTCATAATATCTCAAAACCACCGTGATTGCGTAGATCTTTTCATTATGAATCTGGTGCAACTCATTTCTATTAAATCCAACATTAGATGCTCCTAATATCGCGTTCTGTCTATTTTGTGAATTAAAATTGTTTTTTGTTTTGGGTTGTATAGGGTGCACAGTTAGTAGTTTTCACTTCTGACTGGACCTTGACATGGCATGGTGACTAGGCTCCTTTGGCCAATCTATATTTGACACTTGGCAACATTCTAGTGGCTCAAATTTAATGGTTTTTCATTCGTTAATATGTTGGTGTGTTGGTCCAACCAGAGAGGACCACGTGGGCCAACCAAAGACTACCACATGGCCTCCTAGTGCCCATTAAAATTTTGGTTAAGGATTAGGGTGGACCCCTAGGGATTCGAACGCGAGACCTCCACCAAGCAAACCATACCTTTGACCATCTCTACTACATGTGTTTCTTAACCTTATGGGTCGAAAGGCATATTTAAAGTTTATGTTAAATGCCATCGGGGGTGGGGATCGGGGTTAACCCTTGACCCTAGTCCACATCCCAGGGTTAGGGGCTAATCCTAACCCCAAGATATGTATTAAGTTTTAAAGAAAAATTATTTTCAAATACATTTCGGCGGACTTAACAAACCAAACCATAATGTTTAAACCATATGCCAAAGTTTTAATTCGAGACATGTAATATGGCAGAAAAATTACCATATATACCATTGAACCGACGGATTAACATCCTAACCCAAAGTATATGGTGAATGCCAAAATTTGTCTGACATGTTTGTTTTTCAGTTAACGTGGCAGTTGGAGGCAGCATTCATAGGCTGCAGTTAACATTAATGCCAATTCTATGCAACAGGGTTAGTTAACAAGTTTCGGAGCAATCAAGTCGTGAACGAGTGTTCACGTGATGGGGGTCTCCACAATGGTTTGTTGCTATGGTCCCGTAACCACTAACCACAATCAAAACCCAACCATGGTTCCAGCACCCGAACCCAGGTCAACAGTCTGTTGGGAAACCATACCCACCATCCGAAATCGACGGCGGAGGGCGTGCCAAGTAGCGAAAATTTACCTGGACATCGGCTAACTTGTGCGATTAAGTAGGAGACATTTTCACTGGTCGTAGCGGGAGTCTCGTCGGCGCGAGGAAAAATTTTCATCCCACATGGCCGACAAAGTCCGAATTTGTAGGATAATTTTCAAAAGGTGTGAATTGCAGGACAAATAATGCAAAATTTTCATTGAGACATAACTCATTCATTTTTTAGCTTTTTTTGGAGCAGAAAAAGACCAACTAGGGGTTTTTGACTATTCTGGATCCATTGGAGACATTGTTGAAGCCATTTGAACATTGTAACTTTATGTGATCACACTTTTTTGAGCATAACGAAAGTGGCCCACCCATTGAAGCTGGACTAAGAGATGTAGCCCAGGAGGGGCGAACTCCTTCATCACTTATTATTTTGTGTTTACTGTTATAGTGATGTTGTCTGCAATTTTTATGAAAAAAATGAAGTTTTAATGTATGTTTATGTGTTTATGAATTTGACATAAGAAGTTAAAAACCCTAATTTATTCTCTAGAAAATTTGGACATAATCCTCAAGCTTTCATATACATATCACTCCTCCATGAGGACTTCTTTTTAGTATTCTTGTGCAAACAATTTGTAGCATAGTCTCCAAGCTCATGAAAGTGAAAAATTTTTACCTTTGACAAGTCTCACTTCTTGCCCGCTTGACTGGAATCCGATTTGGAATGGAATGCCTTCCCTTTTCCTTTCTTCGCCTTTCTAGCCAAGGCACAATTCTCCTCATCATTAGCCTTTGATGAGGATCCATCTCTAATGTTCCATTGAATCTCTTATTGTACCAAGTCAGACCAAAATCTCTCCCACTCTTATAGCTTCTCCCTCCCATTCACCAAGTCCTGGTAGCTATTCCAGCTCTTGGGAAGGCATAGAAGTGTTAGGCTCACAAATCATCCTGGGAAACTGTTACCCCAACACTTCCAAGCTCATCTTGACATTGAGTGAACTTCGTCAAGTATTTTGGGATTGTGTCGCCCTTCTCCATATTGATCTCTCTGAGCTTTTCCTTCAACGCCAGCTTCTTGTGGCCGCTGCTATTCTAAAAAATATTTTTTAAGGCCTTCCACATAGCATATGGAGTTTCCTTTCCCTGTAGGTTCGAGACAATATGATCTCGAACTCCTTCTAAGAAGATCCTTCTCTCCTTTTCTACATTCTTCTTCCATGCATCAAAAAGTTTAGCATATGTTGTTGCGAGCTTGGGAATATCACTGTCTAAGAATTCCTTCATTCTGTTGTCCTCTAGCATTGCCTCCATCATGTCCTTCCATGCTATGTAATTCTAATTTCCCTCAAGGGAATATTTGAGTCTCAAGCCAGTGAAAGACATCTTGATCTGATGTTGATCCTGAAGAATAAATATGAAAATTTGATGTACCTATTCAAAATAAACTCTATTTCTTCTTTTCTATTGTGATTCCTAGTCTGCTACCATGTAGAAATTATCTAAATAGATTCAACTAATTTTTTAATGTACTAAAACAAAATACTGAATCAATTCTATAAATTTCTGGAAACCAATTTCAATTGCACAATCACATAAACAAGTAAGAGAAAGAAATATCAATCACACAACACAGGATGTATCTGGGGAAGGCCTTAACTAAAAACCCCGATATCTGTATATTGCATAAAGTCAAGAACTGAAACAATACAATGTTATATCTTTTCCTAAGAAACCTTTTTACTATGATGTTTGTCTCACTCTTATCCTACTATGATCTAAGCAAGTTTGGTCCAATATTTAACCACTTGCTTTCCTATGCCTGACCAGCTTTGCTTACACATTCCTCGGCTAATTGAACCCCTATTAATTATGAAATTCCCAATTAATTATTATGCAATACATCCAAGGCTTCTTGATGATCTCATGCATGAGCTCTACAATTTTCTAATGAAACAACTGATAGTTATCTTCCCTTTAACCCCAATCTCAACTAGGCCTTCCTTAGAACCGACGTGCACCAGCTATTTATAGTGAATTATCAGTTAACTGATTGATCACTACATTTTAATTAAAGCAGATGTGACTCACTGGATCTATCACTAGCTCGTCTCTTAGTTAGAACTAGTTAAACTGATTTTAACTCAAATACTTGATTTAATTAGTTACAACTCACAAATAACTCAACCAAGGATCCTAAAAAGTAGGAGACACCCTACATGCCTCTAGTTTGACTTCCAACTCAAATTGACTAAGCTAAATAAGTCTTCCTGACTCAATTAACACTTAAAAGTTGTGATTTGATGGAATTACAATTTACTTCTAATTTAATTAAGGGAAAAAAAAATCAGAAGCCCACTTGGGGTGCCATTTCAACAAGTAGCACATGAGGTTAGCATCAAAATCGAAGAGAACAATGAATTTATATAAAAAACCAAGGCATCCCATTCCAATTTCTACATGCAATATTCCATAAGAGGATTCCCTTCATGAATATGTATTGGAGATTAATGTAGGGAGGTAAATGGCAATCCCTCCCCCTTGTATTATCCCAATATTGAGGGATTCCCTATCTTCAATAATATAGCCTACTGATGAGTGTCCCTTATATTCATACATTTGTAGCATTCATCAAATTATTTCAGTATAATAATGCCCTATGATTTCACAAAAAGGAGTTAATTCAAGTGATGGTGTTGTATGGATAGAGTGTTGTTAAGCATGCACAACAATAGAGAATTATTTCCTTGTTCAAAAGCAGTTTTTCCTAGAAAAATAAGGTAGTCTATATATATGTTTATGGAATTAACATGTGATGAAATAACTTGTTGAGATCAGAAAGAGAAAGGAAACTAGAATTTGACTTGGCTTCATTTATTACTAAGATAAACCGTCTCGAAATATTAATACAACAAACTTTCACTTTGATGATTGGAATGATTTTTTATCGAAGAGTTTAAATCTAAATATTTCTCAAGAGTTGTGAATTAATGAGTAGAGTTTTATATTGCAGGAAAAATTGAGTTGTCAATTAAACACATAGTCATAGCTAAAAATTGACCCAGTGGCTAGGGCCACAAGCTAGAACCAAAGCGAAAGTTAGAGTTGTAGATAGGAGATAGAGTTAGATTCATGTTGATTCGTAAACTATTATGGATGTTCCATTGGACATTTCATCATAATAGTCATTTCAAAATTATTGAAAATCTAAAATATATACATTGAGGATTAATTTTCTTTAGATTCCTATATTTATTAAACTATTGTTTATGTTTATGCATGCACTATATGAACTACGGAAAACAAATAAAAATGAACACTCATAAACCACAATGGCATAACATATTATTTGGGAAACCCTTACAAGAGAAAACCCAGCTCAAAGGTGGGGATGTTCTACTCTCGCTTTCTCTAACTAGAAATGGATGCATTAATAAAGGATTGAGACCTATCACCCATAGGATGCTAAAAAAAACTCTATATTTTCTCTCTCTCTAACCACTCATAACTTCTCTACTCATCTATGGAATGAAATGCACTCAAATTGAATGCAACCCCTTTCGTCCTAATGACCTGGTTATTGTTGGGTTTCAGAATTGCAATTCAATTCCTCAACGCTTAATTTTCAAACTAGGGATATGTAAGCTTCAAGGCATAGAAAAATTAATGCCAAAGGTTTTGGGTTCACTTTGTGAGTCCTAATTACATCCCTGCAATTAAATCACTCAGGTTTTGAAAGAAAAACTCTTAAATAAATATTTCTAATTCTTTTCTTGCACTTTCTAACACAATGACACCACACTGCTCTGGAAATTGGACCCTCACTCAGAAAATATAAATTAGAGACAACTGGAAAATACTTCAAAAATAAATGAACTCTAAATTCATGCCACTAAATAAAACAAGTTAATTTCAAAAGCTCAAATATTTTTAAAGCAAATATATTCTTGCGCTCGATTCATGTAACAAGAAAACAACGCAACTTCATTCCTGCACTCAACAATATTATATCCCTTAATCAACAAAAATACTGTGTTATCAAGTCTGAAATAAAAATGTTCAACAAGGAATCTTTAACTCAAATCAAGATAAAAAATCTGAAACCATCACATGCTTCTTCAAAATACAAATTTCGAAATCAAATGGAAATTTTATCAACCCACAATGTGAATATTAAACTCTTGCACTGGAATAAATAAATCACCTTACAAATATATTTTCTTATATCCCCTTCTAAATTATTTAACACTAAATCCAAGTAAACTTCTATGTTTGCAAAGAAAATTGTCTCATAAATAAATATTCAACTTTGATCTTCGATCGGAATGATAGTGATATTCGGTTCTTGTACTTAAAAACTTTAAGTGAACGAATGATCAAGAATAACAAGATATAGATCTGAAAATATCCACGGAGATATAAGTTTCCTTATTGAGTTACAAGATGCATTTATCTGAACGAGGGGTTCTTCCCTTCTTACTGTAAAAAAAATAAATTTTAAAAGAGATTTATACTCAACATTAAGCAAGGTCAAAACTGATAAAATCATGCAAACCCTTGTTCCTAACTAAAAGGTGATTTAAGGAAAAACTTCCCAGGCCACAATTATACTTGTTGTGCTTTAAAATGAACATAAATAAATGATTCCAATGTAAAGAAAAAATCAACTTCAACATATAAAATCTTAGATCTGAGAACATCGTTGCAAAAGAAAATAAATAACAAGAGTTTGTTCAATCACATGCACAAACCATTCATAATAAACCTTCACATCAATCACTCTTTGTACTGAACACACAATATAATAGTAATGGGAGAATAAGCTGTGTTGGTTGGGCCCTAGCCAACCAGCTCGTTTCCCTTAAGAAAAATGATTAATCTATGAGAGCAGAGTTAACATCACAGGAAATAGACAAAATATATGCATGAACTTGGAATTCACCTCTTTTATTAAAATGATAAAAGTCTATGCTCAATACATGATATATAGCAACAGATCTAGCTCCCAGAGGGATTGTGGTGATACAAATTCTCAGAGTAAAAATCCAAAAGTTTCCCACAGTATCACTACCCTAAATTTTGATCAAACTTCAATTTATACATATTACATCAGTTCTTGGTCGTGTCAAGATAATAAAAAAATGATGCAGTTGTTGGTAACTGATCCATATCTTTAGGAACCCTCAAATGCTCCAAACCATCTACAGGAAAACAATAATAAGTCTTATGGAGGAGGTGTGCACATTTTCCTCTAATCAGCTAAGATGGACTCTAAGTTAATCATCTCGAATCAACGACCATCCATATATGGTGCAGGAACTGAATTAATTGCAGGAATATCGGGATCATGTAACATGACCACGTTTGACTCTAATTAGTGATCATTCATTGCAAAGCCATAAGGTAATGTAATTTATGAGCTACATGGAAAAAACATATACCCATTTGACCTTTTAATTAAAATAAGAAAACATATCCATTTTTCCAAAAAACCATTAAGAGAAACCAGAAATACTTGCAGGGAGGCCTTATCCAAGTTGTAAAACAATGGCTAGGATAGGGAAATTTGGGTAAAAAATAAGTAAATTTCAACAAACAACATTCCCCCAAGCTCATATTTTGTGTGTCCTCACACAACCACTAACATTTTCAAAAAAGAAGTGAAAATATCTAATGTCATTTCAGAATCTGAATGTTAATCCCTGAAAATTATGATTTAACCTTATTCACTCAAGCCTTTTTCATACACTTTACTATATTCTTAACATGAAATATTAAGTGGGTCACGTGAAACCTTCACTTCCTCACCCGTCCCTTCAATTCAGATATTATTACTAACAATTCTCCATTCCTATTCCTTAACACTGTGTTCTGGTCTTCTACACACCTGTTCAAAACTTCAAGATCATAAACCTGTTGTTTAAGTTTTTGAGTCTAACTCACCTTCTTCTAAGGGGCAGATTCCTTTAACCCCTCCTTTAATTTTTCCTCTTCTTTCATCTTCACTTCTTTTGCTACAAATGTATGAGGAACATCATCCTCATGCTTCTCTTCCTTCTTCTGCTCCTTAGTTCCTTCTTTTCCAAACTCTTGCCCATGATTCACCTTCTGTCTCTTAACCTTCTTCATTAAGGATGTCAGAAAAACATTATCCCCATGCTTTTATTCTTTCTATTCCTTAGTTTTTTCATGTTTTACATCTTTCCCGTGGCTCACCTTCTGCCTCTTAACCCTCTCCATCAAGGATGCTAGAGGAACATCGTCCTCATATTCCCTATATTATTGACTTGTGACTGAGGTTCCCATTGCTGCTACACCTACCAGAAGGGAGATATTATCTCGTAGAGACACATTTTCATGGGGATATCCAATGGAGTGTTTTCAAGGGAAGCACCATCTCCCTCTCTCAGAAGACTCAAAATATTCAATAACCTCAGCCTCAAATAAACTAGTTGGTTTAGATGTCTTCTTTCTAGAAGAAGCGTGATGACCCTTCAATAACACTCATGTAATTCTTTGGGATTTTTTTGACACCAAGACCTTAACCTTCACACTCTTCTTTACCTTCTGCTTTTTTGACTGGGGTTTAGTAGTCTTAGATTTCTTATCATAGTCACTCCTTGAAAGTTGTTGTTTCCCTTTTTGATACTGGAAATAATTGGGTTTTGTATTCTCTTTTTTCTTAATCCCATGCTAGCTCTTTCTACTAGAAGTTTTCATAGCACTTCCACTCTGGTATGATTTCAAAAAATCCTTCCAAGTAGCTTCGTTGTTTTCTAGCTCCTTCTTGACCAAGATTTTGATCAATCCATAATGGCAAAGTTTAAAACTCACTTTATCCTCACGACTCCTCTACACACTTTTAGACATTTTATCTAACCTTTTTAATAGGAAATAAGGAAAATTAATTAAATTTCCATGTTTCAAGTGCATCAAAAGTCGAATTTGGTACAATAAGGTTAAGGAATATCTTCCTTAAAAAGTAAGAAACTTGTGTAAGATGGATAAAAGGTGTCGCCACTTCTTTATCATTTCTCTTCTATGCACACCTATCTTCCAATCAACCGCACAATCATCCTTCGTCAAGAACTTGCACTATGCACCTTTCTCCATCTCATCTTTCTTGAACCATTTCTCTCCTGTAGCAGTCAGCTCGGTGGTCTGTGAGATAGACTGTTATGTCACTTCAAATTTCAACAGGCCTACAGTGGCTAGTTTCCCATAAAAACTTTGTGCAAAGTCCAGGGTGACGGTGGAATCATAAACATCCAATTCATACAGGAAGGAAAGAAACCCAGCTTCCTACTGGATCAGTAAATTACTCTCATAATACATCATTCCCTCAATTTCCTTGACAGACCAAGGTTCAATTTGAACCAGCGCCATAACATCTAAGAGACTACTGGGACCTACAATCCTTCATCCGGTTCATAACTTCAAAAGAAAAAATTTAAATAATTCTCATAAAATTACCTTTTTGAAGCTCGGGAAGTGCATGAATGATTATTTTTAATACTACATAATTCCTACTTCAAATGTTAATTCAAAATGCATGCCAATTTTCCTTCCCAATTCACGGATTGGCACCATCTCGTTTGAACTTTGCATCACCAATAAAAGAAAATGTTGCCCTTACAATACAAAATTAGGTTAAGACGATGATATATTTGACATAAATTTTAAGAAAATTAAGGCAATGCTGATTGGGAGCGGCGATCATACTGGCCATAATTTCAAGGGATGGATGGTAAAAAATAGTAAGATTACACTCGGTAGAGGAAAAATCAATTTAATGACGCCATAAATTTGGGCATGATGACAAGGAATGAAACGATCTTCATGCAAGCATTCAACCCTGATCATGACATTATGGGAATGGTAGTTGCTTGTTTATGATAAGTTCGCCTAGATCTAACATTAATTCCTGCACTTTAATCAATTATTCCTTTTAGGCTTTAACAATAATTTCACTTATACAAATATAGGTACAAAGGCCATCATTTTTACACACGACCATCATACTTCTTTAAAAGAATCAGACTAGAAAAATAAATTCAAAATCAATTTTACAACAAGTCCCTATGCTTAAAAAAATTGTGGTGAAAATTCCCGCACTGTAGCAAGATTCCTGCACTGCAACAAAGAGGTCCATGCACTACACGAGAGGTTTCTTGTAATATACAAGTGGGTTCCTATAGTGAAAATGTGGATTCTTGTACTAAAATAAAAAAACAATTCATGTTCTGGAGTAACCACTCAAGTTGCCTCTTTAAAAAAATCAGGTTGGATTGGAGACAAACTTATTGCAGAGCTTAAAGAGATCTTCATTGTTAGGTTTAGGTGTCACCATGTTTTCAGTCTTGAATAAATAAGGCTTTCAAAAATCATCAGAACCTGAAAAATATGAGGGGGGAAAGAGAAGCAAGACAATGATATTTATAAAGAAAGGGAAGGAAAATCATAAGGGACAATCAGAATAGGTCATATTACTAAGAGGGATGTAGGAAAACAGGATAAGCAAAAAAAATTTAAAGGTGAAAAAGAGAGAGAATATAGAAATAGGGGAAAGGAGTATGAAGAATAGGGGGAATATTACTGCATAAATGATAAAGATGAAAATAGAGGGAATTTAAAAAGAGGGAAAATAAGAAAAACATAGTGTCTACCTTAAATGATTGATGTATCTGTCAAATAACGGCATTCCCTGTAAAAAGAGTTAATTAACTGCAACAAGAACCTTGTGATACTTGCATAAAATTGGTCATGTCATTTTCCCTGAACTTGGTAAGGGCTAAGTTTCTTCCGGTATTTCTGCTGCCCCTAGATGTCCTTATATAAACATGCTTCTTCTCATTGAAAATTTAGTCATATATAAAAATCCAAGTAGCATCCCATTTTATTTCCAAAATCAATCTGCCTGCCAGCAAGCTGGTTTTAAAGTAGACCCTTACATGATTGCACTAGCAAGCTGATTTTTACAGTCGTGTATTTATTATTATTATTATTTATTTTTTATTTTTTTTTAATTTCAATTTTTTTTTTCATTAGGAAAAGAGTAAATAAAAAGGTACTCACAGTAGGCTCGTAGTCTTGTCTGCCTACCATTTTCAAATCCGACTGTTGTTGTGCTTGTTTTAAGAAATATTCCTTAGTGGTGGGATGAAAATATACTTTAAGCCTATGTCCATTCGCCAAGAAAACAACTCCATGTCCAGCAATGGTTTTAATCTCCACAGATCCATTCTCAAAAACTTTGACTACTTCATATGGCCCCAACCAGCGTGTACAAATATCCCCCTTAAAAATTTTAAACTTTGAATCATAGAGGAGCACCCAATTACCTGGTTGGAGTTTATTTTTCTTGATCAACCTGTCATGCCATTTACTATGTTACTACTGCATCAAGATAGTTTTTTGAAAAACATCCCTTCTTATTTCATAAAGTTCATTTAACTGCAAAAGGTGTTGTTGTTCTTCCGAGAGATCCAAGCCAAATTGGATTGAAGCTCTAAAAATTTTAATCTGGAATTCAATTGGCAACAAGACATGCTTCTTGTACACCAACTCATAAGGTGTATGACCTGTTTTGTTCCTCTAAGTAGTTTTGTAAGGCCATAATGCTTCCGACAATCTATTTTCCCCATCCTTTTTATGAATATTTATTGCTTTTGTAAGGATGGAATCGATCACCTTATTTGTAGATTCTACCTGGACATTTTCCTGCGAGTGCTATGGTGTAGACTTCCTGTGTCAAATCCCATATTGATATAAAATTCCTTTTACCATATTAGAAACAAACTGAGGTCCATTTTCAGTAATAATTTCTCTTGGAACACCAAATCGAGTAAAAATTTCATTAAATAAAAAATCAACAACAACTCTTTCAGTAGCATAAGGAAAAACCCTAGATTCTACCCATTTTGTTACAAAATAGGTACAAACCAGGCCCATGTATTTTATTTAAATATGTCGGGGATATAGTTCCCAAAAAGTCAATGGCCCATTTTTCAAATGAAGCTAACATGACTTGAGGGCATAAAATCATGTCATCGACTTGACCAAGTTGTCCTATTCGCTAAAAACTATCACAACGCTTAACATATTGTTTAGCATCCTTAAACAAAGAAGCCCAAAAGTAGCCAACGTGAAGAATTTTATATGTTGTTCTTTTTTCAGCAAAATGGCCCCCACAAGGCTCATCATGGGAAATTCTCAAGATATCAAACACTTCATCTTCTCTTACACATATACGAATAATAAATTCAGGTCCAGTATAGAATAGGTCTCCTTGGATCCAGGAATATGAAGCATTTTTTTTAAAGATCTTCTACCTATCACAAGCGGATAGGTGTGGTGGTGTTTTTAATGTGACAAGATAATTAGCTATGTCAGCAAACCATGGAGAGTTCTCGTCAGGGAATGAATCATCTACAGGAATTTATTGACTAGGATTATCCAATCTAGAAATATAATCAACTACTACATTTGATTTTCCTAGCCTATCGATTATAATAACATTGAATTTTTGTAGTAAAAGAAACCACCTAGTTATCCTACCGCTAGTTAAAGGTTTATTCATCAAATATTTTATGGCAGAGTGATCTGTACATATAAAGACCTCATAACTTGTAATATAGTGTCTGAATTTTTTAATAGCAAATACCACAACTAAAAAATATTCTCGGTTACTGTATAGTTAAATTCAGTAGGTGACAAGTTCTCACTAATGAAGTAAATAACATAGGATTTTTTATTTTCTTCCTATCCTAAAGTTGCACCAGTGGTTGTGTCCGAGGAATATGAGGAAATATGGAATAGAAGGGACCAATTAGGCCCCCTCAATACTGGTCCCAGTACTCATTTTTCCTTCAAATTCTCAAAAGCTCGTTGGAAAGCTTTAGTCCAAGAGAAATCACTATCCTTAGATAGTAATAGAAAAAAAGAGGCAACTATCCTAGAAAAATTATCAATGAATCTTCAGTAAAAACCCACATGTCCAAGGAATCCTCACACTTTCCTTTGTGTTTTTCATGCAAGAGGGTGTGTAATAACTTCTACTTTAGCTGGATCTACCTGGATACTCTTATCAAAAATAATACGGCCAAGGACCACCCCTGATTTGCAAATCAATATGCATTTCTTATCACTCAAAGCGAGGAAGGCCTCTTGACACTTATTAAGCACTTTCTTTAAATTTTGAAGGGCTTCTTGAAAATAATCCCCAAATACTGAAAAATTATCCATGTAAACTTCTACACACTCGAGGCTAGTAAAAATAGCCAATACTTCCCTTTGGAAAGTGGCAGGATCATTACAAATTCCAAAAGGAAGCACTCGATAAGCGAATGTCCCCCATGGACAAGTAGAGGTAGTCTTGTTTTGATCGTCAAGTGAGATTTGTATTTGGTTATCCCCGCTGAACCCATCTAAAAATGAAAAGTACTTTTTACCTGCAAGGGTATCTAGAGCCTAATCAATGAAGGGAAGGCGACAGTAATCCTTGAGAGTGGATTTATTTAATTCTCTATAGTAAACTCAAATATTCCATCTCCCATCCTTTTTTCAGGACTATTACCAATGGAGAGACCCACTAACTATTAGATATAGGATAGATAAAACCAGCACCTTAGATTTTTTGTAATTCTTCTCTAACAATTTATCTTAGTGCAGGGTTCATTTGCCTTTGGGTTTTTCGGATAGGTCAGTCTCCCTCCTAAATATAGATATGATGAGTACATGTTTCAGGGGGGGTACCTTTCATGTCTTCGTAACTCCATGCAAAGGCATCAAGATGATATCACAACAAGCTCACAAGTTTCTCTTGTTGAGATAGGTCTAGATATGAACTAATGTGTAAAGATTTGTCTGGACTAATCTCAACAAGAGTAGTGTACAACTCCAAAACACGTGTGGCAGCTACTAAGCTCTGTAATGATGAGGGTGAGGATTGGGGATCAAATTTTTCCTAGAAAATTGTACTGAAAATATGATAAAGTGAGTCAAAGTTCTACATAGTGTCTAAGTTATCTAGAAAATCTCGGATCATACCCTCCTCAGTTTCCTCAACATATTGTTGAATCAAGGAAAGGGACCAAGTCTCATTGTCACTACTATCATAATGCAACTGCAAGGTGTCTCTAAGCTCCTGAATAGATCTGGAAGGTGGGTACAATGTGACCTTTTTCCTAGCATCCCCATGGGAAATATACATGTCACCTGAGTGACATCCTATATAGGCATATGTTGTGGCAAGCCATGTTTGTCCCAAGATCAAAGGGTGGCCCCCAATAGTATTATTTGGTTGTAACACAATAAAATTTGTGGGCTACTCCCATGAATCGATCGAGAAAACTACGTCATCTAACACACCCTCTAGGTAGATTTTAGATCTATCAACAAGTTCAAGCATAGTGGGGGTAGGACGAATGTGAGTCAACAAGATTTATTCCATGGTTTGCTTGGGCATGACATTGATAGTCAATCCAAGGTCTATTAACACATTGGGAACAAGGATATCACCTATTTGAACACAGACAATAGGGTTTCTAGGACCAGTATATTTCTTCACTCAAGCACATCCTGTCATCATCTCAGCTAATCTCCCAACAAACTGGATAGTGTGAGGCTCAACTCTCTTCCTCCCTGAATTTTTAAGATCGATTTACTTAAAAATATTATTACATATAGGAATCTCTTTTATAGCCCGCAACATAGGGACCTTTATACAAACATTCCTCAACTCGAAAGCCAAGTTATACGCAGAAGTAGGGTCAATATTCTCCATAAACAGTCTCTCTGGAAAGGGAGGTTTTCTGAAGAGTAAGGTAGGGGTTCTGAGTGTGTGGGAACATGCTGAATAGTAGCATCATTTTTTTAAATATTAGGAGCTTCCTCCTCAATGATCATCACAGATTGTTTCTTTTTTTATTTTTCAAAGTTTATTACCCTTCCCGATCTCAACTGGAGCTCATTGACCCCAACTGGCATGGTATGATAAACACAGAAAGAGAGAGGTCCAATAGAATGAATCATTTGCACGGTTTTATTATTTGGGTTGGGAACTGGCTATATAGGAAATTGATGTGTTCGAAAAGGTGGTGGTAATGGAAATGGTGGCATAGACTGAGTCTAAGGAGGCAATTATGTTGGTAATGTGGTTTGCACCATGGAATAAGGTGCATATGATATGGGATATGATTGTGTAGGCATGGGATAAGAATAATGAGAATGTGGTGGTGTTGACGAGAAAATTTGCCTGGCCAATAGCAGGGGATCTCCCTGGTTAAGAGTCCCAATTAGACTCTAAACCGTTTGGAATAGGGATCCCGTCCGGGGTGTCGGTCCGGCTACCGCTTAGGTCTCCTTTCCTTTGGTCTCAAAAGAACTCAATGAACCTGTAGACACACACTTATTCAAATGATACGAGATACATGATTGATGAGTTAAACACGTATGTAACACTATGCGTAGCAAGGAAAAAAATAATGCACAAATGCCGAAGGAGATGTCGTTAACAACACCCGATTGGAGTCATGCTTGTAGGCTGTTATGACCACAAAAGAAACAATTCTTTATGGTGAAAAACACCCTTCACTTCCTGAAAGATTAAATGGTAATACAAATGCTAATAAACAAATTCATTAACATTCATTAAGAAAGCGAAATGAACTAAACATCATTAACACAAGTACAGAGGACTATAATGCATAAATGATGTCATTAAAGGCGCAGCTTCATTAATCAAAATATGTTTGAAAATGTATAAGAAATACTCATAGTGTTCACACAGCAAAACACATCAGATTCGAAAGGATTTTTGACAAGTATCTGTATTCATGTGCAAAAGAGTGTTATCCTTCTATACAATGCTCTCTCACTTTTGAGTCCCAAAAAAAAATATCCTTTACAATCTTCCCGGAGGGAGTTTTATAGACCAAAATTTTCCCTTTGGGCTTCCTGACTTTTCACCTGCCCAACTGTTGAGCTGCCCTGCGACCTGAATTGAGAGCTACGACCTGCGACCAAGCTGGGAAATGCGACCTGCGACCCAGCTGGTAAATGCGACCTGCGACCTGCTGCCACTTGATCATGAGGATGTGCGCGTGATCATGAGGTCAAGAGCATCAACTTGTTGTTCTTTGAGGAAGTTCTGTCAAGCGTGATAATCTGTCGCTATGGGGGAAATCAAAGGAACTTCTTCTCTTAACCGATGGAGACACTCCAAGGCGTTTGGGATTAGAGTCTCTCTTTTCTATGTGACCTAGTTGGACAGGGAGGTGAGCTTGGTGTAGATCCAGACTGGTGTGACAAGAAACTTGCCCAGGTTCTCCTGTGATGTTGCAAGATTGAAAGTGGCAGCGGCTTGCTTAATGAGTTGCAAAAATTCCTGGATTTCCTGATCCACCTGTGCCCATGTTTTCTCTTCATCCAATGCGCCCAGCGATGGAATGTGATGTAGGATGTGCATTGAATCGATGCCGCTCATCAGATGCTCGTATGCGGACATCACCTTATCTAGGTCCTTGGATAGCTTATCTTTAGACTGCATTTTAATCCGAATCTCGACCTTGGCATCTTGTCTGTGGATCCAGTCTTTCTTTGGTAGGTTTTGAGGAGCCTGGGGATACCGGACTGTCCAATCTATCATTCTTTCTAAGGCGGCTGAGGCTTCCTTCAGTTTCTCGTTCCTCCGCTTGGTTTCTGTTTGGGCTCTCACCAAAGGGGCAACTGTTTTTTTTATAGTAAAAATTTCCCCATAAACCTGTCTCATGGTGGCCTCTAATATATCTAACTCCCTTTGGATGGTGAGCGGTACTTCATTGATAGGGGCAGTTTTGTTTTGGAGTTGCTGAATCTCTTCTCTTAATGCTATCTTTTCCTGCTCTGCCCTTGCTTCCCTCTGCTCCCCTTCTTGTAACTTATTTTGTAGAGAGAGGATCTCTCTGCTCATTCTATTTACATTTTCCTCTGTGGCCGCGGCGAAAGCTATGCCGGCCGATGCTATCATCGCCGGGTTAGTCCTAGTGTCTAAGACTATGTCTTTCTCCGTTGCGACCGTGGATGAGGCAAAAGGATTTCGTGCTAGGAATCTTCTTTTCTCCTGTCAGATCTTGAAGGAGAACTGATCGTATGTGAGCATGGTAAGATTGAATACCTCCTCCTCCTGCCCTCCATAAGAACTCAGATCGGAGAGTGTAGCACGTGTACTGACTACAGGTACCTCGAGGGGAGGTAGCTCAGTTTGTGATCCTGCGCCCTGGGGAGATGCCTCGATGTTCTCTAGCATTTTATCCCCCTCTTATTTCTTTTTCTTTTCTTCCTCTTCTTTTCGAAGGCGTTCGGCTTCTTCCTTTTCACGTTCTCTCTTCTGTCTACACTCTACTTCGGTCGTTGCTTCTATTCGGCTTTCCTTTTATGGTCAGCTGCTGCTGCTTTCTCTGATTTCTTCTGGCGTTCGGCTTCCACTTGATCTAATTCTTTCTTGAGTTCTCGTTCCGCCGCAGCCTTCGCCTCTTGTTCCTCCTTTTTTCTCCTGTCCTCTTTGGCCTACTTCTTCTTCTGCTCTGACCTTAGACTCCTCTTGTGCTTATCTTCATCTTCTTTCACCTTCTTCTCCCTTTCTTGCTGGGCTTGGGCTTCTAGTTCTTTCTTCTCGGTAGAAGTGTTGTGCCCTGTACTAGTTCGAGGCTTTTTAGCCAGAGAAGAAGAAGCGCCTCCCAATTCACGGCTCATGTCTTCCAATGTTTGGTCATCTGGGTCTTCTTGATCAGAGTACGCCCCTGGAGCAAGTTTCTGGTCTGCATTATACCAATTTCTTCTTTCATCTTCGCCCGGGCATTCCGTGTGTTGGTAGTTCCATTTGAACTTAGCCCGTTTGTAGTGATCAGGGACTATCCTTTATGGGTCATATGTCCGGTGGTCTAATGCCCCAAGGTGATAAATTTTGATCTCTTCTACTTCTGCCTCTACCTCCCTGAAATCTTTGACTGTGTAAGTACCGATAGTGAGGGGTAGCGTAGGCCATGGCTTCTTCTTACCCTTGGTCAGGACCCTAGAGAAACTGGAAGACATCTGGAAATAGACCTCATGCATGAGCATCTTGTCTGTGACATATCAAGGCATAGCATGGGGATCCCTGTACGAGCCAAAAACTTGAATGAATGTGTACTTGGAAAATGGGAACCAATGCGCCACCTTTCCTAGTGTATCCATGGCTCGCCAAGACATGCAAGGAGCGTCTTGGCCGAACAATTTTCTGTAAAAGAGCTGGGATGAAAATTTGAGAGATCAGCTCTATGTCTTGTTTATATCTGGAATCCCAAAATACTTTGGTTTTTAAGTGGATCGCACGGCTCTGTTTTGGATCCCAGTTGTGCACCCATCCCTCAAAGTGGCACCTTGAGCAAACATCATCCAAAAAATAAGAGGCCATGTAGAATTCAGAAGGCAATCCTTCATCTGGTACCAATGTCGAGGATATGTTTTTATGAAGGGAGGCCACCAGTATGCTGGCCCAGTTGAAATGGATGTCGTGCACCGTGACATACTCCATGAGGGTTTCCCATGTTCCTCTAAAGGTGGTGGCATCGGGGCGCCCGTACAATCTGTAAAGCATAGCAGCCACCAATTTATATACTTTCCTAAGGCCTGCCACTAGATATTCTTGATCCTTCTTGACCTTGAATTTCTCAGGCTCCTCCCACCACTTTTTTAGAGTGTCTACTATGGGGACTGCATGGGCGATGGCCCACTCTTCTGTGAAGTCCTCCTCTCTTTCAGGCAATGGGTAGTAAACGTGAGCATCTGAGCCCTTGAGAGTCGCAAAAGCCTTGCCTTTGCTATCCCTGATTATGAACTTCTTGGGGTTAGTGTTTTGTATAATCCAATCTATAACCTCCACGCATGGGAAAATAGCCGAATGGGCACCTGCAAGATGGAGCTTTGACCTTTTGACCTGTATGTATATTTCCTGATCAGGGAGGTCCTATGGGAATTCCTATCGAGCGAACTCCTGGTACACCTGGTACCAACGCATAATGTCCCCTTTGGAAAATGTGCACAGGGTATCTCTGTAGATCGGGGGTGGGGACATTGGTATGTCCATCTCTATGTCCTCTGCTTCCAGGGTCTTGCCCTTTTTCCGAGACACTGGAGGTCCCATGTCGCTTGAATCTGAGGGGACAGGGATACACTCTAATTCTGCTTCGAATTCACCTGTCATGTTCATGAAAGAATCCCAGGATAAGAAAGATGCCATGATGATACAAAACTAGGTACAGTTATTAATTATTTCAACAGGGGACACGGGCAGAGCTGAATCAGCAACCTGCGACTGGGTCGCAGGGTTGCAAAGTTTGCGATGTCGATATTTTTGAATAATTTGTGACTTTGCGACTTTGCGACCAGGTCGTGAGGTCGCTGGGTCGCTAGTTGTGGGAAAATGAAGGAAGTGCGACTTTGCGACCTTGCGACCAAGTCGCGGGTCGCTAGGTCGCAAAAGCTATAAAAACGATGGGAGAGCAACTCTGCGACCTGCGACCGGGTCGCAAGGTCGCTAAGTCGTGAAGTCGCAAGAAAACAGATTGAAGAATGATTTGTGACCTGACGACTTAGCGACTGGGTCGCAGGGTCGCGCGAGTCGCAAGTCGCGCTAGGGCTTGCCGGGGTTTTGGAGTCATTTTCCCTCTAACTTGAAAATTACAGGACTAAATGGACCCAGACAGAGTAAGGGGAGAGATTTTGGAGCAGGGTACAAGCCATGACAGTCTGAATGAGGAACTGTGACAAGGTTAGGCAAGCAGGATGAATGTTAGAGCCGAAAGGGGGAACCCTAAGTGTCAAATGAAAACAATGGCCAAGACAAGGGGAAATTTAAAGACTGAGGAAAGAAATATTAGGCAAGAAAAACCATAAAAGGAAACATCAGGAGGAAAATGGCAACTTACCCGAGAAAATCGCGCTCCAGTCGACCTGTCAGAGGCATTTTTTTCTATCCGCTGAATGTGCATAATGCGACCTAGCGACCTCCTATATATAAAAAGGTCACACGTGTGGGCCATTAATGAGGTCGCGGGGTCGCATCGTGCTGTGATTTAAGAGAGATGCGACCTAGCGACCTTGCGACCTTAGGGTCGCGGGGTCACAAGGTCACGGGGTCGCGATTTTTCAAAAATTTAGAAATCTGCGACTCAGTGACTTAACCCTCCCAGATCTTAACTTTTCTTTGTGCTCAAGGGGCTCCAGGAAAAAAAAAATTTAAGTGTGAATTTTTTTTGGAGGTTTTTGTAGAGGCTACAACAGGTGGTCCCCTCCATCCCTTTTTCCAAGGAGGAGGAGACTTCCAATATTGAGAATAATACCCATACTACCAAGACTGAGGGTAATTCATGTTTTAATAGGAATAATGTGGTGCATTATAACCAGAAAAATATGGTGTAGGTTCAGGAATCATACTTATACTTACCTGTGGCCATGATTTACATGCTCCCATAGCATGCAATGGCTCATGTACTGAATGCTCTCTGTCAAATTTTGCTTTTAATCCTAGTATGGATAGAAATTATTTGGTAGGATGTTTCCCTACACATATTACACATATATTAGCACTTTTGACATCTACATGACACTCGCATAAAATATTTTTCTTTCAACATTTTGGACAATAAATGGATAATGTTTCTTGTTCTTATACTAATTTCTGCTGAAATTTTAAAGAATATATCTGTTTACTAAAAATATTCATAATTTCAGTTTTCATATTATCCATTTTATTTTAAAAACCAATAATCATAGCATTTGTAGATCCAAATCTGCTATTTTTAAACTTTCTCTTGATTCCATTACCAAATCTAGATTTTTTTTTGTGAGAACTTCTTGCACAGGTCACAAATTTGATCAAAAGTATTTTGAGCAATATCTCCTTGTCCTAATAAATTCAAATTATTTCTAGAATAATCTATAAGCCCTCACATAAACATGGTTCTAATAGTACTTGTATCAAATTTATGTTTCAACCTTTCAAGGATATATAATAATCTCTCCAAATAATCCTCCGAGGTCTCATCTTCCCCCTGTGCAATAGTAAAATTAGTGTCCCGCATTTCTCTTGTTTTACAATATTCCTGGTATTTATTCAAGAACAACCACTTCATTTTCTCTCATGAAGCTATAATATTCCCCCATAGTCCCATGAAACAACGTAAAGTTGAATCCCTGAGAGTTGTGGGGAAAAGATTTATATTTTGGGCATCTGAAGAATAATCATAACTCCTACATATTATATCAAACTAAAAAAGGAAATATTTTGGATATTCTTGCACTTTAGAATGAAAATGAGGAAGAACATATGGTGGGACTTTCTTCAGTTGAACCACTGCATGTGGATCCACAATCGGAAACCCAAAATTAGACTACTCCTCCATTGGATGGTTCTCACCAACCCCTTCAACATGGTCTTCATAATCTACCATTTTTCCTCCTTTAAACAAACCACTTCCCACAGACTATGAAGGTTGAATGTAGGTTCATATTTTTCTTTTTAGTCCAAATAGTATCATTTTTCCCTTCTACTGGTTGTGAAAATACTGAACTATTTTCCTCAAAGTCTAGGTAATGGTACATGTGTGATGGGTTTGTGTCTTCTTGGAATTCCTTCCTGCAATAGAACGCTGAGGATGAGAAAAACTTTCTGATTTATCAATATTTACGATTAGTTCCATCACTAGCTATATTATAAGGAGTTAAAATTTCACCTTATTAGCTTAATTACTCTCTCTCACACACATTTAATTGCATTTTGTCATATTTTGCTTAGTAAGAATGGTGTATTAATGGTTTTCATGCTTTGAGGCCTAATATTGTTTAAATGCAATAAAATGAAGGGAATAATGCCATTTTTTATAAAGATTACATATCAATGCTCAGATTAGACATCGAGGAGAAATCATAGGGAGGTTTACCACCTTCTTAACTCCTAATAGCAGCCAATATCTCTTCAATATCCTCCTCCAATAGCTTGAAGTCAAAGGCAACTGAGAAAGTGAATGATAAGAAGGATCCAAGCTCCACTTCTCTCAAGTTCCAAGGGAACAAAGACCTACTTTTTAGGGATATTTTAGTAGGTACCCTCTAGCATAAGTAGACAAAAGTAAGAGCTCATTAGTATTTGGATTTTTTATGCAGGAAGAGAACTCTTGTATTTGTATCAGATATTTTTTACTTCCATTGTTCATGTAAAAGGTTGGCTATGAAATAAGATGAGCATTTGGTTTCTTTTCCATTTAGTTGATTTCAAGGAGTTGAGCTTGTGGGTTAGGGCCCAATCCACTGGCTTCAATCTCCCTTGTGTACATGTGTGTCTTTATTTTATGTTTCAGTAGTTGATTTCTTCAATTGCATTGTAGGTAGCATATAAAACATTAAAACTATGTTGATAAGCCTCCCTCTCTCACCTCTTCCATTAGAGCTTGAGGAGGAAGGTCTTCCACCATAGACCAAACACATTTTCATTTTATTATTTCTTATAAAAGTTAGGATAGGTTTACTTTTATTATCATGAACATGTTGTAGGTTCATAGGTAGATTTTTGTTTTAAATGCATAGGTAGATCCATGCAAATTTAACTCATATTTTCCACCATTTCTATGATAAGTTTTTTGACGATGAATGCATGAGTAGATGTATTTTTTGCAGGTTTGGATAGAGCAGCATTGAAGGACCCCTTCAACACCATCATCTTTAGTTTCCACCCTCCATCATATACCTTCCATTCAAGTCACCTACAACCTTGTTTTTGAGGTTACCATAACATCACCGAGAGCAGCCTTTTGGGTGCAAGACAAGCCTTTTGAGAGCTTTGAAATTGGTCCAAGGGCTTGGTAATCACTTGGATCCACCTTTCCCTCAGCTTCCCTAACCTTCTTTCGATCATTTCTAGCCTCCAACCCCTCTTGGCTTTTTTCCTATAGCATTTCAGGATATATTATAGCAAAATAGGAATCCTATAGTAGCTTCCTGTAGTAGTTCTAAACACCCTCTCCTTCAGCCCAAAACCATTCCTCCACCTCACCTAATCCTAGAAAAGCCACCAGTATTCCTCAAGACCTGAATATTTGGTCCAGGGATCCTCTTATACCACCCAAGTGCCTTCTTCTTTTGTTGCAAAACATATCAATCTCAAATTGTGATTAGTCCATCATAAAATGCATTATTAAGAACATTAGTTCAGCATGAATTAGATAGGAGTTAGTTATTCATTTATTCAACATGTGTTCTCGAGAGTAGTTCCCTTTTCTGCAAGTCAATTAAGTAATCTAGACAATGAATGCCACTTAGTGTAATTTCCTTTCTTGTACTAGCATAAGTATGAATCTTTATTTCTTGCAAAAGTAGACAATAGTTAGATGAATCAGTGTGATCTAGAGTAGTTTATTTCCATGCCAATAGAGTAATGGTCATGATTTTCTTTTAGTATTAGGTTGCAGTTATAAGTGTGACAAAATTTCTTTTCCATAATAACCCTAGAACCTCATTGTATAACTAAGATGAGGATTACATGAGTAGAGCTCATTTGTTGTGCATATAGCAGTGTCACCTCCAAGTTTGTACGAACCCCGAGTTGATAAAGTAAAGTTGAGTAGCCTATGGGAGTTGCAGCATTGTTGGTGCAATACCAGGACTCATCAATTTACTCTGCCCTTTTTGGGCTTCAGACCCCTACATCTCCTAGTCATACATTTTAAAAGAAATCAAACCAGAAAAAATTGTCAGAATTGTAAAAAAATCTTATTGGAACAAATAAAATCAAATGTTGCAATTGATTCAAAAAAATATGTATACAACACATAAATCAATTCCAAATAAATTCCTTCAAGCAATACAATCACACTGCACTTGAAAAAATAAAGCAGACTTACCCCTACTGTAGAAAAAAAGAAAAAATAGAATTTTACCATAATTCTTTCAACGCCTCCCCGACAACGGCGAAAAAATGTTAGGTGTTGGAATTGCAATTAAATTACTCAACACTTAATATTCAAACCATGGCTACGTAATATTCGAGGTGTAGCACAAGTAATTCCAAATATTATGGGTTCAATATGTGAGTCATACTTCTATCCCTACAATTAAATCACTCATGTTTTGAAAGAAAAACTCTTAAAGAAAGCCTTCTAATTATTTTCTTGCACTTGCTAACACAATGACACCACACCACTTTGGACACTGGACTCTCACTTAGAAAATAGAAATTAGAGACTTTTGGAAAATACTTCGAAAATAAATTAACTCAGAATTCATGCCACTCAATCAATTCGAAACAAATCAATTTCAAAAGATCAAAATATTTTTAAAGAAAATCTATTCTTGCACTTTATTCATCTACCAAGAAAACATAGCAACTTTGTTCTTGCACTAAAATGACTTTGTTCCTGCACTAAAATGACTTTTTCCTGCATTCGACAATATTCTATCCCTTAATCAACAAAATTATTGTGTTATGAAGCCTGAAATATAAAGGTGCAAGAAGGAAGGTTTATTTGAAATCAAGATAAAAATTCCAAAACCATCACATGCTTCTTCAAAATATAAATTTCTAAATCAAATGCAAATTTTATCAAACCACAATGTGAATATCAAACTCCTACTCTTGAACAAATAAATCACCTTACAAATATATTTTTATTATATCCCCTTCTGAACTATTTAACACTATATCCAACTAAACTTCTTTGTTTGCAAAGAAAATTGTCTCAGAAAGAAAGATTCAAATGTGATATTTGATCTGAATGATAGTGATATTCAGTTCTTGTACTTAAAAACTTTAAGTGAATGAATGATCAACAAGAACACGATATAGATCTGACAATCTCCACAAAGAGATAATTTTCCTTATTCTGTTACAATATGCATTTATCATAACAAGGGTTTCTTCCCTTCCTACTGCATATAAATAAATTTTAAAAAGATATATACTCATCATTAAGCAAGGTCAAAACTGATAAAATATTGCAAACCCTTATTCCTAACTGAAAGGTGATTTAAGGAAAAAATTCTGAGACAAAAATACTTCTTGTGCTTTAAAATTAACATAAATAAATGCAATGTAAAGAAAAAACGAACTTCAACATACAAAATCTCATATCTGAGAACATTGTTGCAAAATAAAATAAATACACAAGAGTTTTTTCAATCACACGCACGCATCATTCATAAACAACCTTCAAACCAATCACTCTTTGTACTTAACACACAATATAATAATAATGGGAGAACGGGATGGTTTGGTTGGGCCCTAACCAACCAGCTCATTTCCCTTCTTAAGGAAAATGATGAATCTATGAGAGAAGAATTAACATCACAGGAAATAGAAAAAATAGATGCATGAGCCTGGAATTCACATATTTTATTAAAATGACAAAATTCCCTGCTCAATACATGATATATAGAAATAGATCCATCTCCCAGAGAGATTGTGGTTACACAAATTCTCAAAGTACAAAATCCAAAAGTTTCCCACAGTATTGCTACCCTACATTCTAATCAAACTTCAATTTATACATATTGCATCGACTCTTGGACGTGTCAAGCTAATAACAAAATGATGCAGTTGTTGGTAACTAATCCCTATATGTAGGAACCCTCGAACACTCCAAACCATCTACAGGAAAACAAGAATAAGTCTTATAAAGCAGGTGCACACCTTTTCCTCAAATCAGTTAAGATGGAATCTAAGTTAATCTTCTCAAATCAACGACCATCCATATCTGGTGTTGGAACCGAAGTAAGTGCAGGAATATCGGGATCCTGTACCAAAACCACCTTTGACTCGAATTAGTGATCGTTCATTGCAAAGACATAAGTTAATGTAATTGATGAGTTACTTGGAAAAAACATAGACGTATTTGACCTTTTAATTAAAATAAGAAAACATATCCATTTTCCAAAAAAACCATTAAGAGAAACTATAAATACTTGGAGAGAGGCCTTATCAAGGTTGTAAAACAGTGTCTAGGGTAGGGAAATTTGGGTAAAAAATAGGGCAATTTCAACAACCAACAGTTATGACATAGTCAATATCCTACTAGTGATTAAGTTTGACTCCTTAAACTCTTAACTATAGTTACAATATTGACCCTTCTAAATTATTATTCATCATGTTCATGTTGATGCCCATTTTCCATGAGTAATGGCACTGAAGTGGATTCCTTTTGAATAATGGTGGTTAGAAAGCGAAGGCCAACTTCCACGTGGCATAAATTTTGCATATAATTTGTGTTTAGGGTATTTCTTGTTCCATTGGACAGGTATCTAAGTGCAGAGAAACACCAGGATTTTTTGTGCAATAAATATTTTTCATACCGCAAAAAAATTAAATAAATTCCTCAAAGTTCCTCCAGAAGGTTTAAAACCCCAATTCACCAAACTATGACCCATAGGTGAAAATGGTTGTATGAGTTGATTCCTCCAATTTTTCCACTTTGAAAACATCAAGATGGATGAGAAATGATATAATGATCTAATCTATATCATATCTCCCCATTTTGGGGTGATTTTGGTCTCGAAAATATTTATTCGTATGAGATGAGGAATTTTTTCTTTTACCTTCTCCTTGGAGTACGATTTAGCCTTGCTTAAAAGTTGTCCTTTCAACCCAATCTACCAAAGGTCATTATCCTCTTATATTGTAGTTCTCAACATAATTTTCAAAACTATATCCAGGGAAAATTTTAGGGGCTAATATTCTCAAGTGGGCTAATTTTCCATGCTTTTTCCAAAAAAACGATTTGCCAATTTCCATTTTTTTTAAATTGATTCGCCCAAATTTTATAGTATAAAATGATTTCACCCTAAAAATCTCAAAAAAAAAAATATATATATATATAATAAATAGAAACCTAAGTATGTTTACAAAAGTATCATCAATAATTTTACAATTTACATATTGGGGACTAGTAATATTCACCAAGGTTACTAAACTTTAAGATAAACTTCCATCCTTAAAATTATCCCTTACTATATCCTCTTTCAAATATACCTAACAATATAGTGCTAAATACTCTATAGAGGGTAGGACATGTTCTTCTTCTTGATCTAGCATGGAAGGTTCATAGTATTTCACACTTTCTACATTCACCATTGAGTAAATGAGTATGTATGGGGTATATTAAGTTTATAGGCTTTGTCTCCCAAATTTTATAGTATCTCAAAGGGATCATATCATAGGTCCTTGATTTTATTACCAATACCTTGTAGGATTTCCTTGTTAAATTGTAACCATACTATGTTTCCCACTCTAAATGGCTTCTTTGTTCTATGCTGATTATGCTTAGTCTTTTTTTTTTCTTGTGAATTTTGCAATGTATCCTATAATTATATATGGATTTACCTGATATTATTATAAAAAAAATCTCCCTTACATAATCCTTGATAATATCCTTCCTTTATATTCCTTACTATACATATGTAATATCCAAAGGTGAAGATGGAAAATATCCAAAACAAGCTTCAAATAAGGCCTTACTAGTAGAAGTGTGGATTTTTATTTTATAAGAGTGTTATATATATATATATATATATATATATATATATATATATATATATATATATATATATATATATATATATATATATATATATATATATATATATATATATCGTATTTTCATACCAAGTCTTTGGATGCTTCTGATTGTAACCCCTTAAATGATGCACTAAATTCCTACTGACTAATTTTGTTTCCCATCTATATGTGGATGTAATGTTGTATACCTATTCAACTTCCTTCCCATATTCTCCCAAAATGTACTCCCAAGTGCATTGAGAAATATTGTGTTCCTATTTGAAATGATGCTCCTTAGGATTCCAAAGTGTAACCAGAGCTATCCAAAGAGCAATTTTTTTGCTTCTTTCCAATTGATGGTCTTTTTATAGGGAGTGAGAATGAACATATTTTTGGACCTATCAACTACCACAAATAGGTAGTCATGTTTCTTCATGGTTGTTGGTAAACCTCACACAAATACCATGGAATTTTTTTCCCAAGGCCAAGAGGGTACAGGTAAGGGATGTTATATCCCATATCTCCTATTATTGGGCTTCTTAATACAACAAATCATACATCCTCTTATGATCCTAGCTACATATTCTTGCATCTTGGGTCAATATACATACCTCTACAAGTTGGAAACTATCTTCCCTAGACCAAAATTCCCAAAAACCTTGGAGGTATAAGCCTCTCTCATTAGCTGCAATCACTCACCTTTAAGAACACATAATTGGTGGAGTCAATAGAGTAACCCATTCTAGATATGGTATTCAATTTTTTTGTCGCCATTATACACATGATTATGGTTGTGCAACTACTGAAACACCTCCCGCAAGTCCTCATCCTCTTTGTATTCCTCTTTATATGCATCATGGGCGAAAGGATCCATGTTCCTCAAAATTCCTAAAGCTATGGTATTTGATGTGGGTGGCCTTGAAAGAATTTCAGCCAACTTTTTTGTGTTGTGCTTCTAGCACTTGATCACCAAATTAAACAGTTGTAAAAACGACATCCACATGTAATGTCAAGTATGTTGTAACTTACTCTAAACTTGTAGGTATTGTTACATTTGGTGATCTGTGTTGATTATTGTCTTCTTTCTCATCAGATAGTGTTTGAATTTTTTCATATCATGCACCATAACATAGAAATACTTGTCATAGGTGGGACAGTTGAGAAATACCCTGTGAAACAATTAATAATGGTAACATACATGCCTTCCTCTCTACATCATGGTTGCTCTCATACTATCCCCACTTGCATCAATCTCCACTTTGAAGGGTTGTAAAAAGTTTAAAAAATCAATAATTGGTTCTTGACTAATTTCCTTATTTAACTCCTCAAATGCCTTTTGTTGAGCCTTTCCCCACCAAAAAATCCTTCCACCCACTATGATGGTACCGAGTGGTGTTTCTAGTACTAAAAATGAGGCTATGAATTTCCTTAGGTACTGTGTTTCCCAAACAAAACTCCTAACCTCAGAAAAAATGTTAGGCATTATCCGCTTCATGATGGATTCCACCTTAGAAGGATATATCTTCGGCTCTCCTCCACCTATCACATATCCTAAATACACCAAAGACTACTATGCAACTCAGACTTCTTGATCATTTCCAGCAATTAATGCTTATTAAATGTAATATTCCCATTTTTGGCGACACCTACGACAGGGCCAGGTTGGTCTTCCAGAGTTAAGAGCAGACAGGTCACAGGTACAGATTGGTGTCATCAGCAGGCTCAAGGGATTTTCGAAGGAGTTTTGAGGAGTTTTCATGGTGTCCGGAGGCATTCGCTTGATATACTCCATCATCCGAGCAGTTTCGCTTTCGTTCCGAGGCATTCCGATAACTTTCGGAAATTTGAGTTATTTATGGGCTTAACTCAGAGGATTATGCTCAAGGTGGCATCCCGGGAGGAATACATGATGGAACACCTTAGTGTAATAGCTCAATGGAACCGGGATGAGAATACCTACATGGTGGGACAGTTAGACATCGATTTCAGTGACCGTAGCAGGCATGATAGCTGATGTACCCTTTTCTACATTAAAAACGAATATTTTATAATATTTTAATAAAAGGGAAAAGTGCTCCATGAATAAAATAATAATAAAATAATGCTCTAGAAGGCTCCAAGGGATCTATAAAAGAAAGGGAGGAGGCCATTGGGAGATATATTTGGAGTAGATCATTTTCTTGTGTATGAGAGGTTTGAGAACGTGGATTCTCTACTTCAGCCGTAGCCCCAGGACGGAAACCCTCGGGTGAGTTGTGAGTGTTGGACGAAAACCCAACTCTCTTTGAGGAGACTTCATTCAGAAGTTTCACAAAGCTTCAGTGATATTGGAGTGAGGATCATTCAGATCTTCAATGGGAGCTTCAGTGGATTCAGTGGTAGCTGTTGCCGAGGGGAGAGGGCAGCAGTCAGTTTTGGAGGCCATTGTCGTGTAGCAGTGCAGCGGATTTTCTTGAGGCCAGTTGTATTTCATTTATCTCAGCTATCTTTTATTTCAGCTTGTAACCCCAGTGATAATATAATAAAGCTGAGTTATATTCCTGCATTATGGTGTTATGGATTTGCATGTACTTGTATGTTTAATTTTACATGGCAATCTTCTATAAGTAAATGTTGATTTTGCGGCATTTTTTGGAGTTTATTTATTTATCTGCATTTTTAGTAAAAATATCCCATCCGAGATATTACAGTGGTATCAGAGCAAAGTCTTGGTTCAGCCTACGGGTTTCAGCTCCTATTGCAGTGATTATTATAACATTTTTCAGACAGCTATTATTATCAAAGGGTTTGTCGTAGAAACAGAAAACTCGGTCTCTAGAGTGAAGACGTTCAAGAAGAAACCCTCGATTTCTAATAAAATTTCTGAAATAGGTGTTTATTGCGAGAGAATTGATCCCAGCCGAGTTATTTCTTTCTCTAAGTTTGAATCTGGCCAAGCATGTGATCTAGACCAAAATCGAGATCCAAGCAACCAACTTGGAGAACAAGGGCTAAGTCAAATAGGGAGTAAAATCGGTGTTACACCAAATTGTTGTGCGATTGACCAGAGCTGGATCATTATCATTGCAACGGCATAATAGTGAGATACGAGGGGCGCAGTCTAGGCGAAATCTAGAAAGCCAAGTCAGTGGCGGCATTCTGTAATCAAGTGGGCCGCAATAGATTTTTTCGCCACATCCCTGGGTTGAATTTCTAAGAAAATTGGGAAGCTGAATTGGTGGGAGATTGATACTATTTATGTTACGTAACACTGAAGTGGGGGATAATTTCCGAATTTCTCACTTAACTCTGAAAATTCCCAATTTCATCATCGTTTCTTAGAGCCGCCAAAACATAGAACGTGAATTGCAATGGGAGCATACGCAGTAATGGAGCTGCAATTGTGGGCCCACTTACTGATTGAAACGCCTAAGTCTGCGATGATATAGACACTCATGTCGCAGCTAATCAGAGTCGAACAGGTTATATGATTGTCAACTTCTGTGCAAAATTCAGTGATTAAATTGCAGGTGTACGCGTGAGAAAAATTGGAGCATATCACATGCACAGGTGGGGAGTTGGCACAAGGAACAACAGGTCGACGTTGTCAGTTGACACCGAGCATCTGCGTCTAGAATCGGCTGGTACCGAGAGACTTTCACCATAGCTCGAGCAAGGGCGTGGCAGTAGTGAGCTCTTTGTGGTGAGGTCTGAGTTGTGGTAAAACAGCGGAATAAATCACCGTCGAAATTGCTACTTGAGCGGCCGCTTACTTAGCCGGAAGCAACGAGATTTGGAACCCGTCAAACACATGAGCTCTGGAGGACTGAGCCAGAGCTGCTAGTTTTCGCTCGGGTTCAACATGAGGTTAAGGTGAGCCACCTCCAATCATAATTTTTCGTATTCGTGAGGGATGATCACCGATTGTTCTAGTTCCTGAGTGGGTCGTGTGTATCGGGGAAAATAATCACAATGCCGTGAGGCAGGCGTGAATCATGTATTGACAGGATTACAATTTCAGGAGAAATAGCATCAGGTACGATGTTCTATAAATAATGTTGCAGAGGGTTGATTGTCAGATTTGAAGCACCGAGGGCGCACAAATAGCGAAGGGAAAGAAGCGTGTTTACAATGACAGCGTCACAAAATTGCATGGAAATTCAGAGGTAGAGATTATGTTCACCAGGTAACCATTAAAATAATTTCCCAAAGCGAAATTTTACAGGAGTTCCATCCAGGAGACGAGTTGTGAATTTTCGCAAAATTCTTCATGCATGGTTCTTCTGCAATTTCTAGGCAGCTACCTTTAAATCAGGTTCTTCTTGTATTTCTTGTTATGAATTTCCTAAAAAATTTAGAGTGGAATCATATCATGTCCGTGCATCAATGTCCTTATCAATTTTCTGAAAGTCTGGCATCATTGTTATAAGGCATTTTTATCATCACCGTGTGTGTTATTTCAACAAAATTGTGAAAAGGAAAAAAAAAATGATGAATCCACAGTAGTCGACTCTCTAAACAATTTGAAGGGATCATTTTGAAGGAATGTCTCACTGAGAAAACTCAGAAATTATAGTGATGTTTAGGGTCTGTTTAAAGAGATTTAACCAGCTCTTCCTGCTGAAGGTAAACAGTAAACTCAAGTTTAAGTAATATTTCAGTGTATTTTGGCTGAGCTTCCCAAGTAAAATCACTTACATTAGTCTACTTAAAGCCTCTCTTATATACACCATTGTCTGATCCTATTAGCAATATTTGTTCACAGTCCTAATTTACAGTTGCTCATTGAAATCAAGTTTAGGGGTGTCCACTTGTTACTTCATTGTCAAATTTCCCATGGCCGTATGATAATAAAACAGAGGCATTATTCTATAGCAAGTGGGAAGATGGACCTTGGAAGGTCGCTAGAAAACCTCAAGAGCATTCTCCATGAACTCGATCAATTGCAAATCAAGACCTCACATAGCAATGCTTTGCCTAACCAACCAGAAGCAAGACATAAGAGCAAACCTTTCTCCAAGAAGGTACATAATTTGCTCCAACAAAAGCATCCGAGGAATTTACAAAAGGAGGAAGAAGTGGGAAATTGGCTTTATGCACTTAGGATGGACTTAAAGAATAGAAAATCAGAAAATGACTTTCCCATGTTAGAGAAGCTGGAATCCTGCCTTTCAAAAGTAGATCAATCTGATTGGAGTTTAAATTGGGCTTTGGAGCCATCTATGCTTGCATTGGTACAAGCTAGATTCTTGGAGCATCCAAGTGAGAGATTCAAGCTTATAGCTGCCTCTTGTTTCAGTGATATTTTGAGGATAACAGCACCTTTCCCTCCCGACAATGATGACATTATGAAAAGAATTTTCAGATTGATAGTAGGAACATTTCGGGATTTGAACAATTGTGCAGGCTCTACATTTGGGAGAAAGCTTAAGGTCCTAGAAGCCATGGCCATGACCCGGACTTATGAGGTCATGATCGATCTTGAGTGTGATGGCTTGATGCTGCAGATGTTCCAATGCTTCTTCAGCATTAGGAGACATCATCCTGATACTGTCATAGCACACATGCAGTCCATCTTGTCATCATGTATGAGAGACCATGAGACCATTGGTCGAGAGTTTCAGACCCGGTTGTTGAGCATTTGGAGGAGAGAGCAGTTGGTCTCGCCCGTTGCTTATGAGCTAGCCCAAGGGCTAGTCGAGCAGAACATAGAGTTTCTCAGGAGACAGTTGACCAGGGAGGAGCTGCTCCAGTTTGGTGGGTCAGGTAGCAGAAATGAGCTGAGGAGGAAGGGACTTTGCTTCATTTGCAAAGAACCTTGGGGGCCTTATCACTCATGTTTGAGAGATGCAGATGAGGTGGCAGAGGTAGAGCAGGTAGACGTTCCTTTTGTATGCCCGGATGAGGACTCTTCTTCAGGTGAGTCCATGGGATCATATGAGGATTCTTCTGGGGAGTGAGGGCAGCCATGCAGAGAGGATGACAGTAGACCGGAGTTATGTTCCAGTGTGCAGGGTGAGCAGTCACGGGACTCTATGGGAGATACTCTGGGTAATGAGTCACCTGTGACGATTCAGCCAGAGAAGCGTATGATGGAGTCTGAGTCAGCAGAGGAGGATACTATGGACACCAAGCATGACATTTCCTTGGGTGAGGCCCAGATGGGCACCCACATTGAGCCTATGATGGATATGCGGCTAACATTGGGGTCAGCCTTTGAGGAGGAGCAGTCAGATGCACAGACACTGAGTACAGTGACGACAGTTGCAAATCCATATCCTTTGGAGGTGTTGGAGGTTGATGGGATTGTTCTGCAGGGGACCACTAGGCAACAGGAGCATGAAATTCCTAATCAGAAGTGGGAGGAGCTGTTGGAGATGGTGGAGCATCCATCTGTGAGTCGGCACAGGGATGAGACGCAGATAGATGTACACGCAGTCAGCAGAGCTACAGTATTTTCAGTGAGTAGCACTCTCTAGGAGTACATCGATGGGGCTTACAGGATATCTTGCCCCCTTTGGCCCATTATAGAGATAGGGTCTTTCTTCTACAGGCAGCTTCCATTGGCAGACAGGGCAGAGCAGTGGAGTTGATTACAGGCTAGCGGAAACACTCTGGGCATGGTACATGTGCAGTTGTTGCTACATTGGATTCTTCTTCCAGGATGGACTAGTGGGAGATCATGAGTTGGTACCCTCTTGATGGTACGATATTTTTCGCAGGGAGCACAGCAGAGCGGGGGCCCTCAGAGATAGTAGATGTTACAGATTCCAGTTGGCAGGAGGACACAGGTCGTCATTTCTTCAGCACTCCATTCCGATTTCAGGAGAGCAGGATCAGCGTGGGATTGAGTTAGGACTTGGATTGGAGAGAGGTGATGAGTTGGTATGCAGCTGGTGGGACAACATATGCAGTTACAGGTATAGCACAGCAGGAGCCCGGAAGCATTGATGCTTGGTGGTGGTCTTCACCTCTTAGAGCATCAGTTATAGCCAGAGGCAGTGCGCAGCCTGAGTTGTGGGCCTTGGGCGATGATTGGCCATGGTGGTGTTGGGATCTGGGAGGATTTTGTGTCGACTGGTACAGATAGCGATCAGTTTGGGATCCTGGCATTGAGGGGTCTGTTCCGATTGGTTTGACACAGGTGCATAGCAGCACCCAGAGGTTTGTATGGGATCCAGGCATTGGGTCTCAGTTGCGGCGGGCCAACAGAGTGGCCCACATATTTCGATTGCTTGAGGGCAAGCAATCTTGGGGCGAAAGGTCTGTAATATTCCCATTTTTTGCGACACCTATGACAGGGCCAGTTTGGTCTTCCAGAGTTAGGAGCAGACAAGTCACAGGTACAGATTGGTGTCATCAGCAGGCTCAAGGGCTTTTCGGAGGAGTTTTGAGGAGTTTTCATGGTGTCCGGAGGCATTCGCTTGATATACTCCATCATCCGAGAAGTTTCGCTTTCGTTCCGAGGCATTCCGATAACTTTCGGAAATTTGAGTTATTTATGGGCTTAACTCAGCGGATTATGCTCAAGGTGGCATCCCGGGAGGAATACATGATGGAACACCTTAGTGTAATAGCTCAATGGAACCGGGACGAGAATACCTACATGGTGGGACAGTTAGACATCGATTTCAGTGACCGGAGGAGGCATGGTAGCTGATGTACCCTTTTCTACATTAAAAGGGAATATTTTATAATATTTTAATAAAAGGGAAAAGTGCTCCATGAATAAAATAATAATAAAATAATGCTCTAGAAGGCTCCAAGGGATCTATAAAATAAAGGGAGGAGGCCATTGGGAGATATCTTTGGAGTAGATCATTTGCTTGTGTATGAGAGGTTTGAGGACGTGGTTCTCTACTTCAGCCGTAGCCCCAGGACGGAAACCCTCGGGTGAGTTGTGAGTGTTGGACGAAAACCCAACTCTCTTTGAGGAGACTTCATTCAGAAGTTTCACAGAGCTTCAGTGATATTGGAGTGAGGATCATTCAGATATTCAATGGGAGCTTCAGTGGATTCAGTGGTAGCTGTTGCCGAAGGGAGAGGGCAGCAGTCAGTTTTGGAGGCCATTGTCGTGTAGCAGTGTAGCAGATTTTCTTGAGGCCAGTTGTATTTCATTTATCTCAACTATCTTTTATTTCAGCTTGTAACCCCAGTGATAATATAATAAAGCTGAGTTATATTCCTGCATTATGGTGTTATGGATTTTCATGTACTTGTATGTTTAATTTTACATGGCAATCTTCTGTAAGTAAATGTTGATTTTGCGGCATTTTGTGGAGTTTATTTATTTATCTGCATTTTTAGTAAAAATATCCCATCCGGGATATTACATTAAATGTCTCTAGTACCTACATCAAATGTGAGATGTGCTCCTCCTAGGTAGCACTATAGACAAGTTTACCATCCAAATAAATAATAAGAAATGAATCCATAAAAGGGTTCATTATATCATTCATTATTCTCATGAATGTATTTTGTGCATTACATAGTCCAAATGACATAACTAACCACTCATAAAAACTTTGTCTAGTTTTGAAGGCAGTCTTCTAGGTGTCTTCTCCTCTAACTCAAATTTGGTGATACCTTGACTTTAAGTCCAACTTGGTGAAGTATTTTTCTTACTACAACTATTCCAAAAAATAATCTATCCTGGGGATGGGGTACCTATTATTGAGTGTAATTGTGTTTTACACCCTATAATAAATATACATCCACGAATTCCCATCCTTCTTTATCACAATTATGTTGGGTGACCCACATGGCGAGGTACTTGGTTGACTGATACTCAGTTTCAACTATTGTTGCAACTCCTTCACCTTGTTTTCTTCTATGACATGCTACCTATACAACCCAATGTTTTTCAAGTGATAGTCTGGAAACAGTTGGATCATGTGCTCCATTGCCCTCTTGGGTGCTATCTCTTTACGCTTACGGAACATACCCCTATATCCCTATATAATATAATATAGTTATTTTTTTGTTCCCTAGTACAATCCTCCAGGGATGACCTGGCCTTCACTAAATATCCTATAGACTAATTTTCTCTTAAACATAACAAAACATACTTCTTTCTAGAACTGATCGTCTTCTTGGCATAGTTGGCACTTACCAACAAGATTTTTTACAATTTCATTTGGGCGCACTGATGTTGAAGGATTTTTCGTCCTTGATAAGGAAGTAGTGGTTAGATATCCACATGAATATCACATATAGAATGTACACATAGGGACCCCCAAACACAATTCTACATACATCAAGTGGAACTACATCAAATTCTACTTCATCAATAAAATCAACATTGATAGAAAATTTGATTCTAAACTATTTTTTACCTTTATTTCAACCTCCTTATTGACCCATCCCAATGGATATGTGCAAGGACTGTCATGAACCTCCAATCCTAATCTATTGACTAGCTCTGTTGCAATGAGATTCGTCTGTGATCCACCAATATCCACCAAGAAAATAAAATAAATAATATTAATAATAATAATAATAGGAACTGACCCTGCGCGCACTGTCGGTCTGCAAGCTGCTAGCCGCCTCTGTAACCTAGGGTTCTAGCTCGTGTGACATGGAGGAGATGGGCTCCTCCCAGCCTCTTCCCCCCCCTCCGCCGGAAGCCGATGCGTTCATGGCCCTTCTTGCTTCACAGCCTAAGAAGACAAGGAATGATGCCTCCAAATTTTTTAAATGAATGGAATAAATTCCCTCGGTCGGTCTTCCCCCGGAATAACCGATGAAGGTCGCTCTTTCTCTTGCAAATCAGGCTCTCGTGGGCCAATTCACGGGATTGTGGCCCTCCCCAAAAAAAACAAAAGCTTGGGTGATCAAGAAATGGAGACCTTTGATTTCGAATAGCATCACCTCGTATTTCCTAGGAAGAGGCTACTTCCTCTTCGAGTTCATCTCCAAGGAGGACAAGGACCTGATCTTCCGAAATGTACCTTACTTCATGGGTCCTCAGGGTCTATATCTGAACCGCTAGACATCAAATTTCGACTCATACAAGGACGTTCCTAATGCCATCCCCGTTTGGGTTAGATTTCCGAACTTACCAGTCCATTGTTGGAGCTGGGAATCCTTGAAATTTATCGGAAATACCTTGGGAAAGTTCATCGATAGAACCAATAATAACGATCAATATGATTGTGCAAGGATTTGCGTTGAGGTAGATCTAGAAGTGGGATTACCGGAAGCCATCAAAGTAAATGTAGGAGGTTGGACACACGTTCAGAAGATCGACTATGAACAGCTACCCTTTAAATTTCGAGGGTATCATGAGTGCGGCCATTTTTTCAAGAACTATCCCAAGAACACAACGCAAGCTAGAGAAAAGGATGAAGGATGGCAGCAAGCGAAAAAATCCAAAGGAAACCCAAAATCAAATACTAACCAGCAAGGGGCAGGAAAGCAGAAGCAAGGGAATGGGAATCAACCACAATCCCGCTCCAAGGAACAAGGAAAAAAATTCGAGCCTCTAAGTCTCAAACAGGCAGAAGCTCAGGAGTTGGAATCAAGGCAAGAAGATCTGCCAGAAAAAACCTCTCCAAACAATCCAATATTGATTCCTCGTTCAGAAAATGTCCCACAAAACAAAGAGGCTACTCCAGAGAAGGAGGTCAAGATTCAGAAGGCATAGAGGAGGAAGAAGAAATATTGGATTCAAAAAATGCAGTTCGAAGATTGGCAAGGGGATGAAATACCTCCTGTGAGAAACGAGAACAGGAAACATATAAGGATAAACTGCAAGGCAGTCAGCAGACGTTGGAGAAACTTCTGGGAAAAAACCCCAAAGTGTCAAGAAATCAAGGACAGGGATCCAAAGGGGTCCTAAACTCTTCCAAAAGTAAGTAATGAAGATAGTCTCCTGGAACTGTAGAGGGCTGGGTAGTAAAATAAAAGAAGAAGCAATGAAGAGTCTTATAAGGCAAGAAAACCCAGATATCCTTCTCATCCAGGAGACAAAACTGGAGGAAGGTGCCTTTCTCCAAAGCAGTTTTCATTTTGGAATAGCAGTGGAAGGCAGGCAGTGTTATCTAGAGGAGCCTATGGATGTCTTGGTATCCTCTGGAATGAGGCAAGGGTAAAAAAAATATCAGATAGGAAAAATATCCATTGGATGCTCATGAAATTCCAGCATTAAGATTCCAAGGAAACATTTAGCCTGCTCAATGTGTACGTTCCGGAAAATGCAGGGGAAAAAAATAGCTGCTGGGATTCGATTCGAGCTCTCCCAGATGAAGAAATCCTGGATAATATCATTCTAGCTGGCGACCTCAACATAACTCTCAGACTAGATGAAAAGAGAGGAGGATGTATTTTCAGAGACCCTGCTCGAGAGTGGATAGAGGACATCATCCAAGACTAGGATCTGCTCGACATAAAGCCCGCCAGAGTTAAGTACACTTGGACCAATAGAAGGCTAGGCCCTGGACACATAGCTGCTAGGCTAGACAGATTTCTTATTCAAAGTTCCCATCTGCTCTTAGGATTAGACGCTAAATCTGAAATCCTCTCCTCGAGTGTCTCCGACCACAAGCCCATCAAACTAGAACTCAAATCTCACAGAAATTTTGGCCCCATTCCCTTTCGCTTCAGCTCACTCTGGACCAAGCAAAACGATTTCCTTGCAAGAGTGGAAGAAATCTGGAAAAAACCAGTTTCGGGTTCTCCTTTCTATGTTTGGGAAGAGAAACTTCGAAGAGTTAAAAAGGATTTAAAACGATGGGCTAGAAATCAGCCCAGCCCTGTCGAGGAAAGAAAGGCAACTCAGGTAGTGTTAGAGTTGCATCAACAACAAATGGAAGCCTCCCATATCTCAAAAGAAATCTTAAAAAACGAAGAAGACCTACAGTTAAACCTTCACAAAGCTTTTCTATAGGAGGAAGATTATTGGAGGCCAAAGTCTCGTAGTCTTTGGCTCCAAGCAGGTGACAAAAACACTACTTTCTTCCACAAGAAGGCACAAGCTAGAAGAAACCAAAATGTGATTATGGAGATCCAAGAGGACTTTCAAACTCATACAGAATTCCCAAGCATTAAGGAAGCCGCCTACAATCACTTCAAGAACCTCTATAGTGAAGAAGCAGATTTGGTGCAACACCCATATTTGCTGGAGATGGTCCCCCATAAGGTAACAAGTAAGATGAATCAGTGCCTCACTGCCCCAGTCAGTAGCAAAGAAGTAAAGGCAGTCTTGCAAGCCATCGAATCAGATAAAGATCCAGGGCCTGATGGGTTCACTGCCAGATTTGTCCAAGACTACTGGCACATTATCAAAAAAGACCTAATCAGAATGATCTTGAAATCCCAGGATTGCCATAAAATAAGGGGCAGTACTAATGCAGCCTTCCTGGCCCTAATTCCAAAAGAAAAGGGTGTCACCTCCTTTAGCAGATTCTGCCCGATCTCCCTTTATAACATTGGGTACAGGATTATCACCAAATTCATAGCAAATAGAATGAAGAATTTTCTCCACAAGCTCATTCCTGAAAACCAAGGAGGATTTGTTCACATAAGACAAATAGTGGATAGCATAATCCTGGTGCAAGAAGCAATACATTCCAGCGTTCAGAGGCAGGAGAAAGGGATGGTTGTAAAATTGGATCTTGCAAATGCCTTTGATCAGGTTAGACATAAATTTCTATTTGAAGTCTTGGCCAGGTTTGGGTTCAGTATTTCTTTTATCAGTTGGATCCGAGCTTGTATCACTGAACCCTGGATTTCCCCTTTGGTAAATGGTCGACCTACCGAATTTTTTAAAGCTACAAGGGGGCTCAGGTAGGGCTATCCCCTCTCCCCTATGTTGTTTGTCTTGCAAGCCTCTGTTTTAAGTTTCCAATTGGAGAAAAAGTGCTAGGAGTTTGAAATTATGGGCCTCAAGATTTCCAGAGGCGTCAAGGACATTAATCACTCCCTCTTCGCAGATGACTCCCTGCTGCTTGGAGGTGCTTCTCTGTGTACTGCTAAAAATTTTAAACAAGAAATTGAAAATTTTTGTGAAGCATCTGGAAGCATGCTAAATACAGGAAAATGAAAACTCTATGGTTGGAATATTCTGGGCTTAGAGCTGTCAACCATCATTCGATGTTTTGGGTTTGCAAGTACCATACATTGGGACTCCTTCAAGTACTTGGGTCTATCGGTGTTTCAAAAAAAGTCCTTCAGCAAGGATTGGCTTCCTTTGCTGGATAAATTCAAATCCAAACTCCAGGGCTGGGGTACCTCTTGGCTCAATCTAGCTGGGAAATTAGTCCTAATAAAATCGGTCTTAAATAGCCTCCCCATCTTCCAATCCTCCTTAATGCTTGCTCCTAAAGGAGTTCTCAGAAAAATGGAAGTGCTAATAAGATATTTCTTCTATAAATGAGGGAAGCATAATTCCTGCAAGCTGCCACTGGTTAGTTGGGATAAGCTTTCTTTTCCCTTTCATGAAGGTGGTCTCAATATGAAGGATATTTCTGCCCACAACATTGCGCTGGGAGCTAAAATTATTTGGAGACGGGTCTCTCTGAAACCTAGTTGGGCCCAAAGAGCCTTATGGAAAAAATACTTTGGCCATCCAAGACTTAGAATTCTGGACTCCAACTCAGAGATAAGTAATGGTTCCCAAATATATGTTCTTTGAAAACAAGCACTGCCATTAATCAGACAGAACTGGTATTGGATTCCTGGGAATGGAAAATCAATTCATCTCTGGACTGATAGAATAATGATAGATCATCCTCTGGAAAATATGAGGGACATTGATCCTCTTATTCGTTGGATGATACAGAGAGACATATCCACACTTTGGGATATCTCTAAGTGGCAAGGCGCAGATTGGGATGGCCGGAAAAAGCTCGATTTGTCGATGGATTTCGAGTAGTCGTGGATGTTGTTAGTGGAAAATCTGAAGAGGAAGGCTCCTCTCAACCTGCTACAGCGGGACGAGAGAGGTTGGGGATCGTTGACTGATCGTTAACCCATTGCGCAAGGATACCAATCTCTCACCATGGTTCCACATGTCCCCTACAACCCTGCTAATTGGAAAGGCGTTTGGATGCATAAATCAATACTGAAAATTGACATGTTTTCCTGGTTGATTGTTCATGGCAGCATCCTTACTGAGGACAATCTCCAAAAATGAGGTTTCCATGCTCCTTCCCGGTGTGTCATGTGCCTTGTGGAGGAGGAGACTTTCAATCATATTTTTCTTGATTGCACCTTCGCCAAAGATGTTTGGAGGGAGGCGTTAAGAAACTGAGAATGGAAAATTGCTCTTCCACATCAAATTTCGCTTTTGTTTTCTAATTGGAGATCCATGTATCCTGGTAAATTAATCAACAAAAGTTGGGTTGATGTAGGATGGATGATGTTATCACAAAATCTGACCCTGATAGGCTGCTCGTCAAGTAGACTTTGTGTAACTCTTTCAAACCGATCATTTGGTTGAGGCTTAGCCTACTCAACCTGAGAGGGCTCTCTCAAAGGTTTATGATTTTTGTTTAATGGATAGATGGCTAACTCTAAGATGAAAGATAAAATGGTATAACTAGTTGTATCACATATTAGAAAACTTTCATTGGGCCATGGAGTTAAGATAATCTTCAACAAAACATCACAATCTGTTAAGCATGGAAGTCAAGGCATTTGGAGTCTAGGTAAATGAATAAAACAGTCACACAGTGAAAAACACAGTCTATTTGCATGTAAAGGAATTTAGAGCATTGTCAAAGGAATTTTAAGTATCACATACAAATACTACTGCAAATAGATGATTAAGGAAGGCCATAGAACAATGATAAACATAAACTCCTTATAAATCTTGAGTTGTCAAAACAGATCTCTGTATTAAGTTGAAAAAGTCATAGTGACATACAATAACACAATCTATTGCTAATGAAGATGCCCAACCCATTAGAATTCCACATCATGCTCTATATAGAACATTTACAATACAATATTCTTTGATCCTTCACTAGAGAATTCGAATTCCCTTGCTTTGACAACTTTTCTAATCTTAAACATGATATTAATTACAAAATGACAGCTATACTGCCTTTGAAAAGTCCTAATTCTAATAGGATTAAAACTCCTAAAAATACTTCTAACAACCTTATCTAGTCTTTAATTCATCCTTTTCCAGCTGCAATCCCATAAGTTCAAATCTTGATGTTGTCTCCAACCTTGATGTGATCCTGTTGATGATGACAAAACTGTCCTAAAATTTAGGAAACATGTTTCCTACTTTTCATCCTTTAACTCTCATTGTCAGTTTTGAGCACTTTGATCATTGATGGATCAGTTTCACATGTGTCATATGTGCTCAATATTCCAATAAATCCTTTAATCTTCCAGCTGTGAAGAAACCATCTCTGAAATGATGTAAAAGGATGGAGAATAAGCCTGCGCTACGAAAGTGGCTTATTTTCGTAGCGCATTTTGCAACTCGGTATAAAACCTTTCCCTTTAATCATATTTTCACTTGTTTTCTTCATTAGAATCTCCATGTGATATATCCATGCTTCTAGCAGCAAATTTAAACCAAAAACTCATCACACTTCCCTCCAAAATTTATATTTACATGTGCAAAAGATTTCTTCAGCAATTTCGTAGGTGCAAGCTGATTTCCAAAAAAAGTCTTCAAAATTTGTAAGTTAGGAATACTTTAAACTTCATAAGGGTTGATATTACCTCAAAAAACATAGTAACTTAACTTAAAAAAGATGATCTTGATCAAAATTTGTCTTCACCTTAATAAAAGATTGACTTACAAATTGATCATTTTACTCATTGTTCTGTTTCACTATTCCTTTGACTTTTCTTGAGATCTTGTTAGCTGAATCTCTAAGTCTTCGACATGTATTCTTAACCTCCTATTGCTGGCCCTCAAATGAGTATTCATAACTCTCACAAATTTTTCTTCTTTTATGACTGGTACAGTCCAAGTGAAAATTGTTCTTCACTACTAGGTATTTCAGGTCTAGAGACTTTTTTACCTTCCCAAAGGGCTTTCATTCTCTTGAAACTTATTTTTTCAATGGCATGCTTTCTAGCTCTTTTCTTTAACCTAGAAATTTCATGATTGGTTGATTAAAATTATTCCTCCATCTCTTCATAACTATTTTTTGTTGTTTGTGTTGAGAATACTCTGTTTTTGGCATTTTCTGATATCTGTGAAGAAATATCTATCATTTCTTCATAAACAGTGGGTGCTTCATTCTCCACCTCAGCATTAAGCTCTTGTATTCTCTTTGTCTATCTAGTTGCAGGCTTCCTAGCCTTGAAGACAAATGCTACATCTTCATCTTTGAACTCCAGATTCTTAGATGACTTCATCTTTTTCTGTTTACCTTGATCAATTCTTATGAATTCGGCTTGTACTAAAGGAGACTCTTCTATGTCTATTGCTTGCAAAATATCATCTAAGTTCCCTTTCAAACCTGGACTGTCACTTGTTTCTGAAAGCATTGTTTTCCCTTTTACTTTTGTAGCTTGAATTCTAGTCAGTCTCTGTAGAATTTTTTTACCAGATGTCTCTTTCTGTGTAGTTTCTTTAGTTTCTTGCAACCTTTGTTTTGCAGGTGGACGATTTTCTGCAATGACAACTGGTGTCTTTTCTACCTGTTCTTTTACCTATTTCATAGGCTTCAATTTCACAAACCTTTTTGTCCTTACAACTACAGGTTTTCTGGATTCTGCTGGTAAAGATTCTTTTGCCTTAGGATTTTTGGCTGGAGCTTGAGCTTCTACTCCAAATCCACATAAAAATATAAAAGATGACCAATCTCTATTAATATTTTGGATTTCATTCAAAACCATCAGTTTGATTAAACCATGGTGAAACAGAGATTTTCACACCCTTCAGATTTCATTTGAACCTTATCTTCCATCTTAGCAATGCTTCTATACAGGAAAAATGGCAAGTCTAAAGATATCATACCTGTAAAGTGTAATAGAAGTTTGAAATGATAGGAATCAACTTTATGGTACCTGCCCTCACATGGGAAATACCTATGGATATTGAAGAGTAAATTAGCATAGCTATATTTAATGCAGCTTCTGGGAATTGCATTATTTAAATCCATCTCTGTAAATTCTGGCTTTAGAAACATCTTGCATGGCTCCATGTCAAATCTGAAACCCTTAAACCATGTTTCATGTCCTCTAGGTATCTCAGTTACTAAGGTTATAGTCTCAGAAGTCACTGACAAATTCAAGATTCCAATCTTTGTATTTGAACCACTGAAATGAAAAGCAGATTCTTTTGTTACCTGACTCTATCCTCCCTGCAACTTTTCACAAAAATTCAAACATCATGCCTTTCTGAAAGCCTCTAACATTGTTTTTTCTTTAACTAGAGCTCCTATGCTTTCAGGTTCTGACCTCAAGCAATGCCCTGACCTGTGATTCTTTTTCTCCTTTGTCATTCTTGCCTTCAGAAATTTCTGTCTTTTTCCTTCAAAATTTGATGATCAGCCTCGCTTGATAGGAATATCAGCCTGGCTTGATGAAAAGTAATCAGCCTCACTTGATGGTAGATAAGAATAGCTTTGGTGTAAGATAACCATAAGCTAAAAACTTAAAACAGGTATGTTTCACTGTTTTTTATGAAAACTGGATTAAGTAACACATATCAGCCCTTCAAATTTGAAATTTATATTCGTAAATGACACCTATACGATTTCAATGATGAGTATGAATGGTTACATGTTTTGGAAATGACCCCTAACTGACTCATGATGATGTCTTTGTATGAAAACTTAACGGATTCTGACATATTTTATGATTTGACAATGACCCTCCTACAAATATGCGCTTTCGTAGTGCACTTAGTGCAAATTTTGCGATATGCGCTATGAAAGTAGCAGCGCTTTCATAGCGCAAAACTGGGATTTTGAACTGACCACGCTACAAAACTGCGGTTTTGTGGCTAATTGCAGAGAATTTTTTCGAAGGTTAAAAACATGACTTCTAAATGAATTATGGGACTTTATAACCATGAAATGAGACTTAAAGACCTTATTTGGAAATGAAAACTAAGTTTTTAAGACCTTTAAACCTATCACCTACCCTTTTTTTTAAAATGAAATGACTCAAGACCTATTTGACACCATGATTAAAACAAAGGTAAACTTTCAGAGTTTAGAAAAATTTTATGGTGATAATAGTAGCTCCACTTGGGATAGTGTGCCCTTGTGGTACACTAAGAACCTGTAGCTCCAGTGCTGCTATCCATTTTTTGACTTAAAAAAAAAAAAAAAAAAAAAAAAATTGATTTGACAAGCATCTTCTTCAAATTCTAATGGCCTTCACCTCGGGCTCAAACTCTCTGATTCAACTTGTCATTATTAGCAATAAAACTGACAATGATGAAATATGTACAATTTCATGAGTGATTGATCAAACTTCAGTAAGTATAATGCTTTAGGAACCTGCCATTAACAGGCCCTCCAGCATATGATCCTCCATCAATTTCCTGCAATATATAAGTGTTGTTCCCACGAAAAAATAGCTATCTTGAAAGGACCCTTCCATAAATTCTCAAACTTACCATGTTTGCCCTTTTCCTCAATTTTTTCCTCCCATTTCAGCACTTTGTCTTGTATTTGGAAACTTTCTTCTTTTATCTTCTTGTCAAATGTACTTTTGATTCTATTTTGAGCATACTGATGGCTTTCATAAACTTCATTTCTCTTTTCCTGCAAAGCTATCAGCTGATTAATCCTCCTCTGAATGGAATTTGGTTCCTCTTCAAGTCCTTGAATTAATTTCATAACAGGTACCCCTAGTGATATCAGAAAAATAGCTTCAGCACCATAAACTAATTCATATGGTGAAGTCCCAATTGACCTCTTTGTACATATTCTATCAGCCCATAAGGCATACTTCAGTTTCAGATGCCAAGCTTTTTTGTTCTCCTGTAATACAATTTTAATGATTCTTACAATGCTCTTATTTGATGATTCAACAAGACAATTTCCTTGCGTATAGTATGTTCTAGAATGTCGAAGAGTGATATGGTATTGATGACAGAAATTGATCATTTTCTTAGACTTGAATGCTTGAGCATTATCTGTTATAATATTCATGGGGCAACCAAATCAAGACAAGATATTATTCTCTAGAAAAGAAATAATTACAGAATCATTAACTTGCCTTGTTGGGATTGCTTCTATCCATTTGGTGAAGTAATTTGTTGTTGTGAGAATCTAGCGATGTTGTTCTAATGATGATGGATGTATCTCTCCAATAAAGTCTAATCCCCACTGCTGAAAATGTGCGTCCACATAGATAGGAACCAAAGGCATAGGCATAAGCTTTCTTCTTCCTTCAAAAAATTGGCATTCATGGCATGCAACAATTCTTTTGTAAATGTCTTTAAACATTGTTGGCCAAAAATATCCTGCTCTTAGAATTTTATTTGTTGTAGCCTTCCAATAATGGTGACCTCCGCAATCCCATTTATGGAATTCTTCAATTACTTTATCAACTTCTTCCTCCAGCAAAAAATTCAGTAATATTCCACCTGTATCCTTCCAAAACAGATTTCTGTCAAATATAAAATATCTCAAAGATTTCAGCTTAACAAACCTTGCTTTGGACTTTGTTAGATCAGCGGGAGCTTTGTGATGCTGTAGAACTTCCTTGTACCAATCTGAAGTAATGTACTTCTCTTCAATAGGGACTAATTCCTCTTCATCATCACAAATTTCAGATATTTCTGCATTCAGATTTATATCAAGACAGTCCAAGTTTGATTGTGTCATTAACTTTTCCAAGCCTTGTCCCTTCACTAATTTTGTTGGTTTAATGTCTGTCATATTCCAACAATTTAGCAATCCATTTTCCCCTCTTTCCATCGGGGTCGGCTTGAGTTAGGATGTCTTTTACTACAGTACTTGGAACAAATGCCACAATGTGAGAATGCAGAATGTAAATTCTGAAATCTTTGAGAGCCTTCAATAAAGCATAGGCCTGCTTTTCTAGAATATTATACTTCAGCTCAGCATTTGCTAATGTTCTAATAAAGAAATAAATAGGTTGTTCAGTACCTTGCTGTACTTTTTGTAGCAGAACTCCGACAATAGTATTTTCTGAAGCAAAAGTAAAAACCAGAAATTATTTGGAAAAATCTGGACTGATGAGTATCGGTGCTTGTGTGAGTGCCTTCTTGATTTCTTCAAATGAATGTTTTGCTTTTGCTGTCCATTTAATATCAACTCCTTTCTTTAACATTCTTGCTATATCTTTGACAATCTCAACAAAGTTAGGAATAAATCGCCTAACAAAATTCACTTTCCCAAGAAATGATTGGATCTCTTTCCTACTTCTAGGTAGATCTAAATTTTGAATTGCATTAACTCTGTTAGGATCAATCCTAATTCCATCTTCAGAAATGATATGACCAATTAATTTTCCTGTGGTTAAAGCAAAAATGATTTTGGTAGAATTAAGAGAGATACCAAATCTTCTACATTTCAGTAGAATTTTTTCTAGGTGTTTCAAATGATCTTCCTCTTTCTTTGAAAAGACTGTAATATCATCAAGATAAACAACCACTGTCTTGTCCTTTTCTTCAAAAAAAGAAATGTTCATTGCTCTTTGAAAAGTGGCTCCCGCATTCATGAGACCGAAAGGCATCTTGGTGTACATAAATGTACCCCATGGTGTTGTGAAGGTTGTTTTTTCCTAATCATCCGGATGTACAAGAATCTGATTATAACCTGAAAAACCATCAAGCATAAACATTCTTTGAGAACCAACAATATTTTGCAGAATTGAATCCATCTTTGGAAGCGGATAGTTGTCCTTTAGTGAAGCTTTGTTCAAATTTCTGAAGTCAATACATATTCTGATTTCTCCACTTTTCTTTCTAACCGGTACCAAATTCACAATACAATTTGAAAATCTGATTGGGACAATGATTTTAGCATCAAAGAGCTTCTTAATCTCTTTTTCAATCAAAGGCATAAGAAGGGGATTGACCCTCCTCAATTTCTGCTTGAAAGGTCTTTCATTTTCTTTAATAGGAATAGTATGTTGAATAATCGAAGGATCATACTCCTTTAAATCAGCATAATTCCAAGCAAATACATCAATAAACATCTTCATCATCTCAATATATTTTTATTTCATATCAGTTGAAAGAAAATTTGAAATTTTGATCATTTTAGGCAAGGCTATTGTACCAAGATTACAGTTCTCTACTTCCTCTTCATCAACTTGTATCTTTGGTGATTTGAAAACATCAATCTGATCAAAAAGCTTCTCAAGGGGAATAAGACCTTTTGGTATTGAATTATTATTCAGTTGCAAAACTTTAGAATTTCCTTTAGATTCAACAAACATGTTTTGTTGATCTACTTGTGTATTTTCAAATTCTTCTTTCATCTCAATAAAATTCTTTACCTACTAATCATCTTCAAAAACTTGCCAATTGGTGATATTGTCTGGTATAGCTAGTCTATGACGAACTTCAATCTCATATTTTTTAGTAGATTGTATAGGAATGATGAAAAGACTTGCAGAGACAGCAAGAGAATCCGCAATGGAGTTTTGATCTCTAGTCTTGACAATGAAAGAATAGGCTTGAAAATTCTCCAACATGTCTAAAACTAGATTTATGTATGCTCTCATCCTCACATCCTTCGTTTGATAAAAAACTTCAACTTGTCTAATAACTAATTCTGAATCTCCAAAAATAGAAAGATTTTGAGCCTTCATTCTTTTCAAAACATCTAGACCCAAAATCAAAGATTCATATTCAGCCATGTTATTTGTGCAGTCAAAGTTCAGTTTATAGGAGTAAAACTTATTGTCATCACTTGGACTTGTAATCCAAATCCCTGCTCCTACTCCTTCTTTTCTTGTTGATCCATCAAGATACAATGACCAGCATTCTTTCATCTCTTCATCATTTACTTGTTGATTTTCTGTCTGCTGATTTTGGAGCTGTTGAATTTCAGAATGTTGATTTTCTGCTTGTATTCCTTGTTCAACACTATCAGCTGACTCATTGAAAAGAATAGCAGATCCAAGTTCAGTATAAAAGGCATAAATTGGAAAGTTTTGAGGTTTGTCTTTACTACTCACCATGTAAGCCATTCTAGTCTCTCGATACAATCTCCTCTGCTCACCAAAAATAGGAATAGTAGCATAGGTAAGGTCCATTTTCATTGTGCCTTTGATCTTTGCTGCCCATGATCTTGACAATAACATACCAAAATTTGGCGGTATGTCAACGACTACAATGTCCATGACAACTGTCTTAGCAGGGATTTGTGTTAGACCAACAACAACATCCTTAATTAAACCAATGCATTGAACTCTTTTTGAATCAAAAGAAAACAAATCCTTATATGGTCTTGTTATTTCTAACCCCATCCTTTCCATGATTATTTTGGGCATAATATTATAAGAAGCCCCTGAATCTAACATAGCATTATGTAAAGTCATGTCATGAATGCTAATGCTCACATAAAAAAGAGAAACTTCTTCATTTTGTTCATCTTCTAGCCTTGGACCCAAATATATAGTGGGATTTTCTTCTTGAATATTCAAAGTATCAGCAACTCCTAGTTGTGAATTTAACATATTAACAATATTGCTTCTATATTCATTTACCTTGAGAATCTCACCAAATGGGACTGATATTTTAATCTTTGAAATTTCATTCTCAAGGTTGAAGACAGAAACAGATTTTTCAGCTTCTTTGATAGGAAGAGGAAGTGGAGTATATTTCTTACCAAGTGAAGTATCTTTCTTAACTTAAGCAATCTTTGGAGTATCCTTTTTAACTTCAGCAGCCTTTGGAATATCTTTTTTGGGCTGAGTTTTGTTTGCAATAATAGGTACATTTCTGTTTCTGAGATTGTATTGCTTTTGCATTTCAAAAATAGCATGTTGATACCCCTTAAAATAGTCTGATGGTTATTCTCCTTGATTGACCAAATCTGACTCATCGTGCTCTTCTTTAGTCAAGAAAATTCCTGATATTTCTTCGTCAATACAATGAATATATTCTTCGGGAATTCAGGCTCATCTTCTTCATCTACCAAATTCTGTTGAAAAGGAGGTCTCACTAGAGGATCAGCTTGCTTATTTCGGTTTTCTCTTGGCCTTTGTTGGTTTTGAGGTCTCCTGAATTGAGGATTTCTAAATTGAGGTTCATGTTGCACAGGAGGAGCAGAATTGTTTCCAAGAGCCAACCTATCCATCAACTTCTCCATAGTTTTCATCATTGAATCAAATTTATCATCATATGTTGAAGAGGAAGGTTTCTCTTCTTCTTTCAATTTAGTTTTTCCCATTTTTGACTTTTTAGCAACTATCATGTTTACCTCTACCTTTACTGCATCATTTTTAATTTCAGCAAGTGTAGGTGATTCTCTTTCTCTCAACAAGATAGAAAATTCATAGTCAAATGCTTTAGCATATCTCATTTGTGCTAAGGCTTCTGGAGGTTTCAAATGAACTGGAATTGAATCAATAAATTCATTAAAACTTTTTGAAAAGTTTTGGATAGATTCATCAACTTCCCTTCTAAGACTATTATATTCAGTAAGTGCTTGAACTGGATTTTTCTGTTTCCCCATTTTCTCAAAAATTTATCTTCAAACTCATCCCAAGTTCGAATACTTCCTGGTGTGAGAGCTTTAAACCATTTTCTAACTTCACCGGTAAAACTTTGTGCAAATAATCTTAACTTCACATCTTCATCATCAACCTCTTCTCTGTCTATAAAATCATTAAATTGATCTACATGTTTCTCTGTTGTGATTTCTTAATCACTTCCCCAAGTCTGAATCCTAGTAGCATATTTACTAGAGAGATCATGTAAAACAGCAGGAAGGACTAGTGGTGCATACCTAGTAGGACCAGCCATGTTTAAAGGATGAACAGTAGTTCTAGGAATAGCAGAAAAAGAAGATGAAGAACTGATATGAGAAGGACTATTTGATTTTTGTAAGCCACTAACAATTGAGCTCCAATTCGGAAGAGGTAAACCAACTTTGGATTTCAACAAGACTTCAAAAGGGTCAAGTTTCTTTCAAAATATCTAAAGACTCTTTTTCTAACAACAGCTCAGAAGTAATAGCTTCCCAAAATTCTTCTTTGTCTTCTTGTGTTACTAGGGCTGAAGTGTCAATTCCTCTCTTATGCAAATCTAAGATAATATCATTGAGTTCCTTTTCACTTTCTGATCTAAACAACACTTCATGAATTTTATCATCAACTCTTTGGTCTTCAGGACTTCCTAATATATCAGAGGACAAATATTTTGAATGAGTTGGAGTACCTGATATTTATAAAATTCTTTGACTGCCTCTTGAAATAGTGTTTGGATTGTCCACGATGGTAGGTGGATTGGGATCAGGATTGCTCCGTTTGTATCTCCTTCTCGAAGCCACCTTTAAACTTTTGAAATTGTATGGAGTCACCAAAGTAGATGCAGCCTCGAAAATCTTTCTGAGCTCCTGCTACCTTCAGAAGTTCAGCTTCTTGATTTCGGGAATGAGTAATCTTCAGTCTCCTGGTAGACGCACCAAAATGTTATCACAAAATCTGACCTTGATAGGTTGCTCGTCAAGTAGACTTTGTGTAACTCTTTCAAACCAATCTTTTGGCTGAGGCTTAGCCTCCTCAACCTGAGAGGGCTCTCTCAAGGGTTTATGATTTTTGTTTAATGGATAGATGGCTAACTCTAAGATGAAAGGTAAAATGGTATAACCAGTTGTATCACAGATTAGCAAACTTTCATTACGCCATGGAGTCAAGATAATCTTCAACAAAACATCACAATATGTTAAGCATGGAAGTCAAGGCATTTGGAGTCTAGGTAAATGAATAAAACAGTCACACAGTGAAAAACACAGTCTATTTGCATGTAAAGGAAGTTAGAGCATTTTCAAATGAATTCTAAGTATCACATACAAATACTACTGCAAATAGATAATTAAGGAAGGCCATAGAACAATGATAAACATAAACTCCTTATGAATCTTGAGATGTCAAACAGATCTCTGTATTAATTTGAAAAAGTCACAATGACATACAATAACACAGTCTATTGCTAATGAAGATGCCCAACACATTAGAATTCCACATCATGCTCTATATATAACATTTACAATATAAGATTCTTTGATCCTTCACTAGAGAATTCGAATTCCCATGTTTTGACACCTTTCCTAATCTTAAACATGATATTAATTACAAAATGATAGCTATACTGCCTTTGAAAAGTCCTAATTCTAATAGGATTAAAACTCCTAAAAATACTTCTAACAACCTTATCTAGTCTTTAATTCATCCTTTGCTAGCTGCAATCCCATAAGTTCGAATTTTTATGTTCTCTCCAACCTTGATGTGATCCTGTTGATGATGACAAAACTATCCTAAAAATTAGGAAACATGTTTCCTACTTTTCAGCCTTTAACTCTCATTGTCAGTTTTGAGCAATTTGATCATTGATGGATCAGTTTTACATGTGTCATATGTGCTAAATATTGCAATAAATCCTTTAATCTTCCAGCTATGTAGAAACCATCTCCGAAATGATGTAAAAGGATGGAGAAAAAGACTGCGCTACGAAAGTGGCTTATTTTCGTAGCACATTTTGTAGCTCGGTATACAAAATTTCCCTTTAATCATATTTTCACCTGTTTTATTCATTATAACCTCCATGTGATATATCCATGCTTCCAGCAGCAAATTTAAACCAAAAACTCATCAAAATTCCCTCCAAAATTTATATTTACATGTGTAAAAGATTTCTTCAGCAATTTCGTAGCGCGCTAAGAAACTGCTGTGCAAGCTGATTTCCAAAAAAGGTCTTCAAAATTTGTAAGTTAGGGGTACTTTAAACTTCATAATGGCTAATATTACCTCAAAAAACATAGTAGCTTAACTTCAAAAAGATGATCTTGATCAAAATTTGTCTTCACCTTAATAAAAGATTGACTTACAAATTGATCATTTTCTGCACTGTTCCATTACTCTGATTCACTGTTCCCTTGACTTTTCTTGAGATATTGTTAGCTAAATCTCTAAGTCTTCAACCTATCTTCTTAACCTCCTGTTGCTGGCCCTCAAATGAGTCTTCATAACTCTCACAAATTTTTCTTCTTTTATGGTTGCTACAGTCCAAGTGAAAAACGGTTCTTCACTGCTAGGTATTTCGGGTCTAGAGACTTTTTCACGTTCCCAAATGGCTTTCATTCTCTTGAAACTTGTTTTTTCAATGGCATGCTTTCTATTTCTTTTCTTTAACTTGGCAATTTCATGATTGGTTGATTTTAATTTTTCCTCCATCTCTTCATAACTAATTTTTGTTGTTTGTGTTGAGAATACTCTGTTTTTGGCATTTTCTAATATCGGTGAAGAAATATCTATTATTTCTTCATAAAAAGTGGGTGCTTCATTCCACCTCAGAATTAATCTCTTATATTCTCTTTGACTGTCTAGTTGCAAGCTTCCTAGCCTTGATGACAAATGTTGCATCTTCATCTTTGAACTCCAGCTTCTTAGATGACTTCATCTTTTTTTGTTTACCTTAATCAATTCTTATGAAGTCAGCTTGTACTAAAGGAGACTCTTCTATGTCTATTTCTTGCAAAATATCATCTAAGTTCCCTTTCAAACCTGGACTGTCACTTGTTTCTGAAAGCACTATTTTCCCTTTTACTTTTGTAGCTTGACTTCTAGTCAGTCTCTGTAGAATTTTTTACCACCTATCTCTTTCTGTGTAGTTTCTTTAGTTTCTTGCAACCTCTTTTTTGCAAGTGGAGGAGTTTCTGCAATGACAACTGGTGTCTTTTCTACCTATTCTTTTACCTGTTTCCTAGACTTCAATTTCACAAACCTTTTTGTCCTTGCAACTACAAGTTTGTTGGATTTTGCTGGTAAAGATTATTTTGCCTTAGGATTTTTTACTGGAGTTTGAGCTTCTCCTTCAAATCCACATAAAAATAGAAAAGATGACCAATATCTATTAATCTTTTGGAGTTCATTCAATACCATCAGTTTGATTAAACCATGGTGAAACAGAGATGTTTCACACCCTTCAAATTTCATTTGAACCTTATCTTCCATCTTAGAAATGCTTTTATATAGGAAAAATGGCAAGTCTAAAGATATCATGCCTGTAAAGTGTAATAGAAGTTTGAAATGATAGGAATAAACTTTATGGTACCTGCCCTCGCATGTGAAATACCTCTGGATATTGAAAAGTAAATTACAATAGCTATCTTTAATGCAACTTCTGGGAATTGCATTATTTAAATCCATCTCTGCAAATTCTGGCTTTAAAAACATTTTGCATGGCTCCATGTCAAATCTGAAACCCTTAAACCATGTTTCATGTCCTCTAGGTATCTCAATTACTAAGGCTATAGTCTCAGGAGTCACTGTCAAATTCAAGATTCCAATCTTTGTATTTGAACCACTGAAATGCAAAGCAAATTCTTTTGTTACCTGACTGTGTCCTCCCTGTGGCTTTTCACAAAAGTTCAAACATCCTGCCTTTCTAAAAGCCTCTAACATTGTTTTGTCTTTAATTAGAGCTCCTGCGCTTTCAGGTTTTGACCTCAAGCAATGCCCTGACCTGTGATTCTTTTTCTCCTCTGTCATTCTTTCCTTCAGAAATTTTTGTCTTTTTCCTTCAAAATTTGATGATCAGCCTTGCTTGATAGGAATATCAGCCTCGTTTGATGAAAATTAATCAACCTCTCTTGATGGTAGATAAGAATAGCTTTGGTGTAAGATAACCATAAGCTAAAAACTTAAAATAGGTATGTTTCACTGTTTGTTATGAAAATTGGATTAAGTAACGCATATCAGCCCTTCAAATTTGAAATTTGTTTTCATAAATGACACCTATACCATTTCAATGATGAGTATGAATGGTTACACGTTTTGGAAATGACCCCTAACTAACTCATGATGATGTCTTTGTATGAAAAATTAATGGATTCTGACAGATTTTATGATTTGACAATGACCCTCCTACGAATCCGTGCTTTTGTAGTGCACTTAGTGCAAATTTGGCGATATGGGCTATGAAATTAGCAGCGCTTTCATAGCGCAAAACTGGGTTTTTGAACTGGTCGCACTACGAAACTGCGGTTTTGTGGCTAATTGCAAAGAATTTTTTCGAAGGTTAAAACCATGACTTCTAAATGAATGATGGGACTTTATAACCATGAAATGAGACTTAAAGACCTTATTTGGAAATGAAAAATAAGTTTTTAAGACCTTTAAACCTATCACCTACCCTTTTTTAAAAAATGAAATGACTCAAGACCTATTTGACACCATGACTAAAACAAAGGTAAACTTTCAAAGTTTAGAAAATTTTTATGGTGATAACAGATGGCTCTGCCGAAAATGGTTTGTTGGAAGCTGTGGCTGGAAAGAAATTGTAGAATCTTCCAAGGCTGCTCTCATCAACCCAAGAGGGTCTACCTTAAATCCAAATTCCTGCTAATGGATTTTTTACAGGGAAGGATGAGCTCCGTTGAGTTTTCTAATTCCGGAGACCAAGAGTGTGTTTGGGGGAGAGAATTGGGTCTGCAAATTCCATTGGCAATAAAAAATGATAAGAATCCAAAGGACTGGGAAATAAGGATGTCAAGTGAAGATTTTATTGAATGGAGCAAAGGGATTAGTCACTGTCTTCACTTTGATGGGGCAGCCAAAGGTAATCCAGGTAAAGCGGGAGCTGGAGGAGTTATTAAAAATCCGGGCAGTGTTCTTGAGCATAGATATGCATGGGGGCTAGGACACAACACCGATACTCAAGCGGAAGCATTAGCTTTGCTCCAGGGCTTAAGACAGCTAAATAAACTTGGAATAGAGAAAGCCAGAGTCTTTGGCGATTCTCAAAGCATCATCGGGATCCTGATTAAAAATTCTACTCCTAAAGACCTTAGACTAAACATAATTATTGCTAGAATTAAAACGGTAATGGAAAAATTTCAAGAAATCAGGTTTTTTCATGTTCTTCGAAATAATAATAAGAAGATGACAATGAAGCCAATAGAGCGGTTCATCTCTCGTCGGGAACCCTACTAAGCGATGAAGAAGAAAGCTGGGACACGATCCCATAGATTGGATTGGATACTATATGTTTTTTGTATTTTGCTAAAGCATTTTGTTTGTATTCATCGAATAGTTTCTCCCTCGGATATTGCAAGATTATGCTCTACTAAAATCCGGATTCATTCCTTTGCTTTTCATCTGATGGAAGCAAGGGAAGGGATAGAAGAAAATTTTCCATGTATGCTGCCCTGCAGCTTTTTTTGAATCTTTATATATAAAATCTTAACCGTTTCTGTTAAAAATAATAATAATAACAGTAATACTAATAATATTAATATTAATAATAATGATAATATTATTACTGTTATTATAATAGTAAATAAATAATAAGTAACGAAGAAAAATAATAATAGAAAAAAATAACAAATAATAAATTGAGGTTCTCGATAGATATGTATAAAAATAAATTATAAAAATAGTAAGAATAAGTAAAGTTAATAAAAGTAAAAGGGAATAAATAAGCAAGGTTTAAATTAAGAAAAATGTTAAGTAAAACTTAAGACAAAGAAATAAAGTTGGCATATTGACACATGGATTATGTGCATGCAGACCCCTTTCCAATCCCCTTCCATTTTTGGAACAATTTGTTCTATTTAATGGCTAAAAGGGAGATGAGAAGCATTCATTATTTTTGAAGGAGAGTGTTGTGAGATAAAGGATTCCCTAGCAGTAGTAGTTGATTAATGGCTCGGGGTGGCTTACTGTAGAAATAATTTGTGCAACTGCACCTATGGTTGGGTGGAGAATCATCCCCAAAACTTTGTTGGGGCCAGCGTGATTCAAATAGCACCACAACTCCATAATCAATATTAAGACACATCTTCAGTCTACAGGTAAGTATTCATTGCTCGTGGTTTTCAAAAATTCCATGCTAAATTAGTTAAATGTTTCTGTCAATTATTAACAATATTTTTTTATGTAAATAGTTTGTATCTTTTAATTCTGGGTTTTTACACTCTTTGGGTTTTTTTCCGCCATCACAATCATTTTCACTATCATCACCCCCCTTCATTTCTTAATCCTCTCCACGATATGTACTATCAACTTCAATTTCTTTCTCCTCTCTATGATATATGTTGCCTACTTCTATTTCTTCCCTATCATCGTTGGCATTTTAATACCCTCTCAACACCATCATCATAGTAGAAAATGGAACCAAAAGGATATACCACACGACCGTACTCTAAATGCTTGTTGAATATTGAGAATAACTTCTAGCAATAAAATGGAGGAGGAGGAATGGGAAAGAGTAGGAGAAGAGGTCATTCAAGTATTCACCATAGCATAATATACTAATTTACAACACATGGAAAAAATATTAAAAAAAAAACAAGAATGAGCATTAGATCCTACCGCTTCAACTTTCCCTTTCAAGCTCTCACAAATGGTAACCTTCACTCTCCCTTCCAAGCTCTCACAAATGGAAGCCTTCAATCTCCCTTCCAAGATCATTTTCTCCTAAAGAACTCGAACTAATCCCACTCAAGTCCCTTACAAAGATGAATGAAATGAGTGAAATGAAAAATATAATGGGAGAAAAAATGGATTGGGGGAGTGTTTTAATCTCTAAAAACTCATAGGCATGCCTTTTTGAAATTTTTGGAACCTTTCCTTGGTTCCCAAGTGAAAAATGAAATTTCCAAGTCTACCCCATTACACTAACACTAATGGAGCAAATTTTTATCTCCTAGGAGAATTCTAGAATCTTTTTAGGAGTGCTTAGGAAGTCCTCTAGGATTGATGCTCCATGAAATGGTAGGGAATGAAAAAAAATTATAGGGAGTGTGCTCAAAAAAGGGAGAATTTAGGAAGTTCACTCCTTAGAGTGCTTCTTGAACTCTCCCTTTGGGAGCATACTTTGGTAGAAAATATTTAGGGGTGAGGGCGCTCACCCACAGTGTAGTGTGGGAAAATTCCCAAGGGTTTCCTCACGATATTTTCCTTAATAAAGCTCACTCATATATATTGGTATTAGAAAATAAAGTTTAGGGAATTTCATAATTCTACAATTCCAACCCCTTTGGGATCTCTCCTACCAAAAATTGTCCTTCAACTCTCATCCCGAGGCTACTAAAGAGATCCATAACACATTGAAAACTTCTCATCCTATCTTGAGGGCATCAGTATGCAAGTAAGAACTTATCACATGAGATTTTTCATTCTTTTTCTACATTTTTTCACACCTTTTCACAAAATTTTTGTAGTTGTGATACCTCTTTACAACGTACAATATTATGGATTCATGTGATACTACAAACTTCATGCCTATAATTAATACTATGAATCCACCCTATATTTTCCAAATCATACCTATAGTACTATATAATAAACATGCATTACCATGAATTCAACTCAACATACTTCCCACACTTCCAATTTCTTTCTAGTTGAGTCCCTATCATGAATTCTACCTCCATCAACACAAATTTCAATTCCTTGTCAATGTAACTCGACTTTCATGGTTGTATCATGACTCTTTTAAATTCTAGAGATTTAGACAACTCCCATACTCTTATATTCATTCAACTCTTGGTAGAATAAATACTATAATAGCAACCAACAAATCCAAGTCTTAATGGAGCAACTTGTTGTATAACAACAACAACAACAACAAAAATGAGCCTAAATGACACAAAGATTTTAGAACTACATATCAACAAACCATACAATAACAATTGTTGCCTCATGATAATTTTAAAAATATATATTTATTAACATAAAATAAAATCAACAAAAATAAATAAACACTTAAAACAAACTTATTAGGCCAAAAAAATATTTACAAAAAATGTTATAGAATCACATAGAAAAAATGAAATAAATATTAAAAAAATCTCCACCTGATTTTTTACCAAAATCTAAGCATTGTACAAATCAACTGCATCTCGAAGTATTTTTTAATTTTCTCTGAGCCTGAAAATGGTGAAACTACTATTATTTACAATATCGAGTTTCACTTTGTCATTCCTGGTTTTGGTATTTTATCGAATAAAAACATGTTTTCGGCAAACCATTGAATTTAATCGTCCATTAGTAATTAGTATTCTTAATTATGATATAAAAAGAAGAAAATGCGGCAATGAGTTGGCTAGGAATTCCGGTAAATTTGACAATGAAATCGCTCCCAACAAAGGCATTTTTCACCCATAATCTACGGATTCATATGATAATAAAACAAATTCAAAACATAATATTAACTAGCAATTGCACCATATGTTGCAAAAGAAACACTGTAAAGCAGTAGCATAAAAAAGAATAGGTCACAATAAAGAGATGTGATATGTTATGCAATTTAATTGAATATTTAAATTTAAATATCAATTATTTTATTTTATTTTAAGTATATCACCATAGAGTTCATGCAAAACAGTTTCTGGAGATATTTTGAACTTCGATTGTGTCTGAATGCATGTAAGACGTTTAGAGTTTGAAATCACATCCATCTGGATACACATACGTATGTTTAAGTTTGGTATTCCACTGTTCTCTAATAATAAGTTAATTTTCATTCAAAAGAAGACAAACCAGAGTACTATGGTTTAGAAAATACTGGAAATTCTTGCAAATCCGTCCCTATTTATTTGAAGAACTCTTCCCGCTAATTTCTGGTTTCCATCCCAAGCCTTTAAAGTTTAATGTCAATGTTTGGAAAACAATTTTCTTGAACCAAACCTGTCCAACAGCCCTGTTTGGCCTTGAAAACAACGATTTTGTAATTTATAGTATATACTGCGCATATAATGAATAGTTATACTATGCACATACTGAATAACCACGAAAAGTTTTTCCAGAGGTGCTCTTATACTGATTTAACAAGATTTCTTTCATCTTAGAGACTATGTGAATCCAATCTTTTGTAAATTTGATGTAATTGTAAAGAATCAGAAGCGACTGCACAGTAAATATGAAAATCAGGACTAGCATGGCTTTCCACTCATAACAAACACGTGAAGAGAACTTTCGTCGAAATTTATAATGGGAAGGAATATCTGGTCTTAGCGAGAGTTAATTCTTCAACTGTGGAGAAGATTTCCAAGGATGACATTGCAAGTTATTGGAAGACATTAATGTATAATGGTAAACAGAACACAACTATAATAAAAATAAGAAAATTTTGCAACAATGTGGAAACATATATTACATGAATAATCGGCTTAAATCTTACAAATTTATGTTACGATGATGAGAAGATCGAGAACAATCTGCAAGGGCACCAACATCACCGATCAATTCCAGAAATTTGGGCTGGTTTCAGAAAGTTCACGCAGTATTCATTATGTTCTTCGGAAATATATAATATATTCACAATTTTGGCTGTGTCAAAGAATGAAGGAAAGAACCAAATTAAGAATGAAAAAACAGTAATTCATACGCATTGTAGGTGTTGACACTCTTAATCTTGCCGTGCTCGAACGCCACAACCGTCTGCCAAAAGAGAACAACAGAGTGACTCGTATCCGTATCTTCGAATACATTTGAGACTCGTATGCAGAAATATTTTCTTCATCTTTGTGCAATGTCACAACCATCAGCCAGAAGAGAACAAGAAAACAAGAAGAGAACAATAACGAAGAAAATTTATGGATTATTTTTATAACTTATTAATAACTGTATTTGATCTAAAGGTAGAAATTTTTTGAATCGTTTAACATCAAAATCAATGGTTCATAATTGTACACCTAGCAATTTAGGAAAGTTATTTTCAAATAGTGACGCTTTACAGCGTAATTATAAACATATCAATAATTTAGTTATTAATTTACAAATGACATTGTATGAAAATGAGCCATTATCACTTACATGAATATCCTATCAACAAAAGTGTACAATAATTTGGAAATGAAACTTAGATTTTTGTTTTTTTTTATATAAAAAGTTCAGATGAAACTTAGATTTTTTTTTTTTATAAAAAAGTTCATACAGTTTTTGTTTAGATTGATTTTTTTTATTAATGTTAGTAGCTTGGTAAGTTCACATCAACATAAAGAAGGTTATATCTTTTATAGTTTTATATTATTGGGGAGTGGAAATACTCTAAAGAAGTTCTTAATTATTTTCCAATTATTGATTATTATTGAAAGTCAAATATACATCATTTTATGTAGATTAATTAAGTTAATGTACATAATATGGTTCTTGCAATCATGATGAATTTTATATTTATGGACCAGGAAAATCACATATTTAATTCATAATCAAGAGTCAAAAAATAATATTTTATATAACATATTTAGCTTGATAGGATTTCTAAATCAACATTTTAATTACTTATTTATCAAATGTCATATGTAATATATAAATTTATGTTGAAGTTTGGAATTGGGTACCAAACTACTTGTAATATTACCGTATTTTTTCATTAAAAATAAATAGGATACTTATAAGATGTTTTTCTTCACAATTATGCATGTTATTAATATTGTGGGGTTTTGTATGATCCACAATGTGTATATTATGAATGCTTATATTATGAATTTCTAATGCTTTTATCATGTTGACAAAATCAATAAGGAAACCATGCAATAAGTTCTTATGGTGAAGGATGTTGGTCCATTTTTCATAGTGTTCACAAATCTCGGCATAAGAACCAATCATAAACAAATATTTTAGATATAAATGTTTTTTTTTTAACTTACAATTTTACATAAGTACAATTTTCATCAGAAAACATGTTCTTCAATAAAAGAAAGTTTCTTGCTCCCTTTGAGAATCATATGTCTCACCACCTTCACAAAAGAATGCTAAATTTGATATCAAAAGCGTCTTCAAATACAAAAAAATTGTTAACACCAGGAAAATAAAATACATCAAAGAAAATGAAAGAGTTTACAATACTAAAAAAAATTATCTCCGGTAAGAAGAGATGAGATTTAAATAAACTCATCATATTAATTTATTAACCTAATTACATCATAGACAATTTATCACAAGTGTGACAAGTGTCCATTTATGTTAAATGAAGACATTAACAAATTTGTAAATTGGATTCTAAATAAAGACACTTTTTTATATGTATTATTTACACTATTAATATTTAATCTAGAAATGCCTCAATACAAAAATATAATATTAACCTAAGTACTTTTACTAGCATTCCACTCTTTGATCCCAAAGTATATTAGAGCAAATATCTAGCTCTTCTCTAAACTTAGTAAATTTGATCCTACGAAGAGATATATGAGATCTAATCTTCCCTATGGGCGTTCTCATGTAATGATAGTTGGTGTCTAATATGCTTTGTTTTGGAATGAAAAATAATATTTTTGGCAAGTTTAATGGTCAATTAACTAAACAACAATGAAGTGGCTTTTATTTAAAGAATTTTTAGGTCCTATAAAACTATGTGCAACCAAACAATCTCACATGTTGCTTCCCATATGTTGAAAGAAATTCTTCTTCTACTAAAAAATTCACCACTATAATATATTTTTTGCAACTGCAAGTAATTTTTGTTGATCCCATATTCATCAAATATCCTAAAGTTGATATCATATCATCAACATTTCCAGCAAAATTGGCATCTAAATATACAACAAGTTGTTTTTGCATTACAATGGCTTGCCCATGGTTCATGCATAAATCTTGAAATAATATTTATTGCATATGATAAATTTTGATGGATAATTATCAAATAGATTCATAACTCATATAATTAATGTTGTTTACATATAATTATCAATTATATCTATGTAAGGTAAATATAAATGGTAAATGTATTAAACACTCTAACATGTGATTGGAGTGAGTACAACCACTTCAACTATCTTCCCTATGTACAAATATTCATTAAAGAGAAATAGAATCATGGTTGGAGTTCCTTCCCAATACTTCTCCCAGTATGTGTGTGTTGTAATGTAGTATGTATATTTATTAGTCTTCCAACAAATTGACATTGTTTTCTCTAACAAATTAAAATTGTTTCCTCTTGTTTCCTCTTTCATTTAGTCAAGAGGCGATTCAAATCTACAATAAATATCATAGATGGCTCATGGATAGTACTTGAAATCAAGAAAATCTACAAAATGGAGTAAATTCGTTGAAGATTGCTCATGAATTTTATTGTGAACAGTATTCTTTATATTTACCTCATACTCTTTCTAACCTGAGACTTCACTAAAAATGCAAGTATGGTAACATGCAAGCATAAAAACATACTCATAAACATGAGACTTTACTCGCAAAAGGAGAGAGTATGAACCTGCAGGGATGGTGACATGCAAGCATAACATACTCCTTATGAAGATGATGTTGTTTGAAAGATTAATCGTTTGCATTTATGAATGTTGAGAGAGTAAAGAGAAGTCTGCACATAGAAAACCAAAATGTCATTAAAAAAAAATATTGTTCGAAGAAAAGATTTTTATTGAGAAGAAAAATGGTGTAAAACGTATGAGACTCTGGCGTTGGTCTGGTATATTGCTTTCTTTTAATACCTTTTAATTATTGATGAAAGAAAATGCAAGTATGAATATAAAATTGTTATCAAAATACTGCATAATGAAAATTGTCTGTCAAAATGTGCTATCGAAATTCTCGGTCAAATTGATCATAATTTTTGGTCAATTTGACAAACTTCATAGGAGTCAGATTGGCTTTGACTTACTGATAGAGCCAACCAAAACTACACTATCAAAATAGTGTAATAGTCTTCTTTTTTTTTCAGAAGGAAAAAACTGCTGTTTTATATATTAAGATATGCAAAACAGTACATGATATACATGATGATACAGTGCATAGCTACACTGTACAAAATGCGCAAATTATAGAGCATAGATGATGCAATCTGATATAGCATAATAAGCCCCATATACACCAGCAGAGAGTAACCCACGAAGGCAAAAAGATTATGATGTGTCCACAAATTATATCAAAAAGATTGGCACCATAAAAATACCACTACTAAATCTAGGAGCCAAAGTAAACCTGTATCAAAAATAATGTAATAGTAAAATAGTAATAGTCTGTCAAAATAATCTTCAATGGTGAAAAGAAGATTGGTTTACGAATGGCACTTTTAGATAATCTGCATGGAATGGTGACACCTCTAGTGGACTATAGGCTAATAAATATCTCTCATTTCACATAGTCGACGCTCAGAAAATGGTCTTCAAAGGTATGCTACAAGATAAAATGCTAGATGGAACCGTGCATTTGTTAAAAGTTTTATGGTCAAAAGTAATTCCGGACTTATTGTATTTAATTTTGTCTGTTGCATATATTTGAGTTCAGGATAAGATAAGATGGGTATTTGTTAGAAGTTTTATGGTCAAAAATAATTCTGGTCTTATTGTATTTAATTTTGTCAATTTTGTCTGTTGCATATATTTGGTGAATATATTCGAGTTCAGGATAAGATAAGATGGGTATTTGTATTAGGATTGATATTTTGATGTGGTTATAAATTTTGGAAATATTCTAGAATCACTAGAGTAGTTGAGATATTTTCATAATCTACCATCCACATAAATTAAGGAGAATAAGATTAATATTTCAGTTATGGCAACAAATATTTTTGTTCAGATTCTGCACCTATCGTTTCGGTTGCAAGGTGAAACAATTGCAGCTTTGCAATTTGGAAGTGTAAATGCCTTATCCCTTTCGTGCATTTTGATAGAATTTGGATAGAATAAATATATTATTGACATTGAAAAGGAAAAATAAAATATATGCCACAGGCATTGACCATTACCATATGTATGATGACGTTGCTCTATTATCATAATGCTAGAGCAAAGATCCAGATCTCAACTTTGAAGATATTGCATGAGAAATGACAGCATGCCAACTTATTGACTTGGGTCAACTTCACTGAGCAGTGCAAATATCCATCAAGTCGAAGGAGAGCCGACGGAACAGAATTTGATCGTGGTTGGTCCACGGAATATCAATTAAAAAGCTTAATTCGGACCAACATGCTAGGATAACTATGTTGCGTCTGTTGCTGTAAAAGAATATTGTTAAAATTCATTTGCATATCATTTGTTTTGAGTGGCACACGAGATAATCATAGATGTATGTACTTCATATCAGTTGAAGCCAAAAAATTATTGAATGTATAGAAGAAGTTCCCGGAGAAGAAATGCTTCATATGGTCCAGTGACAAATTATTCTAGCAAAAGCCACATGACAAGATTTTATAATTATTTTTTCAGAAGAGTTGTAACTATGTTGTAATTATGTCGTTGACTGAGCCTTTCAGTCACGTCAAGTTATTTTAAAGTCCAGGAGCTAGTGAAACATTTTCTTAGCACTGTAACTTAATCAATTTCTAATTTATGACATCGTATTAATGGGTAATAAAAATCAGTGGTTTTTTATTCTAGTTAAAGTTACTCTTCAGGTAAATTTAATTGTAAACTATATATATATCAAAGAAGTCAATTATAACAAATATCCAATAATTGATTGGCAATATGTCATGCCAAATCTTTTCAATAATTCAGATGTATTTTTGGATTAACCATGATATTTCAATATTGCAATTCTACAGATGAAAATGATCATAGATCTGTCATCTTCAATCTAACCTATAATTTCTACATCAACTACGAAATATGATCATCATTGTTCCAAGTACGTTACTAATATCACCATTTTTTACTCTAGAGATGCACATAAGAAGTGTCATCTAATTCACTTTATTGAAAATCAATTTTGTAAAGGTAATCAACCATTTTGGCATACCACCAAGATTTGAGAGATTGTTTCAATTCACATAATACTTTAATTAATTTACAAACTTTATATTTTTGTTCTTCTAAGTCAAAACCAAACCAAGAGCTTGAGTCATATAGACTTCTTCCTTCAAATCTGTAATGTGGAAGGCCCTTTTGACATCTATTTAATGTAGTTTCCAACCTTTTTGAGTTGACATAGTAATTACTATCCTGATTGCATTCCACTCCACTTTGTTGTAGACACAAAAATTTCTTCATAGTTGGTCACTTCTTGTTATGCAAAACCTTTGGCTACAAGTCTTTCCTTATATTTGTTAATCTTATAGTACAGTTTATATTTGATTTCATAAACTCATTTGCACATGATGAGTTTGACATTTTGAAGACGATCAACAAATTTCCAAGTACCATTTTCAATCATCAATTATATTCATCAATCATCATTTTGGGTCATTCTTCATGTTTTATTGTTTCTTTCAAAGTTGAGGGTTTGGTAAAATCATTTGTTACCAAGGAAAATGTGTCTTCTACCACGATTGTACTTATTGTAACAGTTTTGTTTTATTAATCAGGTTGTAGTTATTTGTAACAGTTTTGTTTTATTAATCAGGATGAACATGTTTCAAAATCTTTTGGGCTCACTTTGGCAATTGTTATTAACTAGATTGTGGAGTTGAATTACCATTATTGTTAAAACTAGGATTGATATGTATATGAAGTATCTAAATTGTTAACATTAGAATCTTCTAAAGTTTCATTACTTAAAGTATCATAAGAACTTTTTTATTAAGAATTAGAATAACTTTTTGATGAAGAAACATAGTATTATTTTCTAGTATAGTCAAATACCTTTCAAACCAATGTTCTTTACTTGGTTTATTCAGCATCCTCATGTTTTCCTTTTCACTTGTTTTTCCAAATTTTCAAGAAGGATTTCAATCTCTGTCGCACTTTTTCATTTTTTTTCGTCAAAGATGACATCTCGAATCAATAAATTTTCCATTGGATAAAATATGATATCCCTTTTTCTCTTCAGAATATTCAATCATCATATATATTTCATACTTTGTGATTCTAGCTTAGTTTTATTTTCCTTAGGAACTAAAACATAGTACATTAAACCAAATATTTGAAGATGGTTAGCTATTGGTGATCAGGATTGGATCAATATATTGTTTTTCATCCATCTCAATGCTTTCATAGTGGAGAAAGTGGAGGAATTAACTCACCGGACCCTTTTTACATACATGACCTAGTTTGAAAAAATGCAGCTTGAAACCTTCCAAAGTATTTTGAGGCATCAAATGACGTTTTTTGGGGATAAAAATTGTCCATTTTAGTGCCACACCTTTTTTTCTTATTCTACATATAGACATTTCCAACAGCGAAAGAATCGAATCGATCAGAATCTGTATGCAAAAATTATGCCAATGACCTTCTTGTTTTCACCACCATAATTAAGAGGATGCCACGCCAGCCCCCATAATTCATGGAAAATGGGTTAGCCACATGATTTGATCAAGAAAATTTTAGAATATTCTATATTGTAACTATGATTAAGAGTTGAGGTAGTCAAACCTAACCACTAGTATGTTATCGAGTTGTGTTATAACCGAATGACTAGGTGGAAAAAGGTTTCCATTCTTTCGAGTGCATTTGTTTCATAGTTGAGAAAAAATATCCAAGAGGGGTAGGAGATAAAGTACACATAAAGGATTTTTGCATTGTAATAGCCCACGAGCCACATGCCATACTTATTTGTACTCACAGTCATATTTCTATTCAAATAAAGAGAGAAGAGCGACCTCACCTTCCAAATGGGTTTTTCTCCCGAAAGGGTTTACCGGGTCATATCATGTGTCAAATGTGTTTGTGAACTTTTATTTCGTTGTTCTCTATTTTCTACATAATTTTAATTTGCATGCATATGTTATTAACCATAATCTACAAATCTATAAATCTAATGAGATATAAACCTGCAATAGTGTAGATTTTGGGATTTTTAAGTATAATTTTATCAAATATATTGTGACGAACTGTCCAATGAAATATCCATGATAGTTTATGGATCAATTGGTTTGAAACCATACCATGTCTCATATTGTGTGATGACAAAGAAGCAAGATGATGTGTTCTTTAAATAAATTATAGTATGCACTACTTTAGCCTAGTAAGAGGGACTTAAGCCTTTGGAAGTTAGTGTTCTTCTCACCATTTCTAACAAAGTTTTGTTCATCCTCACTATCACTCCATTTTTTTGTGTAGCATAAGAATTTGTAAATACCACTATTTCCATTATCTCTGCAATAATTTTGGAATTTATTCAAAGTGAATTCCACTCCATTATCTATGCTCAATGTTCCTATTTTTTCTTTTACTTCATTTTTAACCAAATGTCAAAAAGGCTTAAACTTCTCAAATATTTTTTTACTTTGCCTTTAAAAAATACACCCATGTCATTTTGTTGATATCTACAATGAAAATTAAAAAGTGCATACATCCTCCAAGAGAATTCAAAGGAGGGCCACAAATATCACTATGAATTAGTTGCAAATGTTTGTTTGCTTGCCATGATCATGTAGGAAATGTTTATAAATTTTTCTTTCATAAATGTAAAGTTTCACACCTTACATTTTCTTTTTTAAAAGTAGATAATCCTTTAACCGTACTTTGTTTTTTTCATTGATAAAGACTATCAAAATTTAAATGCCCATAACGTACATGGGTGAATGCATGAAGATGGGTTACATTTTTGGGCAAAATGTGGCGATGAAATTTCAAAATTTATTTTTTTCTCGAATTGAAGCCCTCAAAATTCATATAAGCATTGTGAATTTTGATTCTAAGTAAAAAGACAATATTAGTGTCAAACAATATGTCAATTTTTCATTAAATGAAATGCTTGTCCTTGCAAATGTTCACAAATCTTAAGAGGTAAGTGTGTGTTCACCTAAGCATAAATTAGTCTAATATGTGTAGTTTTTAAAAATTATATATATGAGCATGATGAGAGAACTAAGTTTTTTGTATTAAAAAAATATTTTTCATGATTTTTTTCAATTTTATTTTTAGAAATTGACAGAGTAATATTTCAATTGCATTTTGCAGACACGTGTTCACGTAAGAATTTTTTTTCTACTATTTAAATAAATTCAAAAACCAAGAGCACCCTTTTGAAGAGGACTAACGTAAGAATTTGTTTCTACTATTTAAATAAATTCAAAAACCAAGAGCACCCTTTTGAAGAGGACTAGTAAACGAAGATATTTGTATTTTTTGAAATTTTTCCTTATTTGTATATTTTATGTTATTGATTTTTTATTCAACCCCTTTGAAATTGTCCAAAAAAGTTTCAAGCATTATGTTTAAAAGAAATTAGATAAAAAATATCATATGAATTCAAAAATGTCAAACTCATATGCCATTGGATAGAGGGTTCCTTCCGAGATCCAACATGATCAACTCTTCCACTTAAGGACAAATTTTGCTTAGATCCTGCTAAAGTACAAAATGGTGTTGCAAAGAAATCTGCAAAAGATGAACTAAAACTTAGTTTTTTAGGCCCTCAACCACTCGATTGATTGTTTAAAATTCAAATTTCAAATAGCTCGATAGAGGGTTTAAGAAACCCTACAACAAGACCTTCACTTGGTTAAACAAAGGCTAGATCTAGCTATCATAATTATCTAAAAAAAATAAAAAAATGAAGCCTCTCAATACTTGTCTTTAAACAAATAATAAAATTTATTTATTCCACAAAAATATTTTTTATAAGTATTCAAATATATTCTAAACTCTAATTTTCTTTAATTATAAATCCAAAATTTATTTTATTTTACTAAGAAAATAATTATAATAATATATAAATAAATTTCTATAAAATATTTTAACTTTCCTTTTTCAATTTTGAAATTCTTAAAATTAATAATTTTTTTTAAATATAATATATTTTTATACTTAATTATTTTATAATTTTTTTATGTAGAAATTTTCAATAAAAATAAATCAAATTATAATAAAATAAATAATAAATAAAAACAATAAACTAAACTAAACTAAACTAAATATACTTTACACTTGTGCAAACCGAAGATAGAATTGACTACAATCACATTTTACAGTTTGAGAGAGATTTATCCATTACAACTATATTAATTATAACTTAGAACTATTACAACTATGAGCACTCATTTCTTTTCCTGAACTCTATATATATATATATATATATATATATATATATATATATATATATATATAATTGTGTTTATTAACTCTTCAGTGAATTTTATAAAATATACCTTTCAAGCAGCGTCAAATTCACATTTTTGAGTTACACTTATTCATATAACAAATCATAATATTTATTAAAAATCAAATTGATAATTTTTCTTATGCTTAAACAATTTATTATCTAAATTATATTTATAATAAATTTATTATTTAAATTGTAACATTGAAAATTTAAATCATATTAAAAACTAATTTTTAAGTTACCAAATTATAAATATTACAATTTCAACTACAAGTAGGATATAATTGTTTTTCAAATCTATACAACAAAAACCTAGAAATGTAATGAGAAATTAATACACACCATTGTTAATTAACTATTCAAATTTAATTAGTAATTAAATTTGGTTTTTTTTAAACTATCAAATGCTTAAAATTTTGAAGTTTCTATATCATTATTGATATTTACATAAATTTTAAAATTTCCATCTTTAAGGCTCGGTCGAGCTCCTACCCTGGGGTTACAGAGGAGCTCAATCAAGAGTTAGTTTTAATGTTCAATCGAGTTATTTTTTTAGCGCTTGAGGAGATCAATCGAGCACTTTAAAATGGCTCAATCGAGCCATCTTTTTTCACCTAAACGCTCCCACATCCGCCAAAAAGTGTAACCCGGCTCCATGCTTTGACCCACTTGCCATAATCTGATGGGTAAAATATCTCAACTTAATGCTCCTATAAAATCTTATATTCTAGGAATGACTTTCCCTTTCATCTGAAGAAGCTTTCCATCTTATTAACCTACCATAATTGTTTTCAAATTTTATTTGGTGGAGTTTAATTTTACTAACCCATCTTCCATGATAATTTGATGTATGACTTGTGGAATGTTTGTTAAGGTCAACAAATTCGTTCTGAATTTTAGTGCATACCAAACATTCGAAATCATTTTCTCTCTTATTCTAGGGAGAAAAAAATTCATAGTACATTTTCCATTAGGTGCCTGTGTTGTGTCATCAACCAAGAATATTGAATTTAGCACATTCATAAAATGTCCATAAGAATTCGTTTCTCGAGGTCATGCGTTGAGTGGCCCTTGTATCTAGTATCCATGCATCTTCATACTCATTCCTAAAAGATAAATTTGATATTGTTAAATCTCTTAAGTTTGTGTTTTGAAGAGAAATGAATACATATTCAAAATTATCATCCTCTTGATCATTTGCATATTGTGTTGAAGTTGAGTGTAGCTTCAACTTCAGTAGCTTATCACTTGGAGTTAGACAATTTTTTGCAGAATGACCAACCATGTTGCAATATCTACATATAACTTGACTTAAGTCTCAACCTCTTCCATATTTACTAAGATTATGAGGTCTCCCTTAATGACTTATTCTAAAATTGTTTGACCCTTATTGAAAATTACTTCTTCCTCTTCCTTGATTAATGCATCTTCCTTGACTACGCCCTCAGCCTTGTCCTCTATAAGACCATTAATTTTGATTTCTTTCTCCTCAATTATGTACCTAAGTTCCTCTTCCTCGTGAAATTTTAGTTGATGGTTTACTTGACCGTGTACTTATAAAGAATAAATTTTCACCCATTTTTTTCTTCTTTCCAAATGTTTTATCATGTTGATATAACATGTCACACAACTAATCACATGATGTCTTTTCTAGATTTCCTATCAATTGTAAAGTATCTAAGAAGTGTGTGTAAGAGGATGGAAATCTTGCAAATTATATAATTTCCATCAAACTATATTATATAGGAGTAAATATTGACTTAGTTATTTATTTTCTAATGTTTTTAAGTATAGAAACATAATCAAGTGCATCTCCTCCTTTATTCAATTTATGTTGAAGCTGTTATAATTGAAGATCCACCCATTTTGTTTTAGGTTGTGTATCAAAGAGATATTTTAAACTCTCTTCCATTCAAACTAAGCATCTGACACATTTTAAATATGTATGAACATCTCTTCATTTACTAAGGCTTTTATTAATGTTAAGGCTTGTTACCACTCAATCTAGCAGGGGCCCTAGGAGGGGTTCATAACAGACCGCTAGTAAACCAAATTAAAACAACATGGCAAGGACCCACTATCACCTCAGTCGATGTCCCCTTCTCTTTGTGAACTTTCACCGATGGTAGGAGTCTCTGTATGGAGGAAATCGCTCAAATGATAGGATAAATGGAAAGGTATAATGTGATTTCCTAGGCCCATTCAAAGGAGAGACTCAATTAATGGTTCAAATACTTAAAGAAAAATTGAAAGGCTCCCCGATAAATACCTATGAAGGATAACCTCGGGCTTAGGAATATTCAAAAATGAGTGATAAAAACTTCCAAAATCCCTCACTTGTGATTGATGTGTTTATACTAGGGTTCAAAGTGAGGCAAGGATGGGTCATTCAATGGAAAGATTCAATTAAAGTGTGATATTTAGGATAATCTTAGGGTGGTGTTCTACTAAAAACCCCTTGAGATAAATATTACAAGAGACTAAGGATTAAGAGATATACCATGGTAAATACTCATCAATTGATCACCTATAGTTAAGAGAAAAGGTGTTGAACCATGAACTACAAAGTGCAAACCTTCAAGAAATCCCCAAGTCAAAGAAGCTTCAAGGGTTCCCTCTTGGTATGATAGCTAGGGAATCAATTTTCTTGAAATTCCACCATCATAATTCGTTCAAAACTAGATGATGTTTGTCCCGGGGGGCAGCTCAATTTCTAATATGAGATTTGTGAATTTCTTGAAATTCGAGAGACCCAGGTTCAAAACCACCATGACGTACCTCGGCTTACAAAGAGGATGAAAAGTTGTAGTCCCCTAGAAGTTTACTAGTAGTTACATGTCAGGCGGTTTGTTGGGTTCCTCTACATCACAAAAAGAAAAAACTAGAGGATGCTTGGAGGTGACATAAATCAAGAAACTTGTCTAGAGGAAATCCTAAAATTCCTCCTCCCTAAAATTTCGCACCAAGCCATAGAAAATCTCCTTACCCTTAGGGGACGAAGAAAAGAGGAAGAAATGAGGTGAAAGAATGATATTTCATTAATTTAATATTATCACCAAGTATATATGACCAGTGCCTAGCTGTTGGGAAGATTGGAGTCAAAATGATCAAGATTTGGGAACTCCACTCTTCAAGGAGGCCTAAAGAAGCAGCTTCACTACTAACAGATGCAACAACATGGGAAATTTAGACATTTATACTTCAATTTGCAAGATTTGATGGAGTTTCAAGGTAAAAGGTGCACAACCTACCCCTAATAAAATTCGCTATAAAATATGCAATGAGCCAAGATTACAAGTGTTTCATAAATTTACATTAATTTTTAGGACACAAGAAAAATCAAAGCATATTGTTCCATACATTAGACATAAATGATCGAGAAATTCGCATAAAAAAGAGCACTTACATGACAAGAGAGTAAATTCATCCATCATATTTGAAAAATAGAAGCTCCAAGAGAGATAGTGAAAATATTCCACACATCAAAATGCATTTAATCATCCAAATCATTCCACGAATTGTAGGTCTGAAATATTTAGAAAGATATATCCCAAATCCAAGTGATGATGAGAGATCAAATGAACCTATCTCATATTTATATGGCCCTCCAAGGGATTCGAATGGCCTAATTATTCCTAATAATTCCCTTAGAATAAAAATAATGTGCAACATAACATCTTTTTGGTGGAAAACCCACCAAATAGCTCCATAATGTGAAAAATAAGCCTCTCAGAAGGGCCAAAATGATAGAAAAGTAGCTAGGAGGTCGTTTGGAGGACAAATGAAGTCCAACATGTGCCAAAATTAATAGAAGGGCTCCAAAAATAGTGATGAACGAGACGACGCCTTGATCTCCAATAAAATGACTTGTGGTGCCCCTAAGTGTCTATGGAGGCACAAAATCATCCTCATGGGTACCCAAAAGAATCGAAGGAGCATGTATCCAATCTTCAAGGGCTAGAATAATGATGAAATCCCTCCCTTTGTCTCCCATGGTGAGACACAACCCCATCTAGGCCCTGGGTCAACTGTCAGGTGTGTGGTGCAAGAATGTATTCAGTTGGGCAAGGTGGTCCAAGTGCATCATCGTCATAAAATAAGAGGGGCATGAACGAGTAATTAATGGTATTAAAGGATCCCATGGCATTTTTATCTTCTCTTTTCTATAGTGGAGGCTCGTGGCTCTCAACACACACCCTATAAATCCAATATGACCCTCTATAGGGCTTGGACCCCGTATAGGGAGACCAAAGCCCAAGTTGAAGATCCATCTGCAATCTTGCATAAGATCCAATGAATCTCCTCACCTTATAGTATAACAAATCATTAGTATAATTAAGCTAATGAGCTTACAAGTCATGGAACCAAGTGGGCACTTCATAGTGGTATGCCCTTCCATAATTGGCTTTAGAGTATACATGTGTCTCCAAGTTTAAAAGGAGGTTAATCAAGGACCTTATTAAGTGGTTTCAACCTCTAAGGGTGTGACAATTCCATGGTACATCTTTCATATGGAAGGTTTTATGTGATATAATTATGGAACAGAGCGGGGCATCAGGGAAAGGTTCCAAGCCACATGTCATGGTATAAGGGTATCTATAATGAGGGAATCCCACACTTGGGTGTGTGAATGTGGGAGGGAGAAATCATGGTACATGAGTTACCCCGACCTTTTTTTTCCCACCCTTCTTCATATGCCTTTTTCATTTTATTGATTTTATTTTATAGCTACTCGGGGCTCCAGGAGATGAGAGCGTGATGTGAATGATATACCAGTGAATACCCCCTTAAGTTTGGGTAGCTCATTTCTCACCAGGGGTTGGGACAATCATGGGTTCCTTAATTATGCAGGGGGCTCATATATGGGCCCTAGGAATGAGGGTGATTGCCATGGGCCCTAGGGGTAGGTCTCATGTTGGCTTTTGTCCACATGATAAATCTTGTATGCCTTGGCCATATTTTGAATTTTATGGTACATTTCTTTTTTATAGTAGCCAAATTATGCTTTTAACTTTATTTTTAGTTGCATCAACCTCTGGGGCATCGTTCCATGTCTGACCCAAAGTGTGGACAAGGGGAGGGGAGAGGATAACTCCTTGTGGACCCAATGGACAAATGTGAACCTGGATGGGAAACATGTGAAAAGGGGTTATAATGATTAGAGGGGAGTGATGTATGTGATGTTGGAAAGCAGGACCACACAACCAAAATCAAGGTTTCCCATGTATTACCACCCCTAAAGATAGTAACCAATAGAGGAGATCCCACGAGACTAGTGTTACGTGAAATTTACGACAACAGACATAAGTATCTTCCCTAGATCTAGTGGATTGGTCTAAAAAAATAGAAAGAAAGGGATATAATGTTTTCCTTACAAAAACTAAAGAATGGAGAGGGACTTACATGGAATCCATCACAAGCTTCACTCTCCTCTTGGCTTGTACGCCCCAATCCTAGCTCTAATCGCTATAATTATAACCTACAAATTCAATTAACACAAGCCAAATATCTACGACATATATGTAGCATAATCCAATTACTCTATTTAATGAATGAACAAGGCATCGAAATATATGAGTGTAAACATAAAATAACACGTATAGGAAAATAATCTACTCCTTGTATTAATAGAAATGGAGAGAGACTATAACCAAATATAGGAGTTGATCATGTAGATATATCCTCAAGTTGACTTGTCCTTCCTCATCATAAAGAACACATATATGTCACTATAATGCATGAAATGGTGACTCTCTTATGATCAAAGTGGCAGCATGAGGGCATGATAGGTCTTCAAAATCCAACCCCTAGCTTTTGGATGGTAGTAAATATATAGGATAGGGAGGTAGTTTAGGAATTCTTATCCATTTACCAATCTAGGCTTGAGATTCTGTTAAGACGGAAGGATGACCTCAATGAATAAGAGGTAAAATATCCAAGGTACGATCAGATAGGATTCGAAGTTATTATCCAAGGTAAATTGTTAAAACAACCTATGGAAGCTTCTGGGAGAGAAATCTTCGAGATTCTTTTTTTTCCCAAATTTTTGGAATCAACGCACCCCACCAAGGACAACATGTTGTTGATCAGTGCAAGTATAGAAGGAGAAACCTACTCGTGAATGCAGGTCCCTAAAGCTCCAGGGTATGCTAGACCTAAAAGACACTGAAATGATGCGGTCAAGGGTAGAAACATAGGGACTTGGGAGAGTCATGTTTAGGGCTTCGTGTAGGGAATATGACAAGGCGTTCATGGATGATGATTGATCCAGTTTGCAAGCCTATTGACTAGATGCAAAAAAATGGCCTAGAACAGATTGACCCCTAAAGTGAAAAGTCAGAAATGACAAGTAGTGGTTGAAGTTCTTTACCCTGTGACGAGTTCAAGTCAATAAAAATCAGTCGAGATAATATTCTATTACAATACATTTACATCATGATATATTTGTTGAGGGAGACATACCCATACTCAACACATAAGCTAACATTACATGTACAATGATCAAGAATTCATGTCCATTGATGACAAAGTGTGGACTCATGATTGAATGATTTTCTGTTGGATCATAGCCATCATATTATGTAATATTGTATTAATATTGAAATCACAGCCCAAATGGATGAAACTAGATCTGGGTTCTTCTATCTCATTCACATGATCGATGAATGTATGAATCTAACCATGTGATTAAATGAGTAGAAGTCGAACATGGTAGACACCATCTAATTACCAGCTAATGATGTAAGCTGTTAACAGACGTGAGAGAAACAACCAATGATATTAATGGATCTCAAGGTACCACAATAAAATTTGTATGGTGTGAATGAATGAGTTGAAGTCAAACACCACACATAATATTTAGGGTCTAAGGCCATTGATGAAAACATGTTGCCAAGAGCGAGAAAAATTTGCATTGATGTATGCAAGCACAAAGGTATCGAAGGGATGTTTCTAAGTCAAATTCTTGGATAATGAGTTGATGTCGATAGGAAGCGACACATCACAGGAGTGAATTGATGTATCCCCCATAAATGACATGAAATGGGTACCATGATTTCAGACAAAATGATGTTGATATGGAACTGGTTCAGAAATGGCATACATGGAATGAAGACTTAAGAGTATCGTAGAAGATACTGACTGAATGACTTCTCTTGAATATACCAGTGACACTGAATGGAGTCAGCAGCATTGACCCAAAACTGAAAGCGAAGGCTTTGACATGGTATGATAAACCAAAATAAAAGCAGATTTCCCAACCCAACAACAATGTAGATGAAGTAGAAAAGTTTCATGTTCAAGAGCGACTCACTGCCATTAACAAGCGAAGTACCCTATTTTCCCAATTTCCCCAACCATTACTGATCAGTACCTCTATTTTTTAATAAGATTGAGGAGGATAAAAAATGCTTGATCTATAACTTCATCCTTCAGATGAATCCCTCAGAGTATGTTTAATGAACCCTGCGAAGGAGTGGTTCGGTCCCATCATGTTTGATGATTCCATCATTGTTTGATGTTTTTATGAGTCCAACGAAGGTAAATCTCGATATCTTTTTCATGTTTAGATAGTTTTAAAAAGAGGCAAAAAATAAAACTATAAAGGTTCATTTTCATAGATAGTCCCTTGATTTGAAAAGGCAGAAAATGATACCCAAGAGAACCTCTTATCCATGGTCGACTAAGGTATTCCTTTCTCATAAATAGTCTATCTCAGTCTGGAAAATGGCTAAACTTATACTGTGTATATGTATTTTCATTTACTTTAACGAGTTGAAAAAGACAAGTGCTCGTCAATATTTTCATATTTTGGGAGTCTGAAAAGAACTGAAAAAGGACTCTAAGGGGGTCCTTTTTCATGAGTTTACAAAGCTCTAAAAAGTGATAAAATTTTGTTCTTAGGTCAAAAAGATTTATTCCCATTCAAAATATTACAAAATCTACTAAAAAATTGTCAGCCTACTCAGAACACCATCAAAGGATTAAAAATACATGTTTCATGATAAAATTGAATCATAGCTAGGTCAAAACATTAAATATTAATAAAATAATGATAAAAATGACCATAAGTAACCAAAATAACAATTCATTTTTACCGTTTCACATTTACCCTTTGATGTTAGAGCTCTAAGTACTTTCTACCCTTGATCTTCTACAAATTATTAGAATCAATCTTGTGGATCATTTCAAGTGTCATCACTTCTAGGTAAACCTTTGTCTTTCATTTCATGGTTACATTTTGTGATTTCATGCACATTTTTTTCAGGTTTTTAGGACCTTGGAACTCTAATACCTCTCCCCAGGATCAGTGCAACCCCTGAAGGTTGAAAGGGGCAATGATCTAGGATCATTTTCACTGGGTGAAGTGTTGCAATGCACTGTCTCCCCTTAGGGGGATGAAATGATCGTAATTCCAAACTTTGTTTCACCAATTCCTCTCAAAATTTCTCAAGTTTTTGCATGAAATGAATCCTAATGAATCTCCTTGTGATTTTTCAGGACTTCATCGTAACAAAATGGATTTAATATGGAGGGAAAGAGAACATGAAAAACAATATATGAATGTAGAAATGATCATGCCACTACCCAGGCAATAAGGGATTGTGAACTACTGAAATTATTTTGGCTTCTTGGCATTAGGCAGCAGATGGAGCTACTATAATATATTGTGTATGCATTGGATGTTTAGGATCAGGCATTCATACTTGGAGCACATATGCTCGAAATATAGGTTGATGCCATATATGTTTTAACTATTTTATCTAGGAGGGGTGCCCCTGACTCATTCTCAAGCATGAGAAGGCTGGAGAGATAGTCATGGATTATGTCATCACTCATTGCAGACCTCGATCTCATCCTACCAAGGATGGGAAGATCAAAATAAAATATGTGGTCCAAATTCCTTTAAGGATGATCCTATTCATCATTTCCAGATTGGTTGGCATCTCTACACTACATGTGGCCAATAGGTCATACATGCAGTACACTCTAGAATGTATATAGCCAATAGTTTTCAACTGAAGTGAGGGGGTACTGATAAACATGAAAGAGTATCTAACAAAGGAAAAATATGGGTGATTGAAGAACTTTGGATAAGGTTTGATTTGATATCTTTGGACTTATAGTGGGTTCCATTTCTATCACCTCAGCACATCTCACTTGAGCCCACTGATCTGAGAGTCTTGTGGATGAGAAGGTGGGTGGATCTCATTTCTAGACACGCAGGTCCGTCGTCGATGAGCTTCACACCGGCCTTCTTCAAATGGTTTCATATGCAACTCATTATGACAGAGGATTATCCATATGTAGGAATGGACTTCCGCAAAGACCCAAAGCTCGTGCTTCCTGATGGCGAGTAATAGGGTGCCATGGGTAAAACATTTTGAACAGTTCTTTTTATTTTAAGTTTTACAATTTATTGTGTTTTTTTATGCATCCAAGACTAAACTATTGATTTTTACATGCAGATATTGGAATCGTTTGACCGGTGGGTTCCTCATATCTCTAGCATGCAGGAGACCCATGGTAGGCACCTGTACTAGTACAGGTTGCTGCAGTAGGATGAGAAGTACTACAATATTTCAATGTGGCTAAGACCTTATCATAGGTTGAGCGTCACATAGAGGGTTTTGGTCATGGAATAGCTAAGACCATGATCAACCAACTTCCTATGAGACTGCAACGACATACTATCGGCATGCCTGGACATATTATTCAGCTATTATGTAAGATAGCTCGCACAGTTGTGCGTTACCATGAGCACTATGATTAGTATACTAGGAGGCTTATAGCCATATTTGCATGTATATTTTGGATATGGTAGGCCATGCAGCCATATTCAGTGTTTCTTATGGTTCTATTATCATTTTCAATGGATGTGATGTCTATTGAAATTTATTTACATGTGTCGCAGATGTCTATCTAAAAATTATTAGCTAGTGCATCTGTCAAATTATTTATATTTCTAGAAATGTGTTGATATTGAATCAAATAAAAAAAAAATTCTAGAAAGTGAACCCCCAAAAACATTTGAATAATAGTTAGAATTATAATTGAATATACATTACTTAATTGTAGCACTAGAATTTGTGAGTCGAGTTTGATGACCATACAACAGATACCATGTGAAATAGCATAAGACGGTAGCTTGGTCATTGCGCTATACTTAGCGATGATATTGGTAGAGCGACCCATTAAAATCCCTTGTAGACTCACTAACTAGCTATTTGGATCATATATAGCCCACACTACGGAATATAGTTCTGAGTGGTACGACTAGCGCCATCATCATAACCAACATACGGTTCAAGGGATGCCGACATTTACAAACCAAATGTAAACAGGATTAAAAAATATTGATAGAAACTCTAAAGGGACACACCACAAACACACTAAACACACCTATATACAACATGTACACAATGCACTGCAAAAAATCAAGCACAATATTTCTTAAGGTACAACCCATTTCTAGGTTGTGCCAGCGGAATTCCATCAAAATAAACAAGCTCATAGGCCCCTTTATCAAGAAAATGTTTTACAATGTATGGACCTATACACATTGGCTTGAACTTTCTTGATCTTGATTTATCAGATTCTTAATCGTAAAGAAGTACAACATCTCCTTTCAATAAGACGTGAGGCTTGACATTTTTGTCAGATTGCGCATTGATACATTTATTATGGGATTCATTATCCATGGCAGAATCACACCAAGTTTCATCTAAGCGTGTTATATGTAAGATACATTCCTCTTCTACGGAAGTGGTAGGAAGGAGTTTGATGGCAATTTTAAGGGATAAAATTTCACATTCAATCATAAGGATTTCTTCTAGACCATAAACCAATTGGAATGGTCTGAACCTGGTATCAGTCTTAATGGAAGTTAAGTATGCCCAGAAGGAAACATAAAGAATCAAACCCCAATCTGATTTATGGATCCCTATCATACGTTGAAACATCGTTTTGATAACTTTATTAATTGCCTCAACTTGCCCGTTTGCCTGCAGGTAATAGGGAGTGGGAATATCATGAAAGACTCCCAACTTAGCAGCTAGTTCAGACATCATGTGATTATGAAAATGTTTTCAATGGTTGGTAAATGTTGCATGCGGAACAAAAAACCAAGTAATGGCATGGTTGAATAAAAAATGAGTAGTTTTTTCTCTGGTATTGTTAAATTTAGGCATCGCCTCATCCTATTTGGTAAAATAATCTACCGCTACAATGATATAGTCATTCCCCCCGACCGAGTGAGGGTTACATGTCATGAAATCGATACCCCGTTTATTAAAAGTACTAATTGAGATAACATGATGCAATGGAGTGGATGGAGCATGGTTTTTATGGTTGTAAATCTGATATGCATGAAAATTCTGGACAGCGAGGACACAATCGTGAAATATGGTGGGCCAGAAGTAACCAACATGCAGGATCTTCTATGCAGTAGCATAACCAGAAAAATGACATCAACATGCCCCAATATGGCATTCATTCAATACTCTCTCATCCTCCTCACGTGTGAGGCATCTTCGAAAAAACATATCGATACCACGACAGTAAAGAGTGTCACCGATAATGATATAATTCCTATCTTGATATCGTATACTTCATTGCTCGGAGTGAGAGGTATCAGACCGAAAAGTATGGGTCTGGAGATATATAAGAATGTCCCATACCATGGGCCAAATGACGAGATCAGCGATAATGACTCGTCTAGAGTGTAATTTTTAGATGTTGATTCAGTATCATCATAGGGAAGGTCGCAGATCAGCTCAGCAAAAACTAAGGATTTATTTGTCTTGTATTTGATGAATTCCAAATCAAACTCCGACAAGATGACAATCCATTTGGAGTACTTGTCGCCCAACAAATGATGTGACAAAATATATGTCATAGGGTTACAATCTAAAACAACCATAGTTTAACGAAGTAGGATATACTAACGGAATTTTTGGATAGCTTGGACAACCACCAAATCTAACTTTTCAAAATGAGTGTACTTGACTTCGATATCATTGATATTTTGACTCAAGTAATAGATAAGATGCTAAGTCCCTAAATTGTCTTCCTAGACCAATGCCATTGTGATGGTAGTAATTGTAGCTACAAGATACAGGAAATAATCGCACTGATAATATGGGAGATATAATAAGGATGCCCGAATGAGAACATCTTTCAAGGCATCGAACACTTTTTTAGCAATGGCATCCCAATGGAAGGGAACCCCTTTCTTTAACACACTAGTGAATCCTTTGGTAAACTCAGTGTAGTTAGGGACAACCCTCCATAGAAATTTATCTTTCCCTTGGAGTCGTTGAAGATGAAGGAGGGAGGAAGGAGTAGGAAAATCTAAGATCGCCTGTACTTTCAAAGGATCAGTGTGAATTCCATATTTTGATACAACGAAGTTGAGGAGTCAATTGGAACTAACACAATACACACATTTGTGTGATTGAGTCAAATGTTATAATGTTCACATCATAAAAATATGGCCCTAAGATGCATTGGGTGCTCAGACTGATGTTTTGAATGAGCAGGAAAATCGTCGAAGTATGGTTGCACAATATGTTTGATATCATGGAAGACATAATTCATCACTCTCTGAAATGTCAATCCAATGTTCTTTATTCCAAAAGGGATTTTTTTATAATAAAATTCTCCTCAGGGAAAAATGAATGTAGTTTTAGGTTGGTCTATCGAGAGAATATTGATTTCATTTTATTCGGAGAAACCATCCATGAAAGAAAATATTTCACAACCATCGCAATCATAAACAATCTAGTCGATGAACGAAGTCTGAAAATTATCCTTCGGACAAGCATGATTTACGTCCCTATAATCAACGCACACACAAATTTTTCCTTGCTTCTTCATGACAGGAACAATGCTAGAAAACCAATCATTCAAAGGTACTAATTAGATGAAACTAGCGCATAAAATATTCTCAACTTCAGTTTGATAGCAGAAACCTTCTTTGGATAGACCAGACGAAGGAGTTGCTCAACTAGATTATCATTAGGACATGTTCTAATCTCATGCACAATGATGTTTGGATTGATACTTGGAATTTATTCGTAAGAGAAGGTGTAGTACCTCTCTAAACTCTTGATAAGTCTTGATCTCATCGGAGAGAAAAATGCACCGTTATGTAGATTTTCGACAATGTTGAATTTAATCAAAATGTTGAGAGGAATATTCTCTTCGATATTTGATAAGTTCTTCTCAGTATCGACATTGTGAATGGTAATGAAATTTGCAAATGACTCAATAATATTAGGTCGATATATTTCACAAATATTATCCTTGATGAAATCTGGAAAGGAGGAACGATGGCAATGATCATCCCATGGTGCATCTTCTGGGATCATGATCTCCATGATGCTCTCATCAGTAGAAAATGTGTGAGAGAAGGGATCAGAAGATGTGTCATAATCTAAGGAATAAACGACCCAATTGATTAAAGAGGAATGATTAGAATGTGCCACACAGGACAAATAGATGGCTCAATAATCACATTTGATGGGAGTGAGTGACATATAGTTTCCTAAGGTGTAAATATTAGCTTAATCCGACACTATCCAAGGATCTAATGGAATATCACATGATGATATCATGTTGACCTAGGAAACTGAAGTAGAGTTTTCGGGAAGGAATTGCGGAAAAGGAGGGGGAAGTGAAAAGGGTCCCATGAGAGATGAATCCTTAAGAAGTCCCATCCCGACATGTTGATAGGGATGTGTGGTTTCACCCACAAGCATGTACGCTTCTAGTAACTTGAGAATTGGTGGAAAATAAAGTGAGTTGATCAATGGCTACTATGTCTCCCTTATGAGGAAAGGAAATCATCATAAATACATTGAAACAACAACATCCATGGCATACACCCAGGTACGTCCCAATAGAAGATTATAATTAAGTGGTTCGTCAATAACTTAAAATTCTATGGATACGGTTTTCCCGCCTAGTTATACTTTTAAGGAATTAAAAATACCACAAGTTTTGTAGGTTCTTCCATCAAAATCCTTCAAAGTGGTCGGTGATTGACTTAATTGGGGAGAACCAATGGCCTTCCAATAGGACAAATACATAATATAGGTTGAGGCTCCCTCGTCCACAATGGAACAATGGATATTCTTACCACGAAAAAAACCTGGATCATGAAAGGTACTTGATCTGGGAGTCACGACATATAGTTATCATTATTAAAAACGACTAGGTTGGAATCTGAGGGATCAATACATCCAATTGAAAATAGAAAATCCTTCTTCTAGGAAGGAAAATTTTGCAACACCTCGAGAGTGGACATAGTTGAAGGAGATTGAGCCAAATCCTCAACTATGTTATAATTTTAAGCAGCTCTTGCACGAGGGTGGAAAGCATATTTATGAATCACGCCTTTCAGAGGCTTAATCGTTAATTTAGTATGAATCACATTTGGACTAGGATACGGTGGAGATACAGGAGAATTGGAAGGTTGATCAGTATCCTATCGATTCATTGGATTCACATTTCCATAGTCCTTACTTCGGGTAGCCACCATAATATCATTTTTCTGCTTAGCGGAAGAAAGCATCAAAACCGAGATAGAGGAAGCGGGATCACGAGCAACCATATTGGTCTCCTGATTCAGAAACGGGTCTGTCAATACAACGGGTGAAGCAGATGATGTAAGAAATTGGTTCACCTCTACTTGATGCGGACAGTCATGAGTGAAGTGCTCCTCATTACAAATAAAACATGGGTAAAAAGGCTTTCGTTTCTTTTCAGAAGACTGATTGTTTTGTTTATCCTGTGGAGTAGAACATTTCTTCCTTTTTCCTTTGCCTTTATTCTTACTTCCTGGTTGTTGTTGATACTTTCCCTTAGTGGATTTAACGACATTGATCTCAGAATTAGAAGTCACAAGAGGAGAGGAAGGAGTATTTTTGGCATTCACTGTGGGAGTCAAACCATATGGTTTACTCACTGACTGCGAGCCAGCAAAACCAATTACGCCATCAGCAACATGTGATTATGTTCCAAGAGGTTGAGGAACATTATGAGAAGGCTGCAGAGCATTTGGTATCTTATCATATAGTGTGTCAGATTAGGTATAAACAACATCCAAGTATTGGGCACGAGAAATTACTTTCTCTTTAGTTACAACCCCACCTTTAGTAATGTCTTATGTTATAGATGGTAACAGATACTTAGCAAACCATTCATCTAAAAATTGATTCATAACAAACGTTTTAACCAAACAACGACGGTGTCACCACTCATGAATATGATCGGAAATGTGAGTGGAATCAATTTGCTTGAAATTGGTCAAAATTTTCATTCTAGTTTCATATCAGATGGGTAACTGGAAATGTGTTAGGAATGTAGTCGCTAAAGCACTAAAGTTATTAAAGGAATCTCGTGGTAATTCTATATACCATTTTTCTACCATACCTGTAAGCGTCCGCTGGAAAATACATAGAAAAATAGAATCATCGTTAAGGGAGTTCGAAGAACACCACAAATGATAACTTATAACATGTGTGGATGGGTATTCTCCACGATTTCCATTGAACTTGGGTATATCACTAGAAAATTTAGTCAGAATGAGTGGACACCAAGGAAAATGAGTGATAGGATCGTTGGTAAGTTGAGTCAAATATGGAAACTAAAGTTTTTCTACAAATGGAAACTGCATGTTAAATTCTGGTGGAGGATACCCTGGATAAGAAGGAATAGCCTAAGAAATAGGTATTTGCGCTCGATGATAAGGAGGTTTTGGATAAAAAGCATTCTAATAACTAGAATACGGATAATCTTGCTTCCCAATTCCAGGATAACTCTACAAATGCTCAAATGGTTGAGCTTATACATATTGGCCTTGGTAAGTCACTTGAGGGATACCCTAATAAGGTTGATATTGTTTCCATGTGGTATTTTTCATCATCTTAACATAAGGTGGATTCAGTTGTGGTTGTGCCATACCATACGCATGTTGACCTACTTGATTTTGAGGAATACCCTGTCCAAGAAGCTGAGAGTGTAATACATTCTGAAGAGGTTGGGTAAGTGGGCCTGGAGGACACCAGATACTGGATGAATATATTGAGTCAAAGAATAAGCTTATAAAATTTGACTTACAATCACTTGAGCCTGAACAGTTTGGGGTATAGATTGATAAACGAGAATTTGAGATGCAAATGGAACAAAATGAGGAATCAAATAAGGATCCCCAAACCAATTTGTACTAGAAACGTAGGTTTCCAAACATCATTAGCCATTCCCGGATATGGAAGACTCAAATAATGTTAAAAACTAACTTGTCGTATACTGACAACAAGTTTCCCCCTTGTCTAAAGAGGAGGGGATGATGGAGGAAACTGCCCCCAAATATGAGGGCTCGAAACATAAGGTAGATGGGATTGTTGTAGCTGACCATACCCACTAACATAAGGGCCAGTCTGCTGCTCAATCATAGGTGTAGGTGGAGGAAAAAGAGCAGACTATGTGGCGCTCATCAAAGAGGTTCCAGATGGAATTATAGAAGAGGATGACATGGGAGAGGCCCATGGACTGGAAGCTGCACCATAGAAGGTATTGGGCAATGATTGGTAACCAGAAGAGACATATGGGCCACCATATAAATGTTTCTCTGGCGATGTCGTGAACATATATGAATTTACGACATGGGTTGTCTCGGCCATAATGACAGATATCAGTTTGGATACCATAGCAGTTCAATCATGGTTAACTTACCCAAAGAGGATTGTTGCAGGAAAATAAAAATATAGTTGAAAGGAAATGAATCAGATAAAGGAGCTTGTGATGGAGTATGAGGAGGAGGAAGAGAATAATTATGATAAATATTAATCCCTCTCAAATGAACAAGAGAAGATGGATGACGTTCTTCCTATGGAATCTCTTCGATACTCAGAAGACCGGGTGGAAGGGGTTCACCATCGGGTATAAGATAAACATATTACAATTGAGTCTAAGACAAAGGAAGAGAAGAAGAAGGTCTTGAAGTAACAGGTATAGGTGACTAAGGTGCTTTTGGTTGTAAAACTTTTGGTTCAATTATTTCTGATTCAGTAAAATCAAGTTCAATAACCTCATGTAATACAATCTCAGTTGCTTCGGTTTCGATTGTGTCAGAGTCAACATCAAAATTAGAATTAATCTCAGGCTCAGTACTCATAAGTACATACGATTCTGGTGGATCTATCTCATATGGAGGACCAGAAGGAGTAGATCCCGAACCAAATTCAATAGTTTGTGTTTTCTTATTCTTCTGACAGCGGCTAGGAGTTTCCTCCGATGGAAGCGAACACTTATTCTTCATTCTACGTGAATGACGGAGTGGGGGATCTTGTTCTTCCATGTTGACTTAATAAATTTTAAAAATTAACAACAAAAAATAAAACAAAAATGGTAATCTAGTAAAAAGGGTTTACCAAGAAACCATGAACTGAAATATACAAACTTGGAGGACCAAGGATTAACGTACAGGTAGGAAATATCCCCAAATGTTGTTTTCAGTGTATCATGGTATACAAGGAATATGACTCAATTACCTACGGTGATGATATCAACCTATGGTGTACTTCCAAAATATACTCGATCGTACATGGAAGTGTATTCTGTGTCAGTGTTGTCTAATATGTGACCGTACAATTAAAGTGTTCCCATATACTTTTCATCCACGGAGCACCATCTAATATACCTGAAAGTACGTGGAGAACGATCTAATACACTTACGTACTGGAACGGGATTTCACCCCTGGGATGAAACATTGGCACAAAATGACAACTCCCATGTCTATAGACGTCAAAACATGTATCTAGCCTATACCTATAAATGTTTGTGTTAATGTTACAAATGCTCCTTAGGTTGATTCAGTAAATTTTAGAGTTGATCTTGAATTAAGTTTGAATTTTTAAGGTTCACCGCAAATTTCACCTGAATATCCTAAACGATGCAATCTAGCATGATGAAATGAAACTTGTCGTTCAATGAAAATATATCTATGAGAGGGAAGAGGACAAAGAGTATGCAACATACAAGTTGCATCAAACAAAATCTATCAAGTTAAATCCCCCTAATGCAATTGTTCCTATTCCAATTCAAACACAAAACCCTATATGTGTTACAAAGAGATTTTTCTTTTCAATTCCACTTAATTTTTAAAATGACATGAAAAATAAGATATATGCTTAATCACTGATAAAAGAAACTATTCAGAATGATGACTAAAACACCAATTATTTCAAGCACTCAATGATCAAACAATTAGTTTGTTAATGACCTAATGACAAGAAAAAATAAAAATCCAAACAAATTCTTATCATAGGAACTCAAAATGAAAAGAAAACAATATGATGGACTCTAAGTGACCTAAACACACTCAAGGACATAAGGAAGAGCAGCTGTTACAAGGCTTATCGGAGAGAAAACCACAAAGAGGGAATTTTTTGCATGAAATAGGGGACAACGCAAGTGTAAATAGGCTACCAGTGATTTGCAACGCAGGTGCAAAGAAGGCCAGAGAACATTGCAATGCTCTATCTCTAGACTAGGGGAGGCGCTGATCAGGATTAAGGCCAGTTTCTGACACAAAATATCTACTATAGCTCAATGAAATGTATTCCTAGGGTCAAATCATACTGAGTGATGCAATGAAGATATGAACAAGAGGCAAAACAAGTACTAAGGACAAGGAAAACACTAAGGGAATGAAGCATTCCTCAGTATGGTCACAATTATTTTATGCGGAATTTACGACTGCGGACAGAAGTATCTTCCCTAGACTTAGTGGACTGGTATAGAACAATAGAAAACAAGGAATATGATGTTTTCCTTAGAGAAACTGAAGAATGGAGAGGGAATTACTTGCAATCTGTTGCAATATTCACTCTCCTCATGGCTTGTAAGCTCCCATCCTAGCTCTGATTGCTATAATTAGAACCTACACAATCAATTAACACAAGCCAAATATCTACTACATCTATGTATCATAATCCAATTACTCTATTCAATGGATCAAAAAGGCATGAAAATATATGAGTGTAAACATAACATAACACATATAGGAAAATATTCCACTCCTTGTATTAATAAAAATGGAGAGAGATTACAACCAAATATAGGAGTTGATCTTGTAGATATATCCCCAAGTTGACTTTTCCTTCCTCGTCACAAAGCACACCTCTATGTAACCCTAATGCATGAAATGATGACTCTATTATGATCAAAGCGGCAGCTTGAGGGCATGATAAGTCTCCAAAATCCAAGCTTTAGCTTGTGGATGGAAGTAAATATATAGGAGAGGGAGGTAGTTTAGGAATTCTTATCCATTTGCCAATCTAGGCTTGAGATCCACTTAAGATGGAAGGATGAGCTAAAGGGATAAGAGGTGAAATTTCCAAGGTGGGATCAGATAGTATTCGAAGTTATTATCCAAGGTAAATGGTTAAAAAAACCTATGGAATCTTCTCGAAGAGGAAGCTTAGGTATTCTTTTTATTTTTCTTGAATTTCTGGAATTAGCAGACCCCGCCAAGGGACAGCCTTTTGTTGATCAGTGCGGGCATACAAGGAGAAACATGTTGGTGAACGCATGTCCCTAAAGGGCCAGGGTGCACTGGGCCTAAAAGACACTGAAATGATGCATTCAGGGGCAAAAACTGAAGGATTTGGGAGATTCATGCTTAGGGATTTATGTATGGATGATGACAAGGTGTTCATGGATGATGATTGATCCAGTTTTCATGCCTATTGAACACATGTGACAAAATGGCCTATAACAAATAGGATACAAGATTAACCACCAAGTTGGATAAGAGGACAAGAGTACAAACCAAGCCCATTATTTCCACTAAATCCTCCCATTGATCCATGCGCAGAAGTGTCCATACTAAGTAATGAAAAATACCCAGCTAGATAATGAAATACATGCCTTCGAGGTTGGAAGTCCCACCTTAAAACATACGATCATGCCAGATGGGCAAGGGTGCATAATAGTTGGCTCAGATGGTGGATATGGTGGCACATTGAGATATTTGGGGGTTGCAAGGAGTTGTTGGTTGTTGGATGAGGATAATCTAGTAGATAAATTTCTTCTATGGGTGTCACCCATAGGTGGTGGGTAACATCTAGCTCCAACTGGGACATTCTATCTCACTAGAGTGCATAAAATTACTCAAATGGGGAGGTAATGAGAACACCAACAATATCTTGGGACCATAGACCTTTTACTGCACATAAAAGACTAAGCACACAGGGAAACATGTTTTTACAATGTATCTTGATCACCAATTCTTTTGTTTGGCCATAAAAATCAACAGGAAAGAAAAATTAACTCTAAATGCATATAATTTAACATGAGAACATAATATGACATTAGTTCTATTAGGTCCCTATATTACTATTTTAGTCCCTTATTGTTATTAGTGTAGCCCCCTTATTGTTATTGTTGTACCCCTATAACCCCCATATTGTTATTATTGTGCCCTTACATTATTATTGTTAGGTCGACTAGGATTATACTGTGACCCCATGGACTCCTATATATAGAAGGAGGTTTTGTCATTTGTATCATCAAAAAAAATTTCATTTATGTAATGTAAAGGAGGTTTCCCCCTTAAAGTGGCTTATTTATAAGGCATTGATCTCTCTTTTCTTCTATTTGTGGAGTAGGTTTCATAACATTTGGTATCAGAGCTTTGGATTCTAGGGTTTCGCTGCTCCAAACAGATCATCATGGAATTTTCGCTATAGCTTTTTTTCTACGAAGGTTTAGAAGTGAAATTTTTATCACGCGAAGCTGAAATCCTGAGGAACTTCATGTAAAAATTTCAGATCTTGGTTCGCAATAGGTTCGGAGATATGATCTGTGGAAGTTAGGGTTTCTTCAGGCTCCCAAATTTTATCTCAAAGAGGTGACCATGGAAAAATCGTCATAACTCTCTCTCTGAGCATCAGATCGGGATTCTGTAAAAAGTGGTCGAAAGTACATGGACTTTATTTTCATGTATATCAATCTCAGAGCCGAAGGAGGAAACAGTGAGACGTGGAACGTCGTACAATTTTTCTCTACTGAACCAATCCATAATTAGTTCATTATGGGATATTGGGCGTAACTTTGCCTTGAAGCATCCAAAGTAGGTCAGACCTGTGGAATTAGAAATAATATTCAAAGGGCTACTACAGGACCGAATTTCAAATATTGAATATATGCAATCACAGAGATAATTCAGTTTCCATATCGAGCTCCTCAAAAGCAAGAAAAGGGTGTGTATTGTTTTTCAAATTGCATAAGTCTTGTTTGAAAAATCAACTTGAAATTATTCCAAGGGCATATTGAATCATAGATATCAGTATTGGGTTCTAAAATTCCCCCTAAAAATAATTCATCACCCGCTAAGCCCTCATAATACTCTACTATGACTCATGAATATGAAGAAGTGCAACATGATATATCAAAATTACAAGAGCAAGTGCACCAAATTTCGCTCTCGCAAAGAGCAACAAAAAATGAAATGGATGTTTTGAAGAAAGGCGTGGAAGCTAAGATGGATGGTTTGAAGAAGGGCATGGAAGCTAATATGGATGGTTTGAAGAAAGGCGTGGAGGCTACGATGGATGGTTTTAATAATGGTATGAAAGAAAAAATGGAAGGTTTGAAGGATGGTTTGAAAAAGTTGATACAAGAAATGATTCCTAATGGAAAAAATATAGTAGAGGAAACTCATGATGAGAGAAAAATAAATGTTAATTGTGATTTCATAAACTCGAATGTTGGATGGAAGACCCACCATATTCCAAAGATTGATATGAGGAAGTTTGATGGCAAGGATCCCATAACATGGATACTACATATGGACCAATATTTTGATCTCAATCATGTGAAAAACACACAAAAGGTACGCATTCTAACTTTATATTTAGAAAAAAATACATTTGTATGGTATCGACAGCTTTGCCCCCGTAAAAAAATTGTCACTTGCTCAATTTTTATGGAGGAAATGATAGCACATTATGAGGATACAAAGAGCAACACCTTCTTTAGCCAATTGATAAATCTCAAACTGTTGGACACCTAATCCTATATGGGTAGGTGTGGAAGGCGAACAATCAAAGAGGAGTCCATGTGACCTTGGAATGTAGAATCCAAGAGTCACGCCAATGTAATATAAATACACATCTATGGTTAATAAAATGATAACTCAAGCTTATCTTATTTCCTTGTGTGTTTACCATGCATTGTTTAACATGGTATCAGAGCCATGATCAGTGTCTTCTTCTTCCTTATTGTGAAACATAGGGTTTCGCTCTTCGCTGCCTTGAATAGAGCTGGTCCTTCCTGAAAAATCGTCAGATTCTTTTCTTTGCAGTGCCTAATCTGCTGCATAATACACACTCCATACGCTGCTCTACCTCTAAGAATTTTTTATTATGGTTTAAATGTTTTTCAGTGATACCTTCTCAAGCATTTTTGCGTTTTTGCAGTAGTACCTATGATTTTGTAGTCGGTTCTCTACTATGCTAATGCTCATTGTACCCAAGCTAGAGAAATCTGTGTAATGCTCTGCATTTATATGGGTGTTCTTGTTTGAAGGATAAGTTGCCTCCATCTACTCAGCCTCCACACTATTGGCCTCCCATATACTCTATGTCTCCATTTACGCACTTCTCTCTCAACCTATGCACAATTCCTTGGCCTACGCTCCCCTCCATACTCCTCAAGCCTCCCTCGTAGCTGCTCCCTCTCTACTCCCATCAACATAAATGTTTGAATGAAACATCCTAGAAATAAAATGTAATGTTGGTGGATTTTTTAGTCCTCCGTGAACTGAAGAGTCAACTTAAACGTACTTCCGTCCCAAGAAGTATCATTGAGCCTAAAAATTACAGCATTCCAAAGAATAATAGTATTGTCCAGAGGCACGCCACTGATGCCTGCTGAGGGATCCTGTTGCAGACGCTTTAAATCCCTCATCAGCCTCTTCCTCGCAGGGGTCGACATGGCTAAAACTAACCACTACTCCTCCTACTTCGTGCCTGACTGACGGGCTTAGATCCTCTCACAATCTGAGCTTTGAGTCGATCTGTAGGCTGCCACAGATCAAATAAAAGACATGTTACCGAGCACTCTACGATCTGCACAAGTCTTGCTCTCACAGCCTGTCACCACTCATGTCGGTTCTAAAAATGGATGAAGTGAAATTTTATGTATAACGTTGTCACAGTAACCCTCCATTGCTCCTTGAAAGTCACACAGTGCAAGCCTCCTCATATCATATTTGAGAAGTGACCTCTCCTCTGGTCCACGTTCTCATTGCCCTTCTGGCATGAGCACTAGTTATTCGTGCCCAGTCTCGGCTCCTCTCTTGTACGCAGCTTCCTATACAGTCAGCCCTCCTCCTCCTGTATACAGCCTCTCCCTATCCTTGGCCTCACACATGCCCAAACTTTGGCTCGGTGTCGCAGTGATGATGGGTCGGCATCAAGAGATGCAGTGGGTGGTTTAGGAGGCCCGTGTAAGAGAGTTCTGAAAAGTAAGCAGCATCAACTCTCGACCAGCCTATCACTCCTCCATAAACTCTTGTGCACTATTTTGTCAACACTACGAGTAGTTCCCACCGCTCACTTTTTTTTCCTTCTATTGGGTAGCTTCTGTGGCACACCTCTGCAACAACGACATCAAAAACGGATTTAGAAATACTGCAAACCATAAGAATAACACCAAAATTATGAACGATAGAGAGGCGTTATGCCATCGTGGCGCTAAATACCATATTTATCTACTTCCATTTTAAGACTTGGATCATAATGATGTTGTTGCAAATAGCTACAAGATATTAAGAGATGGGTTTATGTGGTGTTGAAGTGTTAAAAATGCGTTGAAAGTTGAAGACAGCATAAAAGGAACTTTTACAACTTTAAGTTTCCCTCTATAATAGTTGGAAAATGCAATCATTTAATATTTTATATGATTATTTTCCAGTTTTTCTTATTGAAATTATGCAACGTAGGAATCCTATAGGGTGGAAATATTGATCATTTTGCCTCTATAGTGTGGTTTATGAATCTTATACGTGTTCAGGGATAAGTTTCCATTGCTTATATATTGGAATAACTAGTGAAATCAAGAGTCATGATTGTTGTGAGTGGGTATTGCTTCTTAGCTCATAGTTGCAGTCAGTGTTTGAAGTGTAACTTTGAGTTTTTGAAAAAAATGGCTAAAATCAATGATGCATTAGAGTTTTTGAATAAATTCATTCATTCCATTGTTCATGATGTTGTACCTTAAGAGACAATCCCTTAGTTGTGATAAGGAATCAGTGCTTAAGACATTCATATGATTATTTCACAAATATATATGTCTCTGTTTTATTAACCCTCGAGCTTCAGCAAAAGAATCATCATTCTGAACTTGTCTTTGATCAGATCATTGAACCCAGTACAGGAGAAGATTTTCATGCAGAAGCTAACATCCAGCCTACACTTCCCGATCCCATCATCAAACCTTGGGAAGAGCTTGTCCACAACAAGCACAGAACAGGTCTTAGATATGATAGGGAGGTTTCCTTTCATATTCCGGACTACTCCAAGCCCATCAAATTTCAGAGTGTCAGATTTTTTCATGACAGCTCACCTTCAGTTGTTCCAGATTATGCTCCTCTTCCATAGCAGCAACAACATATTGTAAAATTCCAACACTGTGATCGAGTTGGCCATATGAAAGATCACTATTTCGATCTTCACCCAGGCAAGAACTGTGGTCGGCACACTCATTCTTCACAATGATGCTTCAGAAACAAGCCAAGAATATGTTTAAGTCATATGTTAGAACTTGTTCTAGAATATTAAACAATATTGCAGTTGGGTTTTCGCCATCATCTCACCTTGTACTTGACAGGGGGAAAAATGGTGGTCATCTACAAGCTTCTAAGCCACATCAAGCGAGCCTGAGCCATAATCTCTCATTCCATATTCAAAGTTGTGGCCAGAGACATAGCAGTTCAAGCGAGCCTGACCCACAATATCTCATTCCAGATTCAAAGTTGTATCCAGAGACACGGATTCCCATGAGCATGCCTTTGGTTGGTGGACAGTCTTAAACCATCTATGCGAGGTTGAGCTTCTCCCTCTTCAAATAATTTGGGACACTTCCTCTAGCAGAAGACTTCATCTTCTTTTTAGTTTTGGTAGAGTTCCATGAAATGCATTAAGCATTCCAGAGTTGGTGGTCATCCTTAAACCATCACAGGTTGTAGACCTCCCTTCTTCTAGGTTTAAGGTCTCCCTCTTCAAAATGAGGATCACTTCCTCTAGCAGAAGACCTCAGCTTCTTGCAAGATTTGGAAGAGTTTCGGGAACTACACTAAGCATTACAGTGTTATTGGTCATCCTTAAACCACCTCTTTATGCCAACATTTCAGGAGCTCATTCAGCCTAAGTGTTGCCATGCATACTTTGCATATTTGTATTACATCTCTCTTCTTGGAATCACACATACCCCTTCGAATTAAGGGGGGGAATGTTGGACACCTAATCCTCTATGGGTAGGTGTGGAAGGCAAACAGTCAAAGAGGAGTCCAAGTGACCTTGGAATGTGGAATCCAAGAGTCACGCCGATGTAATATAAATACACATATATGGTTAATAAAATGATAATTCAATCTTATCTTATTTCCTTGTTTGTTTACCATGCATTGTTTAACACAAACAAAGGGGGTCAATGGTTGAGCACATTGAGGACTTCCAAAAAATGAATATAAGAGTAACTTATGTTCCAGAGGAACACGGGACTGATTTCTTCAAAGAAAATTTAAAGGATAACATCCAACACGAGGTTTGCATTTGGGAATCTGATTCATTGGAGAAGGCATTCAGGTTGGAAAGAAAATTTGAATGTAAAATTATGGCGACAAGGAAGCCTACCACTCACATCTATAAAGATGGAAGTGTTGCTACTCCTAGACTTCCACAACCTACAAGGTTGACACCACAACAATTGGAAGAAAAAAGAGCAAAAGGTATTTGCTACAGTTGTGATAGAAAATACGCTAAAGGTCATAAGTGTGTTGAGAAGAAATTTTTTTACATAGATTGTGAAGAGAAGGAATAAAATGAAGAAGAAACTTCAAAGGAAGAGGATATACACCAGGAACCAACCCATGAGAAAGAAGAAATGAGTCCGGCCATATCGTGTAATGAATTGGTAGGAATTACCACTCCTCAAACTCCGAAGATAGAAGGACATATCAAGAAGAGAAAGGTAATAGTGTTGATTGATTCGGGTAGTACCCATAATTTTATTCATTGTAAGGTAGCCAAGGAATTGAATTTATTCATATACCTAGCACCAGAATGTCAAGTGATGGTTGCAAATGGAGGAACTATAAATTTCTCTGGAAAATGCCATAATATCAAGCTAACCTTGGGAGAATATGTATTGAATAGTCCAATGTTTTCCATTCCAATGGGAGGTGTTGATGTTGTACTAGGAGTACAATGGTTACAATCTTTGGGGACGGTAGCTTTTAATTTTCAAGAACTTTTCTTGAATTTTTTTTCGGAAGGAAAGGAAGTCGAATTACGGGGTATCGTACGGAAGCCGGGAAAGATAATAAGCTCTAATGTCATGAACAAGCTTCTAAATAAAGAACAACGAGGCGTAATTATACAATTATTCTCACTAGAAGTTCCAACATCAAAAACATCTATTTCTCTAGATCTCCAAAAAGTCTTGGACAATCATTCCAAGGTGTTTGAAACTCCCAAAGGACTCCCACCTATTCATGATCATGATCGTGCTATTCATTTGATTCCAGGAAGTGTTCCACCAAACATAAGGCCTTACAAATATCCTTATGTCCAAAAGAGTGAAATTGAATGTATGATTGCAGAAATGTTAGAGGCTCGTATAATTCAACCTAGTCAAAGTTCTTTCTCTGCTTGAGTAGTATTGATGCACAAGATTATAGGGAGCTCAATAAGCTCACTATTAAGGATAAATTTCCCATTCCTGTGATTGATGAATTATTGGATGAATTACATGGAGCACTTTATTTTACCAAGTTGGATCTTCATTCAGGATATCATCAAATTAGAATGAAGACTGAATATATTCCGAAAACAACATTTCGAACTTATGAGGTTCAATATGAATTTTTGGTCATGCCTTTTGGCCTTACCAATGCACCTTCTACATTTCAAGGGTTGATGAATTCCATTTTCAAACCCTTCCTTAGAAAATTTGTGTTAGTATTTTTTGATGATATACTAATCTACAGCAAGTCTTGGAAGGATCATGTTCAACATGTTGACAGGGTGCTCAAACTATTGGAGGAGAAACAATTATATGAAAAAACCTCAAAATGTTTCTTTGGAGTACAAGAGGTGGAATATCTGGGTCATGTTGTATCTCACGAGGGTGTTAAGGTACACCCTAACAAAATTAAAGCCATTAAGGAATGGAAAGTCCCCACAACCATAAAGCAATTGCGAGGATTTCTCGGGTTAACAGGTTATTGTCGCAAATTTGTTAAGAATTATGGGATAATAGCAGCACCTCTAACAACATTATTGAAGAAAGATGCATTTTCATGGACTCCTAAAGCAACTAAGGCCTTTTAACATCTTAAGGAGGCAATGTGCCTAGCACTGGTCTTAGCTACGCCAGACTTCACAAAAACCTTTGTTGTGGAATGTGATGCCTCAGGAAATGGAATTGGTGATGTTTTAATGCAAGAAGGAAGACCCATTACTTTTGAAAGTCATCTAATCAAAGTAAAGTATTTACAAAAAGCTATTTATGAGAAGGAAATGTTGGCAATACTACATGCACTAAAGAAATGGCAACCTTACCTAATGGGAAGACACTTCAAGGTAAAAACTAATCATGATAGTCTTAAACACTTTTTGGAACAAACATTATCTTCAGAAGCGCAACAAAAATGGGTCACAAATATGTTGGGTTATGACTTTGAAATCATCTACAAAAAAGGAAGCTAAATGTTGTTGCGAATGCACTCTCAAGAAAGGATGAAGAGGTGGAAACATTACTTTGTTCCATTTCTATTATCCAACCACATTGGATAACCGAAGCAAGGGATGAATGGAAGAAGGAAGAAGAAGTGTGGACACTCATTCAAAAGTTGTAGCAATATCCTAGTACATCTGCTACTTTTAGTTGGAAAAATGATTCCTATGGTACAAAGATTGCTTATATCTTTGTAAGAATTCCCAACTAAAACAAAATATTCTTTTGGAATTTCACACTTCTCCTTTAGGAGGGCACTCAGGATTTTTGAAAAATTACCACAAGGTGAAGAAAGAATTTTTTTTGGGATGGCCTTAAATATGATATTCAAAAGCTTGTGGCAGAATGTTTGGTTTTCCAAAAAATTAAAGTTGAGACAATTAAGACCAAGCGTGTTCTACAACCTTTATCCATTCCAAGTCAACGTTGGGAGGATATTTCAATGGATTTTATCACAGGTTTACCTAATTCCGAAGGAAAGAATGTCATCATGGTGGTAGTTGATAGACTTACCAAGTATGCACACTTTTTTGCATTATCTAATCCATTTATGGCAAGTACAGTTGCTACTACATTTATGGAAACAATTCAAAAGCTACATTGAAACCCAAATATTATTGTAAGCGACAATCCCATTTTTACTGGAAATTTTTGGACGGAATTATTTTCTTGTTTGGGTACTCCACTAGCTCATAGCTCATCTTATCATCCTCAATCCGATGGTCAAACTGAGATAGTGAACAAATGTTTAGAAGGACATCTTCGTTGTTTTGTATCTCATAAACAAACACAATGGGTCAAGTGGTTACCTCTGGCTGAATAGTGGCATAACACTTCCTTCCATACTACAGCAAAAATGACCCCATTTATGGCACTTTGTGGATATCATCCACCGTCCATCACATCATCTTTAAGAGAAAATTCTAAGGTTCAAGCAAAGGAATATCACATCGATAATCAACAACAAGTTCTCCAAATCTTAAAGGATAACCTAAACTTGGCACAAAATCGAATGAAACAACAGGAAGATCAACATCGCAACAAGAGAATTTTTGATGTAGGAGACTGGGTATTTTTACGGCTACAACCATACAAACAAATGTCCCCCAAGCAAGCTAAGAATGATAATAAATTATCACCAAAGTACTATGGTCCTTACAAGGTGTTGCAAAAGTTTGGTACTATGGCATACAAATTGGAGCTTCTTGCTTCTTCTCGAGTGCATCCAGTTTTCCATGTTTCATGCTTAAAGAAGGTTATAGGTGACAAACTTCCAGTTCAAACAATATTTCCAGAACTTGATGAGGAAGTAAAAATCATATTGGAACCTGAAGAAGTCACAAAAATAAGAACTCTACAGCTACAAAATCGATCAATTTCAAAGTATCTCATCAAATGGAAGAACTTACCCACTGAAGATTCTACATGGGTGGATGAGAATTTTATACATAAGCATCCAGAGCTACTCAAGCGTTGAGGACAACACTTTTTTGAAGGAGAGGGGCATATTAGGTCCCTATATTAATAGTGTAGTACCTTATTGTTGTTAGTGTATCCCCCTTATTGTTATTGTTGTACTCCTGTAACCCCCATATTGTTATTATTGTGCCCTTACATTATTATTGTTAGGTCGGCTAGGAGTATATTGTGACCCCATGGACTCCTATATATAGAAGGAGGTTTTGTTATTTGTATCATCCAAGAATTGTTCAATTATTTAATGTAAAGGAGGTTTCCCCCTCAAAGTGGCTTATTTCTAAGGCATTGATCTCTCTTTTCTTCTATTTTTGGAGATGGTTTCATAACAAGTTCTAATGTGAAAATTAACAGGTGATGCATCCTAATCTAATATTAATATTACATAAAACACTAAGTGTAATCATAGACCCAATGTAACCAACATATCATCCAGTTAATATGAGAATAAATTTCCTTTTTCTTACTCATGCAATAGATCCAAAGGCGAGGGAAGGAATGGCTATATGGAAGGTCACAAGGGCAGGAGGTGGGAAAATATAATGACCACACATGGAGAATCATGGGAAAAGAAGTAACATAGGGATGTAATCTACTCCAAAAGTTCCTTTATTCCAACCAAAAGATAGACATATCAACAATCAAGCTCGTAAACTTTCAATGGATGGCAACCTCGGGCATATCATCCTCATCGTGGTCCTTATCATTCATATCGTGCTTTATGGCCACCCTAGGGTCATGATTGGAAGGAAAGGGAGACTTATTACATGGGGATACACAACGAGCATGTTTATCATGAAGATCATATTCAAGTGAGAGAAAACGTTATTTTCTACATAAGGGTTGAGGAAAGGGTCCACATGCAACTCAACTAAAACCCTAGGATTGTGAAGAGAGTGAAGGGTAATATTCATGTCCTCATCATCGGTGTCATAGACAGGGCCCTTGTCAAAATGATTCACATGAATCTCCCATTTCCCTTCTTCATTATGTAAGTAATCATCGATATCAATGTTTGAAGGGGTTATGGGATAACCTTCTCCAAGGTATTCAACGAGTGGATTATCAAAAATAGTATCCTTGGAAAATTAAAAGTTAACCTCAACTTCACTTTCCAAAGACTCGTCCTCCCTACCACACTTGCTTTGAAAATTATCTTCATCGCCCTTTTCGTCATGCAGACCCAGGGAGGTTCCTCCTACCTGTTCATCATCCAAATTCCCAAGGTCATCATGATGCTTAATGAAGGCTTCCCCTTGAATGTTTAGTGTGGGTAATACTTGAAAATGTCTAATAAATCCATTAAATAATTCCTCAACAGATGAGATTATCCTAGGTTCGTGATTATGCAACCATGAATTATGACCATGGAGGGATCTCATGAGTAACAGTATATGGACATCCTGGTGGACCACTTTCATCTTTGAAGTATGTGTGATAAATACTTCTACATGATCAATTGTAGAGAATGGATTACCATAAAAAATGAGCACCCCACATACCATCCTCCCTGTGACATGATTAGGGTGCCCAACGATGCTAGTGATGTCCAAAGTGACAAAATCATTAAATAAAGAAATCCTATTGAGATATACATGTAAATCATGTACTAGTCACTATGGTGAATTTAGAGATGCCTAGAGAAATGCTTTCTCCACCCTACAAGAATTGACCTTAAAGTTCAATGAAGAACTAGGGCTTCATTCTTCCAATGGAGTCACCAATAATTATATATATAAAAATTATGTTGTAAGTTGAAACAAGACGCATGTCTCATGTCCCCAAAAAAAACGCCAAAATGATATTGCTCAATCTAGCAGGGGCCTAGGAGGGGTTTCTAACAGACTGCTACTAGACTGAATGGAAACAACAGGGAAAGGATCCACTGTCACCTCAATCGATGTGCCTTTTTCTTTACAAACTTTCACCAATGGGAGGAATCTTAGTATGGAGGAAATCACTCGAATGATAAGATCAATGAAAATGTATAACATGATTTCCTAGGCCCATTCAAAGGAGAGGTTCAATAAATGGTTCAAATACTTAAAGAAAATTTGAAAGGATACCCAATAAATATCTATGAAGGATGACCTCAGGCTTAGGAATATTCAAAAATGATGAATTCCTAAGATCAAAACTTCGAAAATCCCTCACTTGTGATTGATGTGTTTATACTAGGGTTCAAAGTGAGGCAAGGATGGGTCATTCAATGGTAAGATTCAATTAAAGTGTGAGCTTTGGGAGAAGATTAGGGAAACTTTCCATGAAAAACCTCTTGAGGGGATTATTATAAGATACCAAGGGTTGATATATATACAGTGGTAAAGGCTCATCCAATGATCACCTATAGCTAAGAGAAAATGTTTTGAATGATGAACTAGAAAGTGTAAACCTTCAATAAATTTCCAAGTCAGAGCAACTTCAATGGTTCCCTCTTGGTGTGATAGCTAAGGCATCAAATTGATTGAAATTCCACCGTTATAATTCGTTCAAAACTGTAGGATGCCTAGAGGAGACATAAATCAAGAAACTTGTATGGACGAAATCCTAAAATTCCTCCTCCCTAAAATTTTGCACCAAGCTCTAGAAAATATTCTTATCCTTAGGGAACGAACAAAAGAGGAATAAAGGAGGTGCAAGAATGATATTTCATTAAGTTAATGTGATCACCAAGGATCTAGGACTAGTTCCTAGCTATTGGGAATATTGGAGTCAAAATGATCGATATTTGGGAACTTCACTCTTCAAGGAGGCCTAAAGAAGAAACTTCACTACTAATTGATGCAGATACACAAAAAATTTAGACATTTATACTTCACAAGGTAAAAGGTTCACAAACTAACCCTAGGAAAATTATTTCTACTTTCCAAGATTAATAACATATGCAACAAGCAAACATTACAAGTGTTTCATAAATTCACATTAATTTTTAGGACACAAGAAAAATCAAAGCATAGTGTTGCATACATTAGACATAAATTATCAAGAAATTCACTTGAAAATATCACTTACATGACAAGAGAGTATATCCATCCATCACATTTGAAAAATATAAGCTCTAAGAGAGATATCGAAAGTATCGAAAGTATTCCACACATCAAAATGAATTTAATCATCCAAATCATTTCACAAATTGCAGGTCTGAAATATTTAGAAAGATATATCCCAAATCCAAGTGATGAAGAGAGATCAAATGAAACTCTATCATATTAATATGATCCTCCACGGGATTTTAAAGGCCCAATTATGCCCAATAGTTACCCTAGAATAAAAATAATGTGCAAAATAACATCTTTTTGGTGACAAGCACACCAAATAGCTCCATAATATGAAAAATAAGCCTCTCAAAAGGGCCGAAATGGTAGACAAGTAGCTAGGAGATCTGTTGGGAGGCCAAACAAATTCCAACATGTGCCAAAATGAATAGAAGGGATCCAAATATAGTGATGAAGGGGATGGCCCCTTAATCTCCAATTGAAATGACCTGTGGTACACCTAAGTGGCCTCGGGGCACAAAATTATCCTCATGGGTCTCCAATTGAATCAAAGAAGCATGTATCCCATTTTCAAGGGTTGGAATAATGATGCAAGCCCTCCCTTTATCTCCCATGGTGAGACACAACCCCATCTAGGCCCTAGATCAACCGCCAAGTGTGTGGAGCAAGATTGTAGCCGACTGGGCAAGGTGGTCCAATTGCATCGTCATCATCAAATAAGAGGGACACAAGCGATAAATGAATGGTGTTGATGGATCCCATGGCATGATTATTCGATCTCTGCTATAATGGATATCGATGGCTCTCAATGCACATCCTATAAATGCCAATATGACTCTACGGAGGGCTTGGACCCCGTATACGAAGACAAAACCCCAAGATGCAGATCCAACTGCAATCCTACATAAGATCCAATATATCTCCTCACCTTCTAGTACAATAAATCATTAGTGTAATTGAGAAAATGAGCTTACAAGTCATGGAACCAAGTGGGCACTTAATAGTGGCATGCCCTTCCATAATGGGCTTTAGGGTGTACAGGTGTCTCCAAGTTCAAAAGGAGGTTAACCAAGGACCCTATTAAGTGGTTTCAACCTCTAAGGGAGTGACAGGTCCATGGTACATCCATCATGTGGCAAGTTTCATGTGATATAATGATGGAACAGAGTGTGGCATCAAGGGAAGGCTCCAAGTCACATGCCATGGTACAAGGGTAGCTATGATGAGGGAAGCCCACACTTGGGTGTATGGATGTGGGAGGGAGCAATCACGGTACATGAGTTACCCCAAAAAAAAAAATTTCCACCCTTATTCATATTCCTTTTGCCTTTTATTAATTTTCTTTTATAACTTCTTGGGGCTCCAGGAGATGAGAGCATGATGTGAATGATATAGCAGTGAATACCCCCTTCAGGTTGGGCAGTTCATCGCTCACCAATGATTGGGATAATCATGGGTTCCTTAATGATGCATGGGGCTCATATATGGGCCCTAGTAACTAAGGCGATGAACATGATAAGGAGTAGAGCTCATGTTGGCTTTTTCGCCACGTGCTACATTTCTATGTCTCGACCATCTTTTGCATTTTATGGTGCATTTCCTATTGAGAGTGGCCAAATTATGCTTTTAATTTTCTTTTTAGTTGCATCAACCTTAAGGGCATCGTTCCATGCTCGACCTAAAGTGTGGACAAGGGGACGGGGGAGCTAACTCCTTACGGACCTAATGGACAAATGCTGCCCTGGATGAGAAATATGTGAAAAGGGGTTATAATTACCAAAGGGGTGTGATGTATGTGATGTTGGGAATTGGGACCACGCAACCAAAATTGGGGTTTCCCGTGTATTTCCACCCCTAAAACTAGTAACCATTAGAAGAGATCCCTCGGGAATAGGATACAAGGTTAACCACCAAGTTGGACAAGAGGACAAGAGTACAGACCAAGCCCATTCTTTCTGCCAAATCCCCGCACTAATCCATGCCCAGAAGTGTCCATAATAAGTAAGAAATTACCCAACTACATAATGAAAGCCATACCTTCGGGGTTAGGAGACCCACCTTCAAACATATGATCATAACCGATGGGCGAGGGTGCATAATGGCTGGCTCAGGTGGTGGAGATGGTGGCACATTGAACTATCTAGGGGTTGCAAGGGGCTATTGACTATCAGCTGAAGACAATCTAGGAGAAAATTTTATCCTATGGGTGTCATCCATAGGTGGTGGGTAACAAGGCCTTTTCATGAAGTTCTCACTTATCTATAGAACCAGTGTCTATGGGTTTATTTGGATTTACATCACCATTACTTATATCCTCCCTAATTCATAATAAATTAAATTATTTTCCATATGACATGTCCATGTTTTTTAATTCTTAAAACCCTAAAGTTGGTCAAAATAAAAATTACTAATTTGGATATTATGAATGCTTTGCTTGAGAATAAATATGTGTCAAAAAATGAAGATCAACAAATCATGCACCACGATAAGAAGAAAACCAACACACATTGCGCTATAAACAAAGGACTATCAATGCTTGGCCTTGACCCCTATACAGTGACTTGAAAAAAGAGTGATTGAGATTTTTACTTGGATCTAATCAACACTTTGAAAATTTCATTATAATTTTGCTTCTTAAAGATTTCAAAATTTGACTATGAAGTCACTTTATTTTTCTTCATAAATATTGAAGAAATAAAAAATTATAATTCCACCCTAAATCGAAAAACTTTAGAAAATATCAAACAAGTACTTTAATAAGTATTTTAGAGAATAATTTAAGGAAAAAAAGCCTTGGGAATTAGATCAACTTAAACGACTAAAGTTAAGCACATAATTCTTATGCTAATTTATTACTAATTCTCAGATCTAATAATCTTTGGTTGAAAAAATCGGTCGTTAACAAGGTGCATCTCAATTTTTAAGCAATGACGAATATGTAGATTGGATTTCACTCTTTAGCCATAGAGTTCAATCCAAGTGTTGAATGATTGGATTTTTAATAGAGGGAAATAAAAGAAAATTTCTAGATGAAATCAGGTTGACAACACAACTCTTTATGATAAACATAATTAGGAGTTGCATGTTGATACAACATTGGTGATTTGGGGTTTAAGTGGGAGATTATCCAAAATAATTCAAAAATATTAGTAGGTTGTATTTATAGATGGAAAAAAATTTGATATATTAGTGATCCACACACTGAATAAAATTAGAACCTTTAAAATTAATTTCCTTTATAATTCTGACAATGAACATACCATATAATTGCTAATCAATGTGATGGAATTTTCTAAGAATTTCAATGTTGGAATCTCATTTTATCTGATTGTATCAAAGTGCTCTTGTCATAATGATAGAAAGTGTCCTTAGACACACAAAATGTTATTAATACAAGGAAAATAAATTATATAAAAAAATGAAAGAGCTTACAATACTAAAAAAAAAATTACTCTCGTGTGAGAAGGCATGAGTTTTAAATAAGCTCAATATACTAATTTCTTAATCTCATTATGTTATGTTCAAGTTAATGTAATCATGTGAGTATGATAGGTTTCAATTTACATTAAATAAAAATATTTAAAAATTATTAAATTTGAATCTGAATAATTTTGAATAATGGCATTTTTTTATATGTATTATCTATACTAATAATATTTAATCTAAAAAATTCTAAAAAAAAAAAAAAAAAAAAAAAATTCACCTAAATACTTTTAGGATCATAATGTCTAACAAAATTCCATAGAATTTAAATGAGATTTGTGCTTCCCAAATAACAAGTACCATAAATATATAGGCTCAATGTTTTAGCTAACATTAACCTAATTTGTTATATTTTTAAAATTCTTACTATAAATAGAAGAAGAAATCAAATATGAGGCCCTATAGGATATTCTAGTCTTATGGAAGTCCAATAACTAGTGTGATATATCAATGGAGACCGATTTTTACCAATCAAATATTTATTTTCTATGCAAGGCATGGCAGATTATGTAAGTTGCATACTTTTAAATGCAACCCGTGTATTTACATCCAACAAAATGAGAAAAATCCATGTCAATTCATGTTTATGATCAATGAATCCAAGGAGGTCTAGTTTATGTTATACTAGTCACGTGTTCAAAATAGTGAAACCGCCACATTGTGCACTCAAAAAAAAAAATTATTCTGTACATCCTAAATATATTGGTGGGCCCTAAATATTTTAGAACTCTCTCAATGGTGGTAGGAGTAAGAAATATTTACACCTTACTTTCCCTATCAAACATCATCACCCTACATTTAGAATCAAACCTTTTAGAACACCATCTACAACTTCCTAAATATCACATGTTTTTTTAAGCATACAATGTTCATTGAACCCAAATTCCAAACCTAATATTTTATTCATTCCTCCTATAATAATTGTAAAATTTACATGGAAACTAACTAATGGAAAGTCAATTGAGTTTAGTATGGGTGGTTGAACAAAATTGTTGTTATCCTCCCCACCCAAGTTCAAGTATTGTAATTTGACATGTTTAATCTCTTGAATAGAGTAGTTATCTTAAACTCTTTTGTGAGTATATATTGCGGGCTATCCAGGTACTAGCAACCTCTCTCTCACCTTCAGGCTGAGAGGGAGGTCAGATTCTTTCCCCAAATGATCCCTATTGCCAAAAAAAAATCCTTGAAAAAAATAACTAATAAAAGGATTTGTTTCTCTACGCCAAATAATAGGTATCACCAACAAATGGTGGATCGTTTATTCTAGGAGGCATTTCTCAAATTTGATGCATGAAAAATCGAACAAAATCCTCTCCTTTGAAATGGGTTCTTACACTGCCAACTCATCACAGTAATAACCCCAACTTTGAAAGATCACTGTAGTGATGCTAAGTGAACCATTTACTGTCATTTTATCCAATTGAACAAATTTAACAACCAGGGAAGCACATCATCCTGAGTGAAATAAATGTAACATATAATCAATCATGAACCATGTGGGTAAATATAGAGGGAGGATGAAAATGGAAAGGAAAAATCACAACCCATAACATGTAAGAGTGATGTGGAGGTGGGGATTGTTGATGGAGAAGTTTTGATGTTTCTCACAAAAACATCTTGAATATCATCATGTTCGAGAGATAGACAAGAATTTTACCCTAGAGGTTTATAGCCCTAACATTTCTATAACCAAGTTTCAAGAATAAAATCCTTAAAAACTGAAATATCTTTTCCGACTATAACATTTTTATAATTTTTCACTTATATCAACCAAAGAATAAATAATGAAAGAATATAGCATCAACTCATAAATGAGAAACTTCAAAAATATGCTACAAATAATATAAATTGAAAAGCAATGTAAATTCAAAATAAAAATGCTAATATATCCCAAAATATGAGAAAGTAATCAACAAATAAATTTATTCAAAACCACCCTGAATCACAAAAAATTGTCTTTGCAAATCCTTATGAGGATCAGGACCAAAAGGTATTCTTACAAGCCTGAGATATAATAAAAAACATACAAAGGCAACCAAGTGCCAAAAAATAATGATAGAATAATAAAATATGATTTAGATCACTTCAAGAGATGTAAATAGCATCATCAAACTTCGTAAAATTTACACCAATTAACAATGAATCAAGACAAAACTTCTAAAAAGTACAAACAAATTACGAAAAAAATAAATAACCTTGAAGAGCACCTAAGGTCAATGCTACTCCATGTTTCTTTGTCACTTCTCAAGATATTCCTATTATCAACAAGACAGTTTAGTCCTTAAGAAACTCAAAATGAAAATGAATAAGAATAATAAAACTCAATTCCAAAACTTAGGCATACCTTCACACATATTTTCTCCCTTTTCCATTCGTAACTTGAAAGTAGTTAAATAATATAACTACCTCTTTAATTTTTATTTAATCTTTTATTTTGAGAAAAAATCAAAACATTTTAAAAAAAATGTCACAAATGTATTAAATACAATTAACTAAAGATAAGTAGAGTCACAATAGACTCTCTCTTAAACTTTATTATAGATAAACTTTATTCTTATAACACATATAATAAATGTAATCAACATATATATTATAGAAAAATAAATCAATAAATGTATTGATTATCATCATTATTAGTCACCATCATAACATGTCTCCCATTATTAAAACATATAATATTTTGAGTCTTGAAAAATAAAATAGCGTAGGATCATTGTATCCACAAAAATTATGCTTCAAATATTGAGAAAGTAAATAGCATTATAAAACATGAAATTATAAAATTCTAGGGTGCATGTGTTTAAAACAAATCGCATTCCTTCATCCATGGTTTGGGTTGAATGCACTTTATATTGTGCAGAAGTGGACTTAGATCAGTAAATGCTTTGCACTTCAATAAATTTATTCCTTTTTGCCAGATTACATTGGGTGTTTTTCCTTTTCTTCTCTCGCTTACTCGGTTTCCCTCGTTGAAAAATCTCATATATACCATATCATAAAGTCAACTAGTGTCTTGAAGTAATATATACATAAGAACATACTTCAGTCAAATTTGTTAAATATACTAAAAAAATCCAAAGTAAGGCATATAAGACAAAACATGCAAGAGATAATGAAAAGGGAATCTATAATGAAACAAATAAAAAACTCATATAACTTTGTTCTGTACTCCAAAACATGCTTCATAATTTAATCAAGCATACCACCCATAATATTTAATGTTCTTATTTCCACTTTATTTATCTTTTTAAGAAAGCATATCAGCCATCATTTAATGTTCAACTTTCATGCCATGATTCCTTTTACTCTTCAATAAATATCGTGGTAAGGGAAACAATAAAGGGAAATGGAAAATGATAATATGAGATATTGGAATGGATGTCTAAATTGCATAAAGTTTTCTTTTTTCATTATTCATAATAAAAAATGGTAAACAGCCACGGTTTTCAGGGAATATTTGAATCATATTTTTTTTAAAGAAATATTGTATGGAAAGTGGTAACATGAATTAAAATAATATTTTAATTTGTCAAATCATAATATTTTTTTTATATTGAAACAATTCCAAAATTGTGGATCGTTTTATACTTTTGTTTTAGGGTTTTAACTTTCACAATATTCTTTCATATCACAGTTCAAAATCACTACCAGATATTTCATGTAGGGTGGCATCCATAAAAACCTCATAATATTTTATTAGAAATTGGAGTATGTTGTATATATTGTAAAAGTGAAGACCGGAAAAAATATTGAATGATTGAGCTTCATAATTTCCTTTAGAAAGTAATTTATCTTAGAGTAATGAGGGTGAGGTTCTGCATCTCTAAGGGTTTTTTACGTGTCGAAGTTTTCAGAGTTTTAATGACCAATTCAAGGGGGTTGCGTCCCTTCTCCCTCTGCTTGCTCCTCGTATAGATGCTTTTAAGTACTCATTGGTTGCGAATGTTGAAATTTTGTAGCTATGTTCGGTCTTCATAATTGATATATTATCCCTCCAAATATATGTAAGACATATTCTTCATGTTTGCTGTAAAAAGAGGGAATTTTGAATTTTTAAATATTTATTTTTTTCCTCCAAAATGTGGGGTCAACCTCAATCTACTCATGTTAGCTCATCCCAACAGTCACACCTTTTGGGGCACCTTTGTTCACTATAAATAGGCCACTCTTCCTCTCCATTTGGGTAGATTTACAAATCACATAGGACATCTTTAGAGGCATAATTTCGATCCAATATGAAGTGGAGTAAGAGAATCAATCTGAGGAAATTTTTGAGGCATGAGAGGAGGACGAATTCTTTGGGGCAGGAGGCCGAAATTTCAAGGGGGGAATTTTTAAGAGAGTGAAATTTTAGGAGGGTGAATTTTATCTATGCTTGATAATGGTCAGTTTGATTTGATTTGACTGGAAAATATTTGAATGTACCTTTCTTGAACTTAATGATTTCTCCAAGTAAAGGTTGCTTTATTTTTCCCCCGTGTGGTTTTTTCCAAGGTAAATTCGTGTGTCTCTTTTTTGGTTGTCTCTTTATGATCCTACTGGCATTTTGTTTCTATTGTTGAGATATTATGTGGAATTACTTTATGATGAATGTGAATGCAAGAAAATATTAACCTAAGAAATGATAAGAAGTAATTATCATTTTAGGAGATCCTTAAAAAATAGTCATGCTATCAAAGAAAGGGTGAAAGAGCATCCAACTTGTTTCAAGTTAATATTTAGGGTTTTTTCTAGCCCTAGTCCAATTCTGGTTGTAAGGAGGATTTAAAATATTCCTAAAGGAAACCAAGATCTATTTCATTTGTTTGTGCCCTAAAAGATCCATTCTTCCTATATGATCTATGTTTTAAAGTCAAAATCCTAAGATTTTAAACAAAACAAAAGGACCTTTGTGATGCTTAAGCCTCTATAGATTACAGTGCGAATTATAGAGGGCTAAATGGCCTCAGTGCAAATTGCAGAAAGTCAAGAAGTATAAATGATTTGAATTTGATTCAGTATCTTTTAAAGTGACTTGGCTTGTAAAAATGTTCAAGCGTGAATGATACAACTTAAACCAGCAATTAACTTAAATCAAGCATGAGGTACTTTAATGAAATTGCAATTTAAAACGAAATGTAAAATATCAATACAATGATAAAATCGACACAAAACCTATTGATAATGGAGTTAGTCCATTGTGGACTACATCTTCGCATCCTACCTCCAAAGGAGTTGCCTTTTTATTAATATGATGATATGCCTCCAGTGCTTTATTACGTCTCCAAAATGCCTCCAAAATCATGTTGTCAAATGAATAGTTTTGTTGTGAAACTAAGCTTTTTTCTACTAAATCTCCTTTGGTTTCTACAAAATTAAGCTCCAAAGCACTTTATACAGAAGCGCTGACTTAAAAAGAAACTGATTTAAGAAACCCTCTCCGCTCAACAAAAACGTCGCAACCACATAACTTTTCCTCCAAAGAGACTTCGTGTTTAATGTCATGTTACTTGGTTTATATAAGAATTGGGGGTCTGCAACGAGCCCGCAGAGGTTACACCCAAATAATATAAAAATGGTATATTGTTATTAACAAACAATCCATATGTTGAACCACTTTACAACCAAACATTATATTTTGCATATCATTGTAACTATCCTCAGCGTGTATATCATAAACCATCATCCGATATACTTGGAATCAATTGTAATCTCGGTGTATTTGATATTAGTTGGTCTGTGTATTTTATGGTTGTCATAAAACTTGGGCATTAACATATCCACCAATTTAAAATTCCAATGACATGTATTGGATGTGGTTACAACTACCATATATTGGTATATGCTCTACCCACGTATGTAATCAATGCATTTAATATAATATACCCTATGACCAACATGATATGACACCCACGTGATCATTGTCAATAGTTTTTATAACTAACATATTTAATATATAATATGTGGCTTCTAATTTCGTAGTATTTTTCGCAATTTCCCAACATTTGATTTCATAGAAAAATTTACAGTTTCGTATCATCCGATTTCGTAGCAGATTTCACAGTTTTGTAGCATCTTCCTAGTCAACCTACCTTGTGCCATGTGTTAGCTCCATATTTTGCCAAGTCATGCCATGTGTCATGTTTCCATGTTGACTTTGACTTATTTTGTGTTGAATAGTTAAAATTCGTCATACTATAATATTTTTGTTGAGATTCAACAAGAAAATTTCAGCACCCACGCCTAGTTGCATTAAGCACCCAGACTAGGGTGGGGCCCACAGTGCTATTTTTGGGTGCATGTCTATTTTGGTTATCCCTTAATTAAGATGGACATTAAACTGTAATCTATTCTCAATGTTGACTTCAAACAATTAACTGAAAGTGATAAATTCAGTTAGCTAGTGGATTTCGAGTTAGAGGTAGTTGGTGAGGCATGCAGAGTAATTCTAGTTGTAACAAAGTTCAAAGTGCAATGGTACATTAGTTAATGCAGGTTGTAATCAGTTTAACTCAGTTAAGTGAGTTAAACTCAATTGTGCTAGTTGTAACTGAAGATACACTAATGAGAAATCAAGTGAATTAAATATTAATTAATTCACAATCAGTGATCTCACATGCAACTAAGGATTTACTATTATTAGTTGCATGCATGTCAGATTCAGTGGAGACCCAGTTGAGTTCTAGGTGAAAGGGAAGTGGACTGTCAGTTGTGGGATTATTGGGTTGCACACATGCAACCAAACACCCATTGGAGCTCCCATGATACTTGCGCAGTCAAGGAAGGCAAGAATTCCTATCTTTTAGGGATTGCATCCATCAGGGATTGTGCAAGCAAGGCAGGCTATCTAGAGCTGAGAATTGGCTATGAGTTGTTCAGTTTTACATATGACAGTGTGAAACAATTAGTTGAGTACTGGAGGGCTCTTGTGAGAAGAGTTTTGTATGTAATTGTTTCATGATCTGTTGAATATACAATAGAAGATAGTGGGGTTTTAAGCTGTAAGATTTCCTCGGAAAATTATTTGTGTTGTGTGTGATTTGATTCTTCTTCATGTTCATGTGATTAACGATTGTGTTTTTAATTCTACAAAATATTTGTAGAAGTGATTTAGTATTTAACTTTCGTACATTTTTAGATCGGGTGAGTCCAAGATATACATGCAAGTTGTATAATTTATACATGGTATCGAAGCACAGGAAATTGCAAAAGTGAAGCAGGAGCTGAGTTTGTGACTGGATAGAATTCAAATTTGCAGAAAGACTTTCTTGGTGCTACAACTGATTCAAGATCGAAATGGCTTTCAATGGCTCGAGGGCAGCTCAAACTATATTGCTTTGAAGGACAGGATGGAGGCAGTACTTGAAGACAATGGCTTGAAGGAATTCATTAACAATGATGTTCCTAAACCCGTTGTGGCAGATGCTACAAACCTTGATGCATGGCAAAAGAAAGTGGCAAAGGCGAGGAGGATCCCGCTGGAGGGAGTACGAGACTGCATTTTCTCAAGCCTCCATGGGAAAGCCACAGCATGTGCAATGTGGAAAGCTTTGACGGATCTATTCCAAAGCAGCAGTGTCCATAGGAAATTGACGCTCAAAGATAAACCCGGGAAGATCAAGATGGAAAAGGGAATATCTAACAAAGTTTTTCCAATGTTTGGATGAACTGGGGAGCGTTGGAATAACAGTGGATGAAGATGATTTGGTGAGCTTGGCTCTCCTAGGACTTCCCAAGAGTTGGCACAATTATCAAGACTATGTCAATGGAAGGGAAAATTTTCCAGATTGGGAATGACTGTGGTCGTATTTGGTGCTGGAGGAGTTCAGACAGAACATCAGAGATAGATATTCATCTAAGAATGACGATGAAGAGGATTGTGCTTTCGCTGCCAAGGCGAGGAAGGGGAAGGGGAAGAAATTCCATTCTAAATTTGAGTCCAAGAATGGCAAGAAGCAGGACATGTCCAAGGTGAAGTGTTTTCACTGTCACGAGCATGGGAATTTTGCTACTAATTGTCCACAAAAGAAAAAGAACAAGAAGGTTGGAGGATCTGCAGCTGGTGAGGCCCTTTCCTTGCAATTTGAACTTGACTTCTCATTGATCGTATGCATTGTGTCCAGTGCATTGGGATATGTGTGGTATTTGGAGAGTGGCGCTTCCCTTCACATGACGGGAGACAAGGAACTTTTCAGTGACTTGGAGGAGAAGGATCTCCAGATACATATTGAAATGGGCAATGATGCGCGGTACAGTGCTACCGGGATTGGTACCATTACCTTCCAGAGGCATTCAGGGAAATCCTTTCAATTAAAATATGTAATGCATGTACTAGGTCTGAAGAAAAAATTGGTCTCAGTCGCAATGTTGGAGGATAGAGGTTATGATGTTGTTTTTAGTGATGGAAAAGCTTTCCTACGACATAAAACAACAGGACAAGCCAAGAGGATAGGGCTTTGAGTTAAGAATCTCTACAAGCTGGAGGTAGATGGTTGCGCAGCAATGATGGGCAAGGCAGATCAAGTGATGAGTCGGGATGAGAGCGAATTATGGCACAAGAGATTGGGCCGTCTTCACCATGGAGCCTTGAAAGTCATGCAGCAGATTTCTACTGGTCTTCCCAGGGGTACACTTTCACAGTCAGACACATGCAAGGGATGTACTATGGGAAAATATGTAAAGGCCACCCTTCATGAGAAGGAAAACCAAGCTTCAAGGATCCTTGAGAGAGTTCACACAGACGTGTGTGGTCCTTTCTCTGTTGCTTCGACAGAAAAACATAAGGACTATGTAATATTTGTTGATGACTTTTCTTGTAAGTGTTGGATCTTATTCATGACGAAGAAATATCAAACATTCTCTAAGTTTTGTGAGTTTAAGGCACTGGTGGAGAAAGAGTCGGGGAAACAAGTGAAGGCTCTTAAGAGCAATAATGGTGGAGAATACATCTCTAACGAATTCAAGAACTTCTGCAGAAAAGAAGGAATTCGAAGAGAACTCATAGCGCCTCATAACCCATAGCAGAATGGGATCACGGAGAGGAAGAACAGAACTATTGTGGGTGTAGCACGAGCGATGTTGCATGATCAAGGCCTAACGATGCATTTGTGGGTGGAAGCATGCAACACAGCGGTACATGTGCAAAATCGTTATCTCTATAGAGTACTTGGCATGAGTACACCTGGAGAGGCTTTCACTGGTAAGAAACCTAATGTTTCACACTTTAATATTTTTGGCTCATCTGTTTATGTGCATGTGACCAAGGACGTCAGGAAGAAGTTGGAACCAACAGCTGAGGTTGGGATTTTTGTGGGGTACACTGAAACACCCCATAATTATCGTGTGTATTTTCCAAACAACAGAATGACTATTGTGCGACGGGATATAGAATTTGATGAGGAGAAAGCCATGCGGTTGTCCCTTGAGAGGGAGTTGGACTTGCATGCAGAGGAGGAATTGTTGATTCCCAAGGATGAGTCTCAAGATGTGGATCAGCCACATGATCAGCTTCATGGAGTGGAGGAAAACACTCATGCACATCCATCCATTAGAAATGGCAGAAGGCGCACCACGGAAGCTGATAGATTGAGACTTGATGCTGAAAAGAATGTAGGAGCCCCTACTTCACAGCGCAGACAAAGACAGTCTCCTGACCAATTTACTGGATACATGGCTCTTATGAGAAAATGTATTGTGACTGAACCATCTTCCTTCCAGGAAGCAGTGCAGCAACCAACTTGGGTTGATGCAATGGTGGAGGAGTATGAATCCATTATCGAGAACAGTGCATGGAAGATAATCCCAAGACCGGTCGACAAATCAGCGGTTGGATCGAGATGGATCTACAAGGTAAAGCAAGCTGCTAATGGGAGTGTAGAGAAATACAAGGCCGGATTTGTGGCCCGGGGATTCTCACAGATCAAGGGGATAGATTATGATGAGACCTTTTCACCTGTTGCAAGGTACTCTTCCATAAGATCCATCCTTGCACTCTCAGCGCAGATGGGTTGGCGCATTCATCATATGGATGTGAAAAATGTGTTTCTCAATGGGATCATTAAGGAAGAGGTGTACATAGAGCAGCCTGAAGGTTTCAAGATCTTCAACAGTGAATCGCATGTGTGCAGACTCAAAAGAGCATTGTATGGGCTGAAGCAAGCACCCCGTGCTTGGTACACTTAGATAGACAGTTATTTCACCGGACTGGGCTTCACCAAAAGTGAAGTAGATGCAAACCTGTACCAAATTGTGGTTGAGGGTAAGCTATTGATCATTGTTCCTTATGTTGATGATCTAATTTTGACTGGTGATGAGCATCTGATACACTCATGCAAGGAGGATCTTGCAAGGGAGTTCGAAATGAAGGACATGGGACTCCATTATTTCCTTGGATTGGAAATATGGCAGTGGGATGGACTTTTTGTGTCTCAAGGCAAGTATGCAAAGGAGATACTGGGTAAGTTTAACATGGAGAGCTGCAAACCCATGAATACTCCTCTTCTAGGAAATTGGAGGAAAGAGGATGTTACTTCTAGAGAAGTAGTGGATGCTATTGTCTACAGGCAGTTAGTGGGTTCACTAATGTATTTGGTGAACACGAGACCGGATATTTGCTACACAGTTAACCAGTTGAGTCAAGCTATGGTTAAGCCTATGCAGCTCTTTTGGAAGGCGGGGAAGCATGTCTTGAGATACCTGAGGGGCACATGAGAGTATGGTCTATGGTACAGACTGACAGAGGGAGTGAAGTTGCATGGCTTCACGGATGCAGATTGGGCGAGCAGTCCATCGGACAGAAAGAGAACATCAGGAGGGATCTTTATCATGGGATCGACAACAATTTCCTAGTACAGCAGGAAACAACAATCTGTGGCACTCAGTTCAGCGGAAGCAGAATACATGGCAGCGAGTCAAGCTGCATGTGAGGCTATCTGGATGAGAAAGATCTTGGTTGGTTTGTTTGGTTCTCGGATGGATTCGACAGTGATTCATTGTGATAATCAGAGTTGCATTAAACTCTCGATTAATCATGTGTTTCATGATAGGTCCAAGCATATAGATATTTGGTACCATCATCTCAGAGATTGTGTGCAGAGAAGGATCAATTTGCTTCAGTACATTCCCACGAAAGATCAGGATGCAGATGTTCTGACGAAGGCGCTCACCAGGAGCAAATTCGAATACCATAGATATAGGATCGGGGTGAAGGATAATCACTTTCTTGTTGAGAGGGAGTGTTGAGATTCAACGAGAAAATTTCAGCACCCACGCCTAGTTGCATTAAGCACCCAAACTAGGGTGGGGCCCACAGTGTTATTTTTGGGTGCATGTCTATTTTGGTTATCCCTTAATTAAGATGGAAATTAAATTGTAATATGTTCTCAATGTTGACTTGAAACAGTTAACTGAAAGTGATAAATTCAGTTAGCTAGTGGATTTCGAGTTAGAGGTAGTTGGTGAGGCATGCAGAGTAATTCTAGTTGTAACAGAGTTCGAAGTGCAGTGGTGCATTAGTTAATGCAAGTTGTAATCATTTTAACTCAGTTAAGTGAGTTAAACTCAATTTTGCTAGTTGTAACTGAAGATACACTAGTGAGCGATCAAGTGAATTAAATATTAATTAATTCACAATCAGTGATCTCACATGTAACTGAGGATTTACTATTATTAGTTGCATGCATGTCAGATTCAGTGGAGACCCAGTTGAGTTATAGGTGAAAGGGAAGTTGACTATCAGTTTTAGGATTATTGGGTTGCACACATGCAGCCAAACACCCATTGGATTTCCCATGATACTTGCGCAGTCAAAGAAGGCAAGAATTCCTATCTTTTAGGGATTGCATCCATCAGGGATTGCATAAGCAAGGCAGGTTGTCTGGAGGCTGAGAATTGGCTATGTGTTGGTCAGTGTTGCATATGACAGTGTGAGACAATTAGCTGAGTACTGGAGGGATCTTGTGAGAAGTGTTTTGTATGTAATTGTTTCATGATCCATGCTGAATATACAATAGAAGATAGTGGGGTTTTTAGTTGTAAGATTTCCCCAGGAAATTATATGTGTTGTGTGTGATTTGATTCTTCTTCATGTTCATGTGATTAGCAATTGTGTTTTTAATTACGCAAAATATTTGTAGAAGTGATTCAGTATTTAACTTTAGTACATTGCTAAATCGGGTGAATCCAAGATATACATGCATGTTGTATAATTTCTACAATTTTTTGCATAACTAATCGGTTGGATGTGCCATCAAATTGCATCGAAATAATCCCATCAAGTGCTTTGACATGACATTATTTCCATCAAATTTTGGAGAATTTGAATTTTAGGCCTTTTTAGGATCCTCTCCACTTAGAGGCTTTAGGACCTCCAAAAGGTTATTTTTCAAACACCAAGTGCGAGAGCTTCCTCCCCACTTGTCCAATGCTCGTCCACCTTGTTTTGTTTACTCGGCTCATCACAAAAAGTTGTATAATAATTATGAAAACTAAAAACATATTGTTAGCCACCTGAAATTTCCCACATTCTTATGCATGTGTTACTTTAGCCATTGTTCATATAAAACACATTAACAACATTAACAAATACAAAGATTCTGATAAAAATGAACTAACATGTTTGATTCTCTTAACGGGTTCCAATGACAAATTCCCATGCTCCAGAACATCTACTTTATCCACCTTTGCAGATATGAGTGAAAAAATATTGTTCACATAGATGTTAAGATATTCCGACACATAGGAAATAGTTAAGTATAACTTGGTCTAGCGTAGAGTTAGGTAAAGTGTGTTTCTTTAGTATGAAATTTTGTAACTTATAATCCGACAATCACGATATGTAGTGATCTGATGGTTCATTCTCTCCTCGGTTTTACCGACACTTGATCAGTGGCTTAACACCTGATTGGTCCATGATCTCTATTTAAAGAGCATGGAGGGTCATTTGTCTGGTGACCGTTTATGAGAGAAGCTTATGCAAAAAAAATTATTTATATTAATAAATCACCTGAAGTGGTCGTGTTGGCTCAAGTCGTGGACCGTTTCCCTCTTCAAGGTTTTTAACCACGTAAAATACTGGTGTATTGATATGTGATCTGTTTGTGAGCGGTGACCTTTGGTGTTTGATCTAAGGAAGTTACCCTGTAAATTCCCACATGGTATCAGAGTTGTTTTGAGGGCCGTATCCATTGGTGATCCAAATCTAAAGCCAGTTTGACTGCATGCGACTGTCATTGTCCAGATCTAGTGTTTTTGACCACTTTCGGGCCAAGAGAACTATTTTTTTGTATCCAGAGCCTCTGTTCCAATGAGGAACCTCTTTCGTTTCTTACGAAAAGGTTTCCGGTTTCCCGAGCTATGTCAGTTTAGATCTAGAGGTACAAAGTTTTTTTTGCGGTTATATTTATTTATCTCTCTATTTTATTTCGGTTTATAGTCAATTTTTTCTATTACAGGGTCTATACCCTCTTCTTTGTGTATGCTCTTTGCTTTGCGCTCTATGCGATTTGGCAAACCAGAAATAGGAATACGAGATTTTTCTCCTACGTACGCTCTTTCCCCGCGACTATGTGCGATCTCGGGAAATCAGAAATAGCGAGAGAATATATAGTTTTCAGGCAGACTAAGCAGAAATCTAACATTCTGTCATAAGGCCTATATATTTTTTTTTGTTTGCGTGGTTGTTTTTTTGCAGGAAAAAAGCACGCACCCAAAAAAAAAAACCCTTCCACCTTTCCAACAATTACTAAATCTTTTTACTCGCTCACTTGGTCTAACGTTACTTTATGAGAATAGAGGTATTGGGTTCAATTATTCTTGTCAAGTTACTTTTTCTATAAAAAAAATCGTCAAGTTACTTTTTCTAAAACGTTTTTAATCAAGTTATTTAAAAAAACACACACACATGTAACATATGTTTTAAAGTTACTTTATGTAATAATGTTTCTCACCCATTATAAAAAGTGATTCACTTAGAATCTAAAGTCACTTTATATTTTATTTAAGTTACAGTCTACATGGTCATTAGTTCATAAAGTAACATTGTAAAAGTGACTCTCACTTATTTATAAAAGTGAGTCACATAAAGTAGTTTTTTAAAAAAAATGAGTTTATTAAATTAAGTTTGGAAAGAGGGGGGGGGGGAGATTTCTTTTGTTTTTAAGTACAACTTCATTATCAACCTTCAACCTATCACATGACTACTCGACATTTACTACAACTTTTCTTCAAAAAGGCATAACTTCTTCATCTGGAAGCCATTCTCAGTGCCGTTTTTTTTTAACCGGCCTAATTTTTCGAGATATTTCCATTGGAGCAATTAGTTTCAACATTTACAGCTTCAGTTTTTAAAAATGGAAAGTACATGCCCGGTTATTTTTAACAGCACCAATTATTTCCAATGACTATCCTACATGGTGGACTTACTTAGAAGTAAAGTTTTGTATTAGAATAGTCTCAGGACTAGAATCTAAATCTACCGATGAAGACAAACATGTTAAATGGGAAAATAAACAAGATCAAGCACAAGGGTTGAGGAATGTTCATTGCTCAAGATCTTAGATTTCATATCCAAGAAATTGACTCCCCTGATGAAGCTATGAAAAAGCTAAATACTGTTTTTGGCATTCAAAATGAAATCAAAGCCCACCAGCTTGAAAATAAGTTGCTTACTTTGGACCCTAATAATTTCTCCTCTATTAAAGATTTTGTCTCCAAATTCAAGACCCTTAGACTTCTCTTAGAAGTTTGTAAGGTCAAAAAGGAATATGGCAGTCTTATCTATTCCATTCTTTCTAAGCTAGGCCCTACATACTCGGTATTTGTTTCCACCTTCCATTCCACTAGAGAAGCCCTCATTTCTCAAGGAACACCCTACAAGTCCCCCTCTTTTGATGTCTTTTGTGATTCTTTGATAAGAGAACAAGAAAAACTCTTACACCTTGGTCTTATTAATACTGGAAACTCTTCTAAGAAAGCCTTAGTAGCCTAGCAGCAACCAAATCTAAAGAATCCTAAGAAACAGCATCCTAAAAATAATGGTCCTAAACCAAACAAGGGTCTTAAGCAATCTCAGCTGTAGACTGAAAAAGCAACTCAACAAACTGATATGGAAAATAAAAACAAAGGGAAGAAGACAGATAAAAATTGCAACTTTTGTAATCATGATGGCCACGTAGAGTCAAAATGTTTTAAGAAGATGGAAGCCTTGGAAGAAGCAATGAAGAAGCACAACATCCATTTGGAGAACTCTTCAACTTCATCTTCGAGAATGGAACTTTATGCATGTCGTTGTCAAGTATCAAGATCTGGTTATGCATTGAATGTATTGTCTTCTTCTCATTCTCATGAGTGACTCATTGATTCTGAAGCCTCTTACCACATGGCCAAAACTAAAGCCATGTTTTCTTCTTTAAATGATTGTAACACCAAAATATTTATGTTGGTGATGATAGATCTCTTAGTATTGTAGGTTCCAAAACCATTCATATAGATAATGGTCATTTTAATGATGTATTATGTGTTCCTACCGTGTCCTACAACCTTCTATCTATTTATCAGATAACTCGTTCAAGTGAAGGGAAAACCGTAGAATTTTCATCTCATGATGTTGTAATTAAGGACCTAAGAGATCTTAGACATATTTTAGCTATTGACATTGTCGATGATTCCACAAGGTTGTATAATTTTGAAAACTTTGGGTCATCATGTCTGCCCTCCATTTTTGTTGCTCATAATGATGAAGTGAGCAAACTTTGGCATGTGATTTTTTTCACTTAAAATATCTCTCTCTTCAAACTATATGTAAAGAAAATATGGTGACAGGGCTTCCTATGGTATCTTGCCGAGATGGTGTTTGTTCCGGTTGTGTACTCGGAAAACATCATCGGGATAGTTTTGACAAACGTGCCTCTCGGCATGCTTCAACCCCTTTGTAGCTTGTGCACAATGATTTATGTGGTCCAATTCTAGTTGTTTCTTTCTTTGGCTACAAGTACTTCTTAATTTTCATTGATGATTGTTCTAGACGCACTTGGGTATACTTCTTAAAAATCAAGAGTGAAGCTTTTAACATGTTCTTGGACTTTAAGGCTTTTGTTGAGAAACAATATGGACATCAAATTATTAAGTTAAGATCTGACAATGGAGGAGAATATGTTAACAAAAAAATTATCAACTTTTGCACTCAGCATGGCATTCAATTGAAACTTAATGCTCCACATACTCCACAAAAAAATGGTGTAGTTGAAAGGAAGAATCGCACTCTAAAATAAATGCCTAATTGTATGCTTAAATCTAAAGGACTTAGTCTTAATTTTTGGACAGAAGCAATTAACTGTGAAAATTACATAGTAAATCGCACACTCCTACTAAGGTTTTAAGGAATATCACTCCAGAAGAATCCTAGATCTCAATCAAAGTCAGATGCCAGTCACTTACGTGTTTTTGGAAGTGAAGCTTGGGCCCATATTCCAGATGAGAAACATAAATCCTTAGAACCTAATAGTGAAAAATGCATTTTTGTTGGATATTCTGAAGATGTCAAAGGATATAGACTTCTTCAACCCAAATCCAAAAATTTAATCATTAGAAGAGATGTAAAATTTGATGAAAATACATCAGCCCGCGAGCCTAGTTCGGTGGGTGTACCACCTTTGGCCTACGAGTCTGATTCGACATATGTGCCACCTCTCTATATCTCTTCTACTTCTGATAGCATTCTTTCTACTTCAGATGCTGACAGCGAGAATGACAATCCTCCTCCACCTCATCAGGATATTCCTTCAGCTCCATAGCTTCCAAAATGGGTCTGCTCTACTCGGGATGCAGCAGATTCTCTTGCAGGTGACCCTGCAGATCAACGTCGTACACATTCTTAGTTCGACAGAGCCTCTTCCTTATTGGCTCAAGTTCCAAAAAATCATGATCCAGATACCTTTGAAGAAGCTTCAGATCATCTAGATTGGGATGCAGTTATAAATGAAGAATATCGTTCCTTATTGGAAAATGATACTTGGGATCTTGTTCCTCTTCCAAAGGGAAGAAAACTTTTCAGATGCAAATGGGTTTACAGAACAAAATTTGGACCAGATGGAAAAGTGGATAAACATAAAGCTCGTCTTATTGCTAAAGGATTTTCACAAGTTGAAGGCATTGACTATACTAAAACCTTCTCCCCTGTTGCCAAAATGAATTCTATCTGCCTTGTTCTTTCCCTTGTTGCCTCCTTTAAATGGGAAGTCCATCAGATGGATGTTAAATCCACCTTCTTACATGGGGACTTGCATGAAGAAATCTACATGGAACAACCCCCTGGATTTATCCAAAACGACTCTAGCCTTGTTTGTCGCCTTAGGAAGTCTCTCTATGGTCTCAAACAAGCCCCTCGGGCCTGGTATGCGAAAATGGATAGCTTTCTCTTAGATAATGACTTTTCTAGATGTCATTCTGACAACACTGTCTACACCAAGAAAGTGGGTAAGTCCTTAATCGCCCTTGTTATTTATGTTGATGATCCTATCCTTACTGGTAGTGATCCCAAACATATAAACCATGTGAAGTATAGCCTCAAAAATAAGTTTGATATGAAAAACTTAGGACACTTGCATTATTTCCTTGGTCTTCAAGTCTTGCAATCCAAAGAAGGTATTACCCTTTCTCAGTCCAGGTATGCTTGTGATATTCTACACCACTTTCACATGGATGACTGTAAGCCAACCCCTTCTCCCTTTCAGTCTAGATTCAAGCTTTCAGTCACTTGTACTTCCCCTGAAGTTGATGCTACCTTATACCGTCAACTTGTTGGTAAACTTTAGTATCTAACCCATACCCATCCTGACCTTTCCTTTACCATTGTTCTTGTTGCTCGGTTTATGCACAAATCTCATGAAAGTCACTGGAAAGAAGCTAAAAGAATAATTCGATATATTTGAGGTACAGTTCAGTTCGGGATTCATTATAATGTAGGAGCATCTACATTGTTGATTGGTTTGACTGATTCTGATTGGGCTAGTGACCCTGATGATAGAAAGTCTACTGCATGTTATGTATTCACTCTTGGTTCTGGACCTATTAAATGGTCTTGTAAGAAACAAAGTGCCATCTCTCTTTCTTCGACAGAAGCAGAGTATCGTGGTGTTGTTGAAGCCAGCAAGGAAGCCCTGTGCCTTCCTCGGATCCTTTTTGAATTTGGTCTTCATCAGCAACATCCAACTACACTTTGGTGTGATAATCAGAGTGCCATTCAACTATGCAAAGATCCAGTTCAGCATCAGCGCATGAAACACATTGAGCTTCACATACACTTCATCAGAAATCTCATTCATGATCGTGCTCTTGAAGTACACTATTGTTCAACCAATGATCAATTTGTCGATATCTTTACAAAGTCTCTCACAGAAGCGAAGTTTACCAAAATTGGATCTATGCTTGGAGTTCAGGAAAGTTATCATTAAGGGGGGATAGGTTCTAATGCCTCCTTCGTTCTTCTATTGTGTCACCTTTGTAAATCCTTCAATCCTGTCCCAAGTTGTTCTTAAGGGGGGGTGTTAGGATATTCCGACACATAGGAAATAGTTAAGTATAACTTGGTCTAGCATAGAGTTAGGTAAAGTGTGTTTCTTTAGTATGTACTTCTGTAACTTATAATCTGACGGTCACGATATGTATTGATCTGACGGTTCATTCTCTCCTCGGTATTACAGACACTTGATATGTCGCTTAACACCCAATTGATCCATGATCTCTATTTAAAAGCATGGAGGTTCATGGAGGGTCATGAGAGAAGCTTATGTAAAAAAATTTCTTTATCTTAAAAAATTTCTTGAAGTGGTCGTGTTGGCTCAGGTCATGGATTGTTTCCCTCTTCGATGGTTTTAACCGCATCAAATACTTGTGTATTGATCTGTGATCTGTTTGTGAGCGGTGACCTTTGGTGTTTGACCTAAGGAACTTACCCTGTAAATTCCCACAATTGACGAGCCTCTTCAACTGCTCTGTGGTTACCAACAAATAATCACCCTTCATTTGATGACCTCGGACGATGTACTCTATGTCATCCTTCAAAATTTGATACCTGTTTTCCTTCCTATATTAGATATCTATCTTTTCAAACAAATAAGGAATTCCAAGCACAATTCCACAAATATCCACTGGAACCACATCTAGTTCAACTTCATCCATAAATCTAGATGTAACAGCAAACCTAATCTTACACTTCTCGGTCACTAGCATCTTAGTTCCATTACATACCCATCCAAGCGGATAAGGTTAGGATGCAGTGTTGTTACCAAATTCAGCTTCTTAACAACGTCCTCAAATATCAAATTAGCTTGAGATCTAGTGTCAAACAAAGTATCTCTGTTAACATGCTTATTTACCACCCTGATGTGAAAGAGTTCATTTATCTTTCTTGTTGAATTTGATGAGAAAATAGAAGAACAAAAACCAACATGAAAAGACAATATACATTTCAAACCCATAGCCGTGATTTGTGCCTCATTGCTAGAGTTCAACCCCAGATCATGCTGGATTATTGTTGCCACCTTATGCTTGCCTTTCCTATCTCGGAACCACTTAGGCCTCAACTATGGATGAAGCTTCCAACAATGATCATCATCGTTTCCTTCTTTCTTACAATGGGTACAAGAAGGTTTCTCATCGCTCTTCTTCACAAAAGTTGTTCTCTTTGGATTTTCCTTTCCTTTTCCTTTATCATATTTCGACTTAATGTCTTCCACAAAGACTTCTCCACCTTGTTTACCTACTTCAATATAGGTCACTTGTACACAAACCTCATCCAGGTTATATGGCTTCAACAAGAAAATAATATTGTGGATATAACCATGCAAATTAACAATATACTTTAAAAGAGTCTCTTGCATTTTTAGTGGAATATTCAAAGTTAGTACCTTTTTCCTAAACTCCTATGTAAATTTTTGCACACTTTGGCCTTTATGTTGTCACATAACTTTCCATTCTATTATTTCATTCTAGTCATATGCCAAAGGATATAATTTATTATTCAATGTTGACGTAAATTCAAACCATGTGGAAATAGTGTTACCTTCCTGAAGTCTAGTCTCCCACCATATAAGAGTAGTACCTTCCAATCGAATCGAGGCCATCTAAATTTTTACCTCATCGTCAACATTATGTTCCACACGGTAATAGACTTCCATATGGCAAAACCAGTTGTCAAGATTTTCAGCATTAAGCTGGCTCCATCATAAACAGGCAAGTGAAATTTAATATCCAACTTCAACAATGGCTTCTTTGACACAACTTTTCCATGAGGAGATGGAGGAGGACTTGAACGAGGAGAAGGAAGAGAATGAGGAGTATTTTTCAAATCTCCATCATTTCCCTCGCCTTTACTTTCTCCTGCGATGAGCTTCCCTCTCTAAACTCCTTCCATTCCTAGTACATTTCATCAACCATGGTCTTTATCGCCATGAAAGCTTCATGAAAGTATTATCCCCTCTGTGACGACATTTCTCGTCTTCGATTAAAACTTTTCGATCCAATTTTCGGATTTCATTTAACAAGTGTTCTTTCACCTTGCTTTAATTTGCTCCAGGTCTTCATGCACACTCACAAACCACCATCAAACTTGTTATGATACCACTTGATCTGAACTTGATTCAGATCATTTAAAGTGACTTGGCTTGTAAATATGTTCAAGCGTGAATGATAAAACATAAAACCAGTAATTAACTTAAATCATGCATGAGGTACTTTAATGAAGTTTCAATTTAAAACGAAATGTAAAATTTCGAAACATTGATAAAATTGACACAAAACTAATTGATAATGGAGTTCGTCCAATTTGGACTAAGTCACTGGGTCCTGCCTCCAAGAGAGTTGCCTCTTTATTAATATGATGTTAAGCCCCCAATGCTTTTTTACATCTCCAAAATGCATACAAAAGCCTGCTGCTAAATGGAGCCTTTTGTTGCAAAACTGAGCTTTTTGCTACCAAATCTCCTTTGGTGGCTACAAAATTAAGCTACAAAACACTTTATACAAAAGCACAGACTTAAAAATAAATTCAGTTCAAAAACCCTCTTGTCTCAACAAAAAGCTTCACAACCACATAACTTACCCTCCAAAGAAATTTCGTGTTCAATGGCATGTCACTTGGTTTATATAAGAATTGGGGGTCTGCAAAGAGCCCATGGAGGTTGCACCCAAACACATATAAAAATGGTATATTGTTATTAACAAGCGAGCCATAAGTTGAACCACTTTACAACCATAGATTATATTTAGCATGTCGTTGTAGCTATCCTCGACATCTATATCATAAACCATCGGTTGATATACCTTGAATCAATTGTAATATTGGTGTATTCGATATTCATTGGTCCAAATATTTTATGGTTGTTGTAAAACATGGGTACTAACATATCCACCAATTTAAAATTCCAGCAACATGTTTTGGATGTGGTTACAACAACCATATATTGGTATATACTCTTCCTACGTATGTAACCAACACATTTAACATACTATAACCAATTACCAACGTAATATGACACCCTGATCTAGAATTATGCAGGAACACAATAAAATACAGAAATAAACATCAACGCAAAGATGCAGTAGGAATAGCACTTCATTTCATTAATATCAAATATTGAAAAATGCTTACAGACAGAATGGGAAATAAACTAGCTCGGGTGATGGTAGCTTATCTCTAAGTAAAGATGTGGCAGCTACATGCCTCTAAACTGTGTTGCAATGAGGCTCTAAGGCCTATTTATTATTGAGAAACAATGGAAAACCCTAAACATCCAAAAACCTAACCCTAGGAGATGAAGCGCCAAAACTATGGGCCCCATTTGGGTAAATTGGTACATCAACTTCTCGGGGACGTAACTTTGGCATATGATCTTTGTTTTCCGTAAAAACTTAAAGTGACCAACATCAGTCAAAGACCCATGCTTGGTTAAAGACCCACGTTGGTCCCAATTTTCCCAAAAAAACGCCTTTTAGGGCCTCAAACCAGCTCCAGAAGTTCAGGACCTGAAAAACTGCCAAATAGTAAATTGTGCTACAATTAAGGAAATTGAAAAACTGAAAGCAAAAATGGTGGGGGTCCAAGTGGAATAGGTAGGTGGCCACCAATATCTAGCCGGATCAATCCTCCCCCCTTTGGAAGCAATGGTCCCCATTGCATTGAGTTCCTCCATGAGATGAGGAAACTTCTACTGAACTTGGTCCCTAGTAAGTCACTTGCCTTGGTGCAGGAGTTGGCCAGCTTTGACAACTCGATAAAATTGTATCTTATGATGGTGAGTGTTCTTGATCTACATGTCCATGATCCAATCAATTGTGGCTTGCTCCAAGTAGTTTGGGTTTAGCTTTGTTGGTGTGAGTTGTTCTGCAATGTCTGATGTGTCCAGTAATGGTGGAAAGTAATGTCGAAGGCGGTCCACATTGAACACTGGGTGTAGGCCAAGGAATGGGGGAATGTTGGGCTCAAAATAATTGTCTCCCATTGGCTTGATAATGGTGTAAGGCCCATATCGGAGTGGTATGAGCTTCTGATGAGCTCTGATTATGTGTTATTTCTGCAAATGCAACCAAACTTTGTCACCCACCTGAAACTTAAGTGGAACTCGATGTTGATCATGTCTCTGCTTGTACTTAGCACTAGACTTCTCCAGGATGTCATGAACTTGTTAACAGATGTGCTGAATGTGCTCAATGAAGTTGTTCACCTTGTCGTATTTTGACTGGAAATGAGTCAAATCTTCCTGAGTAGCTACAAATGGTATGGCCACATCAATGGCACATAGTGGCTGGAATCCCAAGCCCACTTGAAAGGGGTTGTGGCCAGTTGAGTTGTGGAGAGCCCGATTATAGCTGTGATGGACATAGGAGAGGCTTTCATCCCATGTGTGTGGATTCTTCGAGTTGTACATGCACAGAATATGTACGATCATCCGGTTGACGACCTATGTTTGGCCATCAGTTCGGGGCTAGAAAGTTGTGGACTTAGTGAGCTTGGTGTCCAGCATCGACCAGAGACTTGAAAAAAAATTACTGAGTAACCTGCTATCCCGATCTGAGATAATGGACTGTGGGATCCAAAAGTGTACCCACACTCGTTCAAAGAAGAGTTTAGCAGTGGCTTCTGCTGTGATATTCTTCTTATAGGCTTCCATAATGGCCATTTTAGAGAATATGTCGACAACCACAAAAACGCAGTTGTTGTCATGTTTGGTAGAAGGAAGGCCCGACATGTAATCCATGGAGATGGATTCCCAAGGTTAACTAGGGGTAGGCAACGGAGTATATAGGCCTTGCTTCTTTATGGTCAATTTGGAAATGACGTAGGCAATGCAGGATCTGATGTACTTCCCAACATCATGTCAAAGGTTCAGTCAATAGAAATACTTATGCAGTACTGCCACTATTTTCTCGACTCTGAAATGTCCAACGACATGACTGTAGTGCGCTTCCAAAATCATCTTACACGCTTGCTTGAAGGAACACAAAGGTGTCCCAGGTGGCATAACAGTGCATCTTGGAGGTGAAATTTTGGAACTTGCTTACCCTCCAAGAGCATCTAGTATGTGTTGTCGAATTTTGGATTAGCTTGGTAGAGATGTGACCAAATCGAAGTCTCGTGCCCACAAGAGTCGAGCACAGTTTTTAGCGCCACGATCGACAATCGGCTGAGGCAATCTACAACGTTATTGGTGTTTCCCTTTTTGTACTCGTTGTTCAAATGGAACTGTTGTAGGTATGTGGACCATTTCTGATGGCGATCATTCTGCAACTTCCCTTGTGTCTGTATGAACTGCATGGGTCAGTGATCTGTGTGGATGACCATTTCCTTCCCCAAAATGTAATGCTTACATTGTCGGCAGGCCTGCACAATGAAATACATTTCTTTGTCATAGGTGGGATACTTTTGGACTGTTTCTGAAAGTGTCTCACTGTGATATGCCACTGGATGCCCCTGCTGAGTAAGTACTTCCCCAATAGCATAGTCAGAGGCATCTATCTTGGTCTCAAATGGTTGTTGCAAGTCTGGTAATGTGAGAACTTGTCCAAAGAAGAGGCGATGCTTCAACTCTACAAACGCCTTCGGTTGAGATACGAACCAAAAGAATTTTGTTTTCGCTCCTCCCTTGGTGACTTGAATCAAAGGCCAAGTGATATGAGAGAACCCCAACACGAACCTGCAGTAGAAATTGGAAAGACCTAGAAAGTTGTAGAGCTTTGTTAGAGTGGTTGGGGTTGGCCAATGCCGAATGACCTAGATCTTGGTTGGGTCCACATGCACCTCCATTTATTACTAGTTGAATAGGTGTCTTATCCTCCATTTATTGCTTTGAGGATATGTCTCTTAGTGGTTAGATAAAGGAGGAATTTGTTGTGCAACCTCCCTAGTGTGTAGCAGACTTCAGATAGGTGCATGAATTTGACTTTCTTGTTGGCAAATTCGACCTCCAATGGAGGATTTCGACCTCAGTAGCTATATGAGGCCTTTTGTAATAATTTTCAAGGGTTGGAATCTTGGACATTGAGCTAGTGTATTTCAGTTTGACAAAGTAATACAGTGAATACAGAGAAAAGTTGCAGCTTAAATTTAGGGATTCATGTGGTGAGCTTGTATGGCTATGTTTCTCTTTTGCAAGTCACTACATTGATTTTTTTCTCTTTCCATTACATATATAGTTCTTTCACTCATTGTCAAGGTCTAGAGTCTCAAGAATCACTATTGAATGAAGAATTATTGACTGGGTTTTCCCCTAGAGTGGGGTTTTACCCTGGTTGTTGGCCTACATCTTGTGCCCTTGATCTATGTGCATTTTCTTTGATATTTGCTTGATGAACTAAGAAGAAAGAACATAAGAACTAAATAACATCACAAGTAAATAATCAAGAATAAGAGAATATTTCTGCCTTTCTGATTCTCTAACAGATCAAAGCATTAGCTTCATTAGTGCTTCTGGCAAGCAAGAGATTAATGACTAAGCAGATATGGGTTATTTCCAATGAGCTTACCTCAAGTAAAGATCATTCAAACAAATGCAATAAATAAATTCACTTTTGTTGTTCACATGTGCAAAGGATGAATTAGTACAAACTAACTCAATTTGAAAATAACTGATTGGTGAGTGTACCTCTTATATAGTTGAACCAATGTGTTACTCACTTCTCACCTCCATTATGATTGAAAGATGTTCATTCGCACCCTTGAAATGTAATACACAAGAGATTAATGAATAAGGGACAAAAGAGCATTATTAACTCAAAACCTAAGTTTACTCACAACTTATATGACATAGGATATCATTAAGTGAATAAAAAGATTGTCAAGGCCTCAATTGTTGCAAGGATGGTCATTTAAGGCCCCTTTATCCATAGAGCTTGAGATTTACAATAAAGGTTTGGTTAAATAAATTAGATTAATTGATGAACAAAAAAGGAAAGATAGTGAAAGGAAGACCCTAGCCCACATACTGAACTCACTACATAGTAATCGCTTGGTAATGAGTTGAGTTTGAATCATTCGCATATGAATGAGACCATTAGATCCTTGGACATGCAACTTACTTCAAAAACGGGTAATCGAGTGAATGAGTTTAGCTTTGAACCTTTGCAGGGACGAAGCTCATCCTCTCACACATAAAATTGCACTCACAAAAGCTAAATCATTAATCTTCTAATGGTTCTACAACCCTAAGATGTGAGGGAGCTAGCTTTGCTATAACTATTGTGGATGGGAGTCTTAGAGTGCTAAAGAAATTCTTGAAAGGATTTACGGAAGAAGAACAATGAAAGAAGTAACACAAAGTGCATTCATAGTTTCTATTACACTTTAAGGCAAGTTGTGAGGATTCCTTAACATTCTAAGCCTTCCTTATCATTATTGGGCCAGAGCCAAATGAAATTTTCAAAGGGAACTTATATGCACATATGGGCATGTTGAAAATTCAACACAACCCTTAACACTTTATGACCCTAAACACACTAGCTCACTTGATACATATGATCTTTAAGCCTTGTGACCCTTCACATACTTAACCCTTAGCACATTATGCTCAAGAACACATTAATTGTCTAAATACACTAACTCTTAACCTCTACGACTCTATTGAGAAAAAAAAAAAAATCATTTGTTAATTTCACATATTCACCCGATGAAAGGGCCCAATTAGGCCTTCCTTTGTTGAAGTAGAACCCTCCAGCTATGGCCCAATTGTCTTAACCTAGGGTATGAAAAATGAAATAGAACTACCAAGAAATGCAAAGTGAGGTATGAAATCCATTTATCTAACTAATATTGGCAAGAATGGTAACTAAGGCAGGTTGTATAATTGATATCAAGGTGAAAATTACATGGCTGGCATCAAAAATGAAACTACATCAAACCCTCTCATCTTCCTAGCGATGTTGAAAAAGACTTAAATGTTGGGAGCACCTTTTTGTCAAAAAACCAATGACCTAAAATGAAACAAGTTAGTCACATAGCATAATCAAGAATAGTCTAGTACTAAATGCAAGTGAATCTCAAAGACCTTAAGAACCCAAGAATAGTTTACAAAATATTAAAAGGCCAAACTTTAAGAGAATATGATCTTTGGGATTAGCAACCGTAACTCCATTTCAACGCCCACCTTTCCCTAGTCTATCACTAAAACTATGTGTCTAGCTTCAAGGCCATTCCAAAAATAGAACTTATTTTGGTTGGTGTTTCCTAAACCCTATATTCATTAGAAGATAGGAAAGTTCAATCCATACTTGAATCTTTAATAACCTTAGGGAGTCCATGGAGCACATTGTCATCCATCTTCTCTAAAACAAACCATTATTCCTAAACAACCATGGTCCTTTTCTAAGCATTCTTTAGATTGTCTTTGTCTTCAAAATATATATTGAATAATTCCTTCCCTTCTCACTAGATTTGATCACCCTAATAAACAAAATATTTCCAAAGTATTAACCATTAAATTTTCCTTTCTAAGTTCTTGCTTGGAAATTGACATATATATCCCACATTTATTTCACTGAAAATGTTTACTATGATTAAACCTCCATTGCACAATATTTTGACCTAGAATTCAACCCACTGTCAATTGTGAGGTTGGCACACCCACATTATAACCTACCACAATTCTCACTCTTAGTGTGTTGCTAAAGTGAAAAAAATTGGACTAAGCAATGCACATTACTTTGCTTTTTCTCTCACAAACCAAGATCCTATTCTATTTTAGGAATTTAGTCTCAAAAATTTCGTTGTTCCCATGCATATGGTGAACCCATTACCCTTCTTTACTCAACCCCTTGTAAGGGGGCAAACCATATTGCTCCATCAATGGTTTTGTCATAAACAACAAGTAATCATGCAACAGCTATTAGGTTTCATTATAACATATCATACACCAAAATTTTATGTCAACATTCATATTTCAATTATTACTTTAATACTAGACAAAAATATTAAATTGCTTGTTAGTTATAAAGCAATGTTACATTTATTATTATCGACAATTTATTGTCGAGGACCAAAAATTTAAATTATTAGCAATTTCTCGCCAAGGGTCTAAAATCTAAATTATCAACAATATTAGGGAAAATATTGGAAATTATCATAAATTATTGGAAAACTTTAACAAAATACAAAAATAATCATTTTTTCCAATTTTTCAACTTCTAAAACATTAACGTCAAGAAAACATATTGCTACATAAATACGAAAATAAAATCAAAATATAAGATGTCAAGTGGTACATCAAATATCGAAATTGAAATATGATAATTGTCTTGCGTCATAAAATACGACTAAATGATACAAAATCATACCAAAACAAAAATCAATGTATCTCATGAGATGAATCATAGCAATGAAAACAATATATTTCTCTATATTTTCTTGATGGAAAATGGTCACAACATCTTCAACAATGTTAGCAGAACTAGACAAAAAAATTGGTTGACCAAAAAATATATAAAATATTAAAATTTTGAAAAGAACAAATAACTCATGTGCATCCATATGAATCCAAATTAGTATACACAAATATGTAATGTTTATCATGTATATAGCAAGGGTGCATATAACCAAAATAGCACAGAGTGCAATCAAACTTTGAATCAAAATAGATCAATAGAAAGTTCTAAATGGCCTCCAAATGCAACGAAAATCATGTTACCACAAATAGCTACATAACATCAGAACCATTGTCTATATTAGGATCTTCCACATCAAGATCATCCTTTAAGCATTAAAATAAGATAGAAAATACTTAACATGCCTAATCAATGATTTTGCTTGAGTAAAGTGTACATTTTTACCAGGATCGTGAAGGAGTTTAGCAGTCAATGCCACCACCATTGAGCTCAATAGAGGGCTTGGTGTTCTTGATTAAATGGCAGTTACATACCCTCATACATCATAGAATCCAATAGAAACATTGCAATCCTTCCAATCTTGAAATCCTAAAAACTGTTACAGTTGTTGAATTTTGAATGGGACCTAAAATGTACTTTCTCCATATGAAATCTAATAAGGTTGGAACCACTCTCAAACATCCTAAAACAATTAATGGTAATGTTAAAAATTTAAGTAACAGAACCTTCTTTTTACTTTAAGACTTTCATATTACAATTAACTACTAGGGTATGTACCTCAAAAGATTAATGATGGAAAATGAAAATATAGATTCCCCCTTGTTTGCTTAATGGAAAATAGTCATAGTATCCTCAGCTCAATCCTCTAACTCACTTTTATAAAATGAGGGTTAAATGAGCAAAATTTTGGTTACAAGGTGAAATTTCCAAAGACATGGCAATAATTTCCAAATTATTGCGATAATTACCTAAACTAGATAGAAATGTTCTTCGGATTAATCACATCATTAGGATTAGGTCAAATTACCTAAACTATCTACACTATGGATCACAAAAGTCTTAGATTTAACACAATTACCTAAACTATCGCGATAATTTCAAAAGGGAGAATTATCACAATATTACTGGCAATATTATTGTCGAGGTCCATAAGTGCAACATTGCTATGAAGATAAGTGCAGTTTATAGCATCCACAAATACCATAGAGATAATGTGGACTTCAATAGACATTCTTTAAGTTATATGAATTCTCAGTGTATAAACAAAGAATTGTCTGGATAGTTTCATATATTCTAGGGGATGTTTTTATTCAAATTGCAACGCTACACTATTTACACACAATTGAATCAATATGGACTATGATATTGACTCAAATTTTGAAAATTTTAGCTTCTACGCCTCAAAGACTAGAGCAACTGATAATGTGCAATCATTTGCAATTGCTTAGGGCTCACAGGCCAGAAATAAGTTAACAAGATGATCAACAAAAAGAATTTGGCTTGTATATAGCTCGTTATATTGACAATGTGAGTTTAACAAAGCTCATCCCCATCATGCAGAATAAACAAAATTCTAAACTGATATAACAATGAGATTTCAATAATCAGAAATAGGACATGTACTCTCAACAGGGAATCTTGCATTGTATGGAGCACAAGTAGAAATATAGAAACTAAGATTTCAGCACAAATGACAATCCGTGTAACCTATAGAGATGAGAGGCAAAAAAAAAATTAAAACATGTCCCTTCCTAAAAATCACATGGCCAAGGGAAGATAGCAACTTTTCTGGATATATTTTCCATCAAAATTTAATAGCTTAAGTTGGTTCCTCGGCACGCATATCCCAATTTGTCAATAATCAACTTATTTCCAGCGAAAGGACTGCTAAAGACCCGAAAATAATTCTGCATAACCTCCAATCCTTCAACTTCTTAAGGTTCACTGACTTGTTTAAGCAGCATACTGATCGTTTGAAAAGGCTGAAATCAACATTCTCATGTCATAAGTAGTCATATAGGAGTAGCTTCAGTAGCTTTAAAAGCATTCTGAATAATCTATTTGCTTTCAATATTCGTATCTCTTAGGATATTGAGATATTGCTCTGCACATACAACATCACCACGCTCTTGCAAGTGCTTTAGAATGGATAGCAAATTTGTAGGTTTTGGTTGCCATCCACCTCGTTTCATACACAAAAGAGCTTTGTTCATGGCATGTACAGCTTTATCAATTTGTGAGTTTTTTAAATATCCCTCTGCAATTATTTCCCATGTTTTGCTAATGGGTTTTTCTGTCCCCTCTAAAACATGCTCAAGAACCAACTCAGCCTTCTCCATCAATCCCTTCTTGACATAAGCATCAAGAAGTATATTGGGCACTCTGCAATCATAATTTAAACCAGCATATTCCCATTCTTTAAAGATGTTTTCGGCTCCCTCAAGATCTCCAAGCTTCAGCAATGAAACAAGCATGCATATAAAGCTCATATTAGTTAATCTGGGAAAGGACAATTTTAATAATTGCCACGTCTTAGTTACCCCATCTTTATTACCAGCACTTGCATATAGAGTGATAAGAGTGTCAAATGCCTCTCGTTCCCTTCTATTCATTTTCTTTTCCATCTCCTTCAACGTCAGCTCTGCCTTATCAAGAAGTCCAGCCTTGATATAAATGTTTGCCAAATTTCCACATGTGCTCCAATCTATATCAACCATGGCATTACACTGCATTTCTTCTAATATCTTCTCCACTCCATCAATATCTGACATAGCGGCACAAATGCTCATCCTAATGTTATAGGTGAATCTGTCTTGTGGGATATTGTTTTCCTCCATTTTTTGGATCATTAAGGGTACCTTCTCAAACTTGCCTGTGTTTTTATAGAGTGTCAATAACTCATTATAGGGAAGTGTTGTTGTAGCATAACCCAACTCCTCCATCTTTTTCATGTGCACCTCTGCCTTTTCCATTAAATTATCTCTCACATAAGAATTCAAAAGGGCACCATAAGTAGGTTGAATCTTAGAAACCTTTGGAAGATTATCAAAATAATATTCAGCACAAGCTATGCCACGAACTTTAGCTATCAAGTCAAGGCGGATGGCACGGTCAGCCAAAGATGACCCGTATCTTCCACAGCTGTCCATCCACTCAGAAATCTACAAGTCCAAATACATTCTTAGAGAGGTGATGGAAATAAACCTATAAACAGCAAAAAAGTACCTCGGTTACAGGAAGCCTAGAATTATCAACGAGTCTTACAAATTGTACACATTTGAACAAAGAGGAAGAGAAAAAGAAAAAAACAGGCATGGGGGTCATATATCCATTGCACATTTGCAAGTCAAAACCTACGACCTTTAAGTTCACCATCATGAATGATGCCAACTTAAAGGGATGTATTCTTCAAAAACTACATTTAACGTGAAGATATAAAGCATGTCCATCATGTGCTTTATCAATGATCTCAAGTGGTAAAGCAAAAAGACATGATGCCTCGGGTAGGGAATCAACAATCATATAAGCAAATCTGGCATTGCCAAATTGTTTAGTTTGCTTCATTTCTGGTCAAAATATAAGTGAAAAGAAAAGTACATAACTATCAGCCAAAAAGGTGGGATAAAATAATCAATTGTACAATACAAGCAAATGGCTGATTATGGAGAAAATTACTAACACAATCTTACACCAAGCATGAGAAGAGTACATTACAAAAGACATGACTGGAATTGTAAGCTTAAAACTAAACCAAAAAAGATAGATGAAACTATCAGCCTAAGATAGCAACTACCAAGTGATTCCCCAGGATAATGTAATAGTTAAAACACATGATTTTTGCAAAAGACAACCTGCAAATTCAGAGTTTCCACTAATAAAATGGATGGAACTTCTAGTTTTGGAAAGTAACATTGCATTTTCTAAAGAAAAATAAACTTGAGTTATAATGAATACTCAGTAACGATAAGTTTTGTTTTGAGAACCAAAAAGGTGAAGTCTTTCAGAACAACTGCATAATTGCTGCTAAACTCAAAAAAAATGAAATTGCTAGCTACTAACAAGAAGTTCAGTAAAGAAAACAAGAAAGTGGAATACAAGGAAAATGTATAACATGCTCCAGCTTCTGCTAGCCCCGAGGGTTAGCTCAAGCGGTCATGAGCAAAATGTGAGACCTCTTATCTCTGCCTCAAAGTTGGAGACATCATGGATTCAATTCTCTTGATCCCCTCAAGGTTAGGCTCAATAATCAGGGCCGATGGTTTACTCTGTTTACCATCCATGGGTCATGTGGAAGTACTAGGAGAGTTTTCCGCGAGGATTTCCTTGCAAAAAAAATGCTTCAGAATCTGCTATAATCATTGTAAATATTTATGTTATCTGTAAAGAATCCCGGGAAGTCTCCGAGATGCTGGAGAAGTTATTCAAAGGTTCTCACTGAACTTTAAAATCTTTTCATAAAAGTACAGTCAGCATTCCTTTCTATAATGCTTTCCATCAAGTCAAGACACAATTCAGTCAGTTTGAGGTTTCCTTCATTCCATGTTTCAGGTTAGTTTAGAGATGAAGGATAGCTTGACCTATGGCCGAATTAAAATTAGAGATCAGTAAAGGATGCTCCTCCATTAGTTTATACCTGAAAGTCTTCCATCTTCACTCCCTATTAATAAATTTCCAGAGCTTCTCCACAAAAATTTTCAGAGTGCATGTTTTTGAATGAATCTTCAATTTGATTAACCATATCTTCACCTTCTAGGATACTCCTCCAGTAAATATAATGATGGAGAGAGTTGATTAATAAATTTCCTTTGTTGCTCCATTGGCAGTAGCACAACTATATCGACTTTAACAGAATACAGACATACGTGCACCAAAAGTTCCATTGGAATCTATACACCCTACATTGTAAAGCTTAGGTTCAGCTGTTACAGATTAGACATATGATTTTGGAGATCTGCTAGGTCTCTGCTAAGGTCTTGGACTCTGTTCCGGCTCTCATTGAATGTCTGCTGACAGGAGAGCTCTGTATCCCCTTCCCAGGACAGCCCTATTGGGTATGGAAGACTTTAAATAACAAGGACCTCAGTCAACTCTCTTCGGATCCTCGGACAAATAACTAGAATGAAGCAAAAAGCAAACAGGTGTTTTGGGCATGAAAGAATTGAAATCCCAATGAACATGATCATCTCTCCAATAAAAAGTACAGCAGGTTCTCCATCAAAATCTCCAGACAAATGAAAGAGAAATCACAATTATACCATAGTTAATCAAACAGAAGCATTCAACTAAACAAGACATACCATGAGAAACAGTAATAACCATGTTTGAGATGCCTACTACCTGCATCAACTGAGAATTGTTTCAAGGGCAGAGCATTTAAGGAATGTAAACCTTTTATGATTATTTCAGATTCTGTTGTTACTGAAGTAAAGGAATAGTGTAGAGTTGTTTGTTTATCAAGGACAACCTCCTAAAACATGGAAAATTCCTGAGTTTGGAAAGGCAATTGCAGCTTGCAATTCCAACAACGAGTACCTACTCACATCCTAATATATTTTCTCATATCTAAGTATTCTCCAATCCATAACCGTAACCCATTTTCACAACTAGGTAAATATATGCGTAAGCTAGTATTTATGGTAACCAATAAATTTTGGAGGATTACCACGTGGATGTCACTGAAAGGAAGGGAAGTAGATTGGTTTTATTTGAGGGAGTTAGCTTGAGAACTAGTTTTCTCAGCATTTAAATTCTATGGTTGGAAGGTACAAGAGATCTAGAATCAACTGCAGCCAATAAAAGGTGTGCACTTTTGTAGTATGAATAACATTCTTAAACTTAAAAGATAGCTTAGGCTTAAAAAGGTGCTCATGACCCAAAACCCAAGCAAAGATTAGAAACACTCTAGTGATGATTTTCCTTTCTGAGTTGCTTAGTTTAAGTAATTTTAGTAGAGACCTGCTTGTACAACTCTAGAAGTGTGTGTGCTATGTTCAGGGTAATAGGGTTCCTCGATTTTTGGCCTTGAAATTTGAAATTCAGTGATTTTCAATATCCCCCTAAACTTTGTTTCAATTCACCGAACTTGATGAGACCAAATCAAATTGGATGCCAAATTTAATCATAAAAATCTCCAAACCTAATCATTAAAATCACCTCCAAGTCAGATTAAACTCGGTTTCATATATTTAAAGAAAAAAACGAAATGCAAAAGCAAAACATTAACTCGCTATCATTTCATTATTCGCCATACTCCAACAAGTTACACTTCGCCATACTCCAATTTGCATACTCTCATTTCCTCAACCTGCACATTCAAACTGTCAACCTCTAAGTCACCTGATACAGGGATACGGGGATACGGGGATACGAAGTATCGGACACGGGTACGGTGACCCCGGAATAGGATACTTCTGGGATACGTTACATTATATATTATTTTATTAAAAATATATATATATATTTTAAAATATATATATATATATATATTTAAAATTAGATATTTTTTGCACAAATTCATACAAAATTCATTGATTCAAACATAGATATTAGATATTCATGAGTCATACATCATCATTGATACTATAATACAAATTACAATCATACATTGATACACCATACATGATACAATCGTCAAATTTACTCAGAAAGACAAGATTGAAGATAGTAAGATACTGTAGTTTTTTCATTAAGTCATCAGAACCAAAATGTGTTATATAACAACACTGCCAATGGCAAATAGAAATAGAAAATACAAAATCAACTACAATCTACAAGACTACAAGCCTAAAGCCTCAATGAGTCAGAGTCATCAATCCTCATAATCAGCATCACTGTCGAAATCCTGATCATCATGCTCACCACTGCTCTCCTCTGCCTCTGATGCATCCTCCTCCTCTATCCTCTCTGCATCTGCTGGTGTGGAGGATGACCCCTCTAATCCATCATCAAATCTGACAGGCTCTAGCACTGGCGCATTGAGATCCAAGTTGGCCAATGCCAACTCAACACTGCTGTCCAGACTCATATCATCAGGAAAGACATCCCACATCTTTGTCTTTCCTTCAACCACTCCTCCCTCTGCCTGTAGATGAGACGAAGGTTGGTGTGCACATACACCATTGTCTCTGCCTTGGACTGCTCAAGCCTGCTCTTCTTCACACTATACAAATTCCCATATGTGCTCCAATTCCTCTCGCAACAAGAGGATGAAGTCACCTGAGAGAGGAGCCTCATGGCTAATTGCTGTAGAGGAGGGCTTGTTGCCCCATGAGTTGCCCACCAAGAATGGGGCTTCTTAGCCCCCCTGTCTCGAATCAAATCATAGCCTCCAAATCGCCCCCTGCCAGTGGAAAAATCTGCAAAGGCATCCTCCACCTCATCAAGGGATGCCCTATCCCGAAAAATCCTCCTCAATGCATCTTTCCTCCCCTGTGAGATTTCAACATCCATGTGAGGAGGGAATCTGCAGGAAGGTCCACCATTCAGCCACTCATGGCTGTAGTATTTTGGGTTCAAGGAGTGAGCCAAACAATGTAAAGGTGTGCAATTCTTGTCCCATCTGCTAACAAGAATATCCTGTATGACGGTGAAGAAGGCCTCAGGTGATGTCTCATACTCTGGGCACTGACTCTGTAAAATAATGGTCCTCACAGACTCAATCATGGAATCCCATCCCTCATAAACCTCTCCTAGAATGGGTTGGTCTGTATCTGCAAATCTGAGCAAGGAAATGATAGGCTCCATGATCTGAATAATTAGATCTACCTTCTCCCACCATATATCATCCAACACTATGTCCTTCACCTTCTTTGAGGCTGCTTGATCCATCTTTCTCCAAAAGACCAAAACTCTGAAATAACCATAGACCCAAGAGCGGTCTTGACCTCCCTCAACCTCTTCAACATGATGAATGAAGAGGCAAACCGTGTATCTGCAATCTTCAACAATGATAGATTGTTGTACTCCTTGTAGATAGTGATGGCATTTGTATGGTTTGTTACAAAGTTGCGGATATGTCGTGCATCCTCAATAGTGGCTCCAATCCAAAGCACATCAGAAGCAATAGATTTCAGTGCCAAGTTCAATGAATGGACAATGCAAGGTGTCCAAAATACTTGTGGATATTTTGCTTCCACAATCATGCCAGCAGCCTTGCAAACAGGTGCATTATCTGTCATGATTTGCACACAACAATCCACACCTACACTTTCAATAACTTTGAGAAATAACTCACCCATATATTGTGCATCCTTGTACTCTCCAAATGCATCCACTGCTTTCAAGAAAACTGCACCATTCGTGGATGACACCATGAAGTTAATGAGTGGGTGGCGTGCTGGATCTGTCCATCCATCAGAAACAATGCTAACCCCAGATGTTGGCCATGCTGATTTAATAGGCTCAAGCATTTTATCCACCTCTTTCTTTGCCTTTGTCAACAATGTGGTTCTGAGCTTCTCTGACCCAGGAGGCACATACCCTGATGGAGCCCCATGACAAAGAGCTCGACACATCTCAATAAATAGAGGTGACCGTGCAACATTAAAGGATATGAAGTTCTGATAGAAAAAAAATGCAATGGTGAGATCAAGCTCTTCCTCTTTCTCTTTTGGAAAATCTTGTCCATTGGACCAACTGCAGTTGCCTTTCTCTTTGCTAATTCTCCCCTGCTAGAAGTCTCAAAAGGGAACTTGCTGTTGCTTTTCCTCAAGAATGGAAGGGGGTCATCAGTCTTGGATTTTTTTGATTTTGCTGCCACATTTGCCTCACCAATACTCTGCTCTTTCTCCATTTTCTTCCTATCTAGCGATTCAATTGCTGTACAACATTTAACGCCACAACCTGGAATACCCAACAAATGAGCTTTCACATGGAAATATGTGCCATTGAAATGGCCATTGCAAAAATTGCATTTCCATGAACAATTTCCTCCTCCCTTTTTTGCTGCCCCTTCCTCTCTTGTTGCATATTTCCACAATGGGTATTTGGGGTCAACAATTTGTTTTCCCTGCACATTTGAAGCTACTGTTGCAGCCCCACTTGCAATGGATGGAATACTTGCAGACTGTGATGAAAGAGGGACAGGAGGGGCATCTCCAATGGAGACATTCTTCCCCTTTCTTTGCCCCTGTCTTGCTGCCTTTGATTGAGCCATAAATACTGTAAAAAATAAACAAAAACAACTAAATATATAAAACATATGCACATGCAAACACTAACAACAAACTAAATGCAAAATATAGAGGGACAATGCAATTACCGGATGCCCGAATCTCTTCGAAAGAACACACTTGCTCCTTGCTCTTGCTCCTTGCTCACACTAGTTCTCACTTCACAAATGAAACACAAATGAAATAGGTGAGAAAATAAGAAAGAAAAGCCACACTTTATAAAAAAAAATCACGCGATTTTGGTTGCCGCGGGCCTGGCCGTACCCGGCAGGAGTGGCCACGGCGTGTCCAACGGGGTACGGTCGAGACACGACGTGTCCCTTTTCTGACACGCCGTGTCCCGACCGTACCCTGTACGGACACGCCGTGTCCTTCGAATTGGGGCCGAATCCGACACCTAGAGGTGTCCGACACGGGGATACGGGGATACGAGGGCATTTTAGGAGTATCCGGTTACGTTGGTCAACCTGCACATTCAGGCTGCCACTAGACAGTGGGTATTGTTGAGATAACGGCAAACCACAAGTGCCACAACCAAACTGCAATCTGTCGGGAATCAGGACTGCAGTCTGCCAGGAGTCAGGACTTGCCAATGTTGACATTTGAAGTGTCATCAGCCAGAAAGTGAATTGTTGAATTTTGGAGGGCTGATGACCATTGCAGACTTTAGCTTCAGACTAGTTAGAGAACAACATTAAGGATTTGAAATTCGAAGGATCTGTCACTTCAGACTGAAAACACCTAGAGGGAGCCACTTCCGGCTACAGTCTGAAACTTGAGTGCCATCATCACATTTTCAAATACTAGATGTTCATAAACTCAGGGATTCAGAGTCTTTAGAAATCATAACTCGAATTATTCTTCTTTTAGATGCAACACCTACTGGTAGTGGCAAACTGTAAGCGCTTAGTGAAGACCATATCTCTTAATTTTCACTGACAACTGTTCAATTGTCTAAACTCTTCAAACTCACTTTCTCTTTCTGCTGCAGCCTCGTGCTATCACAGACTCACAGGGGGCTCAAATTGTCTGTTTCCCATGTAACTCCCTATCCATCTGGACGCTGGAGTCTCATAATTCAGGGCTCCCAGCTGTCTATTGAAACTTCCAAATAGGTCTGTTATTTTTTTTTCCAATTTTTAGTAATATAATATATTGATATATTTAATAAATGTTGTTCAAACTTTCAAATAGGATGAAAATCATGAAAACATACCATGCAGAAACAAACTGAAGTTTAATTCTTGAAAATAAACCATGCAGAACCCATAGTATTCAAAACCGGCCGGTTTGAACCAGTAACCGGTCAAACCGGCCGGTTAGGAGGCTAGCCGGTCTAAACCGGTCAAAAAACTCAGTCAACCACCCCTTATCGCACTGTTTTACGGTCAAACCAGTGCTAACCGGCCGGTTAAGGACGGAACCGGCCGGTTTAGGGATAACCGGCTAGTTCCGTCCTTAACCGGTCGGTTCGCTGCCAAGGCCGCAAAGGGACCCACACACGCTATTTTGGCCGGTTTAGGGTTATTTTGCAGGGAACAGGAGGGTTTTTTCCCTCCAAAAACACCCTCCCCAATCCTTTATAAGCAGGAGCAGCCTCTCATTTGTCTCACACCATCTCATTTGGAGCTTTTGTGAATTTGATTGAGAGCTTGGAGAGTGTTGAGTTTTTGCTAGAGCAGTGATCTTGGAGGCTTGGAGTTGGAGTTGGAGCTACTTTGGAAATAGTTTGGAGTTGTCAGTAGAGTTGGCATCTTCAAAAGGAGGCTAAGGAAGCTAGTTTGCATTTCCAGGTAAGGATTTTCACTTGAAAAATCCCTCATTTCACTGTTGTCCATGTATTAATTTTTTTATGTGTTTAGCTATGCTATTGCTATCAAATCTCTAGTCCTATGCTATCAAATTTTGTATGCTATCTGTTTTTTGGCACCGGTTCAGTAGTGTCCCTCAATCCTTTAACCCTAGCGTCCTTCTATCTACTTGGAAAATTCAAAGGAAGGGAGTTAAACCTAGGTCACCTCAAGCAAACTTAATGAAAAATCTTGTGTAAGGAGATTTTAGAGCCATAAAACATCTACAAAACCTTGCTGGAAATTTTAATAAACCCTAATTCATCAACAAAAGCAAGGTTGGAAGAAGATAAATCACATTTCCATAGCACATATCATCAATGATCACCAACAATCATCCAAGAGAGAGAACCATACACCAAAAATCATCCAATAGAAGTTTGCTTAACTATTGCTCCATATGCACAAGAGAGAGGAGACAAGTAGCTATTACAATTGTCTCCAATTGTGAAAATGAATCCAAGGGTAAATCAACCTCTATTTATACAGAAGCTACTAGGTCAATTTCCCTAAATTTAGTCTAAAAATCCCTAAAATAATAATAATCCATGATATAAGTTGGATGGGTCACAAGCTGACCCCCAAAGATAGCTAAATCAATGAAATAACATGAAATTGTGCCTCAATTGACCCACACGTCTAAGTTAGTGTCCTCCAAGGGCGATGTTATCCTCCCAAAGGTGTTTCTCTCCATGAAATGTGCAATGAATAGCTCCAAGGGGTGCATCTCATCCCAAAAGTCATGCATCCTCATCAAAAGGATGCCCAATCATCACGCAAAACACCCTCAAGCTCAAAGTCATCAACAAGGGCACCCACATCATCATCTAGAGCATCAAATAGAGGACATCATCATGGTAAACAGTGTACATTCCCCTCCAAAGGGATCCCATAACATCATCATCAATCATCCTCAAGAGCAAGGAAACGTCCATCAAGTAGATGAAATGCCAACCTGGGGGAGTCCTACCATCTCAAGGGTACATCTTCTCTCAAGGCAATGTCTTAGCTCTGATAGACAGCATCCAAGGTCTTAGAGGTGGGATAGGATATCATCAATTGTGTCAAGCCATCCCAAGGTTAACGCTCCTCAAGAAGTGTTCAACATCCTCTATCAAAGAGCCCTGTATCATCATCAAAATGGTTGGACATCCTCTCTACAGGAGAAGAATCATAGAATCCCTCAAGGGATGTTATTTGTACTTAAGAGAAATATCTAGCACATACTCAAAGAATCAATTGAGATCAACATCATGGGTGCAAGAACCATAAGAGTATCAAAGTAAGCCATATTCAATATTCAAGCCATCAAAGTACTTAACACAAGCATCATCTTCAAATGTATTACTAGCTTATGATTGTACACAAGTTACCATGCTTAAGTATGGGAGGGTTATCACATGGCCTTATTAGGTGCATCCAACCTTAAGGGAAGGAACAATTCCTCGACCGACCCTTTCAGAAGATAGGTGTAAGTGTTATGGATTGGGGTTTACTTCATGAATGATTCCATAGTCCTATGATGGGTAATATCAAATCATTGTCCATGAGTGCTTTTGTAGAGGGAGCGTTTATTTGCTTGAGGTACCTTCCCTCGCCTTTGTTTTGTTGAAAAGTGTAACTAGGTTGGTCTTCATGTTGACTATGTAATTATGTATCTATGTAAAGAAGAAGTCAAAGATAATAAAAATATATTTGGTGTACTTGCTTCATGGGTTTCATGAGCAAGATTTTTATGTAGATAGACTTCTTCTTGATGCCTACTAGGTTTAGGTCTTCTAGGCATAGAATATAATTATGTGTCATGTATATATATGAAGGAATCTGTCTTCAGCATATGCTCCAGATCTTGTCAAAGCCTTGTATTACATCCAAGCATTCATGGAAGAAAATGTTCTCAAACTGACCTCTCTCAAATGATGGAAGAAGAAATTGTTATTAGTTGTTGAAGTCAGCCTACAAGACTACATATAGCCTTACAGGTCAGCCTAAAACGCTGAGTCATCACCAATATATATACCTTTGTGCATGCGGATAATAGACACATAATTAATGCGGATTCCTCTGTGGATTGCGGATAAGTTTGAGCCAAAAATTATAGGAAGATTTCGTGGATCTATTACAGGAAGCATTTACGTATCTAATATAAAAAGGACTTGCAGATACCACAGCAGAGACAGTGCGTATATATACTAAGATAGTGCGGATACCACAGTAGAGACAGCGTATATATATACTAAGATAGTGCGGATACCACAGCAGAGACAACATGTGTATATATATATATATATATATATATAGTGCGGATACCACAACCTAGACAGCATGAATATATACCAAGATAGTGCTGAACTTACAGCAGACTTCAGTGCGGACATATACTAAGATATAGTGCGGATAAAGGGAAAGACTCCACCACGGATAAATCAAGGGACAGTGATCATAAGAAGAAGCAGGAGTAATAGTGAGGAAGGTAAACCCTTGATTTACCTTCTCACAGTCCAAGCAAATCAAATAGAAGAATACACAAGGTGAAGATCAAGATTCTGGAAGAAAATCTAGGTCTAGGGTCTAAGTCTAGGTCATGGTACTTGTCATTTGAAAATCTGTAAGAAGAATTCTTTGCAGGTTTTCCTCTCCAAGAGGGAGAGGTTTTTCCCTGGCTCTAGGAGCCTAATCTTTGTGTCTTGTGTTTTTTATAATTGACTTGATGAAAGATCAACTTAACTAAAAGAAGAGAAGACATAAGTATCTCAAGTAAGTTCACAAGTAATTATCAAGAAGAGAATTTGTATTAACCTACAACCCTCCAAATTCTCAACATGGTATCAGAGCTAAGGTGCTGAACATAAGGGTTGCTTGTCAACAAAGACACTCAAAGAAGCAAAGACCAAAGTTTGGGTTGGAAAGACAAACCAGTTTGCAAGGAAGACTATCCAACTACTTCATGTGAGAAGATCAACTCATTCAAGAAAGTAATCTTTGGCATCAAAAGATTTTCACTCGGGACATTGTTTGAAGGAAATCTCAACTTCTGAAGATAGTCATTATAATCAAGGGTTCAAGTACAACAACATTGAAGAAAGGAAACCCTTGACTCCATTCTCAATCATCATCAAGGAAGCTGTAAGCAAATCCACTCAAGTAAGTATTCATGACCCTATCTATCAAGATGCCTTTTTGTAAAGAAAGCAACAAATTAGTTGGATCATCAAACTTCAGTGCATGGAAGAAGAGAACAGACATAAATTTAATTGAAGACGAAGTAATGGACTATATCGAAGGATCTATTGTCCAACCTCCAAAAGAAGATACTTCAGCCCATGCCAAGTACATGAAGGGAGAAATTAGAGCCCAAAGAATTCTCATAGAATCCATCAAAGACTCTCTCATTTCCTATGTATCAAAACTAAAAACTGAAAAACAAATATATGAGAAATTGGTGGAGCTATTCTCTGTGAGTACTGTCGGAGAAACAATCTCTCTGAGACAAGAACTATACAAAATGAAATTATCAAGGGAAGCAAGAATCGCTCCATACTTTATGAGGATTTCTTTAATAAGAGATCAACTGCAGGAACTAGGAGAAGTGATGTCTAACACTGAGATGACAACAGTGGTGTTGAATGCTCTACCAGAGGAATGGGGAAGCTTCACTTCTAGTCTATATGGGAAGAAAGAAGCCACTCCATTCCATGATTTATGGTCTCTATGTAAAATATAGGAAACAAGACTAAAGGCCAAAGCTGATACAGGAACAAGTGAAGAGAATCATGCCTTTACAGCCTCATACAGGATGAAAGGAAGATTCGGAAAATTTGGCCCTCAGAATAAAAGAAGAAATATGGCAATGTGTGACGCTTTGGATGTGATGAGCTTGGACATTATAAAAGAGATTGTCCTAAATCTGGAAAGGACAAGAGGAAAAAGGAAGAAGCCCATGTCACTTACGAAACAGAAGAACCTGACGCTAAAATATCTAAGAAGGAGGAAGCAAGAGATCTCTATTATGATTGAGATCATCTTCCTCTGTAAGTGATCTCTGATTAGTTGTAAAATTGTATGATAGAAATGTACATTAAGAAGCATCTCGATAAAAGCATGGAAGGAGCTCTCGGTGAAAAAGCTTCTAGAAAACCTCTCTACTAAAAGTATAGCAGTCATCAGATCAAGGGTCATCATGGAGACAGAATTTTGGGATGTGATGACATATTGTTGAAGCAGGTCAAAGGAATGAAGCTCTTCATTCAGGAGAAACTGTTACAGGATGACTCAAGGAAAATAGGTATGAGGTATGCAGACATATATGCTGATATTGGATGCAGTGAAGTCATGGTTTCATGGTTGCAGGTAATATACCTCCGTATTTAGGAGTATGATCTATGAAGAAGGATCTCTCAATGCACTAATAGATAAAATCAACATAATATGACCTCACAGAATATGAGATGGTTGTACATAAACAAGAAAATGGAAAAGTTGTAAGTTCCTGTGAATGAAGAATGTGCAGAAAGGAAGAGATCATGAAATGCAACCATGTCAAGAGGTAGTTATCATCCGGAAGCCAAGAAGATGTGACTAGGAGATCTCCTGGAAAGATATGTAGACTCTGACGGAAGACTGGTAAAGAAGAAGACCCTTGGAAAAACATATCGTTAGGACATGTGTCAATCTGTATGAAGGATTTCGATGCCTACATGAAGATGTCATGGTGAAAGATCATCACTGAGGTAACTTTTGTTTTAAAAGTTCATATGTATATGTTTATCTGGATGAATTTGTGCAGGGTTGCTAATCATGAGAAAGGATGTATGATCCTGGGAGATGATTCAAAAGAAAGTAGCATGGCACAATAGTGGACCAGATAAGGAAGTCTGATGAATCACTTTCTGACAGTTGACATGACTCAGGATGAAAGTGATGGATGATCTGTGCCCTATGAAGTTAAAAGTTGAAGATTCCTCAATATCGAAATCCATGACATCAAGGACAGGAATTCTTCATGAGCAGCTGGGTGTCTCACCATTGCTGCTGGAAGTCCCTGGTTAAGAGGGAGCATGATGATAAGTTTCTTACTTGGAAGAAACCTGGTAATTCCTAAGAATGAGCTTAGGTACATTCCTTGTATAGGAATGAGTACATTCCCTTATGGAATAGGTCCTCCCTGGTTGAGAGGGAGAGATAGACACATCATTCTGGTCTTCACTAGGGAAGACAGAATGGAGGATTGGGTAATCATCTGGCATTCGATACTCTTTGAGAATGTATTAGGGCATTCAAGATAAGAGTAGTCGGGGACCAATATTCTTTGAGGGCTAGCTACCCAAGAGAAGAATAGTCCAAGAAGATCATACTTTGGGAACACCCGGGTGGAGTATGTACCTTGGAGAGACAATGACGATGGTGTTTATAAGTCATGTGTCTCGCTAGCATTGTAGCCCATTGTCTCGTTGAGAGATGGAGTTGTTAGTCATGGCCTTGCACTAGGACAATGTTGGTTGATATGATGCTATACAGATGTGATTACCAATCCGATTCTTCTTATGAGATTCTTCAGTTTGAAAGTAACCATGTACCTGTATGAATACCTCCCTAGTTAAGAGGGAGTGTTGAAAAGTGTAACTAGGTCGGTCTTCGTAAAGAAGAATTCAAAGATAATAAAAATATATTTGGTGTACTTGCTTCATGGGTTTCATGAGCAATATTTTTATGTAGATAGAATTCTTCTTGATGTCTACTAAGTTTGGGTCTTCTAGGCATAGAATATAATTATGTGTCATGTATATATATGAAGGAATCTGTCTTCAGCATATGTTCCAGATCTTGTCAAAGCCTTGTATTACATCCAAGCATTCATGGAAGAAAATGTTCTCAGACCGACCTCTCTCAAATGATGGAAGAAGAAATTATTATAAGTTGTTGAAGTCGGCCTACAAGACTACATATAGGTCGGCCTAAAAAGCTGAGTCATCACCAATATATATTCCTCTGTGCATGCGGATAATAGACACATAATTAATGCGGATTCCTCTGTGAATTGCGGATAAGTCTGAGGCAAAAATTACAGGAAGATTTCGTGGATCTATTACAGGAAGCATTTACGTATCTAATATAAAAAGGACTTGCTGGATACCACAGCAAAGACAGCGTATATATATACTAAGAGAGTGCGGATACCACAGTAGAGACAACATATATATATACTAAGATAGTGCGGATACCACAGCAGAGACAGCGTGTATATATATATATATATATATATATATATATATATATAGTGCAGATACCACAGCCTAGGCAGCGTGAATATATACCAAGATAGTGCTGAACTTACAGAAGACTTCAGTGCGGACATATACTAAGATACAGTGCGGATAAAGGGAAAGACTCCACTACGAATAAATCAAGGGACAATGATCATAAGAAGAAGCAGGAGTAATAGTGAGGAAGGTAAATCCTTGATTTACCTTCTCACAGTCCAAGCAAATCAAATAGAAGAATACACAAGGTGAAGATCAAGGTTTTGGAAGAAAATCTAGGTCTAGGGTCTAAGTCTAGGTCATGGTACTTGTCATTTGAAAATCTATAAGAAGAATTCTTTGCGGGTTTTCCTCTCCAAGAGGGAGAGGTTTTGCCCTAGCTCTAGGAGCCTAATCTTTGTGTCTTGTGTTTTTGATAATTGACTTGATGAAAGATCAACTTAACTAAAAGAAGAGAAGACATAAGTACCTCAAGTAAGTTCACAAGTACTTATCAAGAAGAGAATTTGTATTAACCTACAGCCCTCCAAATTCTCAACATGTTTTTCTAAGCCCCCATATTTGTCTTTTTCTTTTTTAACATAGCTTGTTGAACAAACTTCATTATCATGTAATAATGAGATAACCCCCTTTAGTGATGAGCAATTTATTGCTTCATTGAGGTCAGAATGTTCTTAGAGAGTTCCTTTTACTTTGATAGGTGGGATATGCATGGATACTCTCAGGGACAAGTGCTATATAAGAGCGGGTAGATAAGATAAGATAATTGTATTAATGTCCAACAAATGACCATAAAAGTGGGATTGTTGAGTAGAATGATGTCAATACAAAGCAGGAGTACTAAAAATTCTCCTATATAAAGAAAAAGAAGTAAAGTAGAAACATTAAGTCTAAATGCAAAAACATGAGAAAAATCTTGAATCCAAGTGCGAGCAGCTACAACGAAAGGGAGATGTGCAGAGGGAAAGAATCTAGGGACCCAGTCATGATCCACTAGATCTAGCTCTCCTAACATCCAAGGTCGAATGAAGAAAACACAATATAGGATGATGCCCTAAAGAAGAGAGAGGGAAAGATCTAAACCCTCTACTACATTGTTATCCGGACTCTATAACTCATTATTGATGTCTAGGTGATTTGATATGCTTGTTAGTAGGGATCTATTCTGACAATGTCTTTGAAGTCTCTGGGAAGGGGAATGGTCCCTCTAATTTGCACTTACCTGGAGCTAGAAACAAAGGTGTTATCATCCTGTCCCTAAGTGCCCCTAGCTAGTGGGAGCACCATAAAGGTGGTAATTGTTGGAAAGTGTAACTAGGATCGGTCTTCATATTGACTATGTAATTATGTATTTATGTAATGAAGCAGTCAAAGATAATATATATATATATATATATATATATTTGGTATGCTTGCTTCATGGGTTTCATGAGCAAGGTTTTATTATAGTTCAATAAACTTCTTCTTGATGTCTATTAGGGATTTGTCTTCTGTTCATAAATGTATAAATTAAAGAGTCATGTTTATGAAGAGTCAAGTATCATTTGTATGCCTCAAGACCTTGCCAATCAAGCTTGAAGTCATGGCTCAGAATGATCCTCCAGATCAGCGTTGAAGTAACCTCTCAAGTCGGCCTATATACAGTGAATTAGACGGCCTCCATATCCTTGCACAAGTCGGCTTAGCAACAACCCTCCACGTCGGCTCAATAAGGAGATTTGCCCTATATATATAAGGACAATCTGTGATTCATTTGAAGGAAGTACTTCGGATTAGTCTGAGATAGAAAAGCGAGTAATCTGAGTTTTTCGAATAAGGTTCAAGTGAACGGGTTTCGGATTATTATTATTATTATTATTATTATTATTATTATTATTATTATTATTATTATGCAATTTTAAGGTCACAGCCAAGCCAGACACCAAATTGGTGTATGAGACCCCCCTTGTTTGTGGGACAAGGGACCCACCTTCGCGCAGCGATTTGACTGTTAATTCTACGAAGGCATACATATTCTACCCCCCTCTGATTTTGAACCTGTGACCTCTTAGGAGGAAACACGTGTTCTTAACCATTAGGTCCACTCAAGACACTCAAAAGGAACAGGGTTATACAGCGAGGTAGAAAATGTAAAGAAGTTTGAATTATCTACTGTAATACTTATCTTAAATGTGTGTGGTAAGACTGTGTTCAAGTGTGAAAGAGAATGTGGTGTTTACGGAGATAAGACTGTGGTAAAATACGAAGAAGAAGGATTGTATCAAGTACGAAATAAGACTTTGTTAAGTATTGGAATAAGTTTGTTACAGGACAGTGTTAAGATATAAGTTGAGCAAGGAATGTTATCAATATAGTATGAAAATTTTGTTCATATCAAGAAGACCTGGGTATAATCTGAAGATCAACCAGCAAGATTGAATATGCAAGGTATGCATAGGCCAGTTCACAACAAGGTACCAATAGCTCTCTAGTCTTGGTGCAGGACAGTGCAGAACAGTGCAGAAAAGAAGGGTCAACTCAAGGAGTCAATGAATAAGCGGTGACAAGGTCTTGGAGGCATACAAGGGTCAAGAGTTTGTGTCATGGTCATAGTACTTGTCATCTGAAATTCTATAAGAAGAATTTCTTGTGGGTTTTCCTCTCCAAGAGGGAGAGGTTTTGGCCCTGGCTTGAAAAGCCTAAATCTGTGTCTCTTGTGTTTTTGGTAATTAACTTGATGAAAGACTTAATAAGCTAAGAAGTAAAGACGTAAGTAAAAGAAGTAAGCTCACAAGTAATTATCAAGAAGAGAATTTGAATTAATCTTTGCCCTACCAAATTCTCAACAGTAATCCGCTGAACAGGATCCATCATAGGAGGAGGCTAAAGTGGGTACATGATCTAAGGGCTTCCTACACGTAAAGGGCTAAACATCTCTAGACTATGTAGTGGAATAAACTGGAAAGGGTCTAGATCCGCTAGAACAAGCAATGAAAACTCCCACAAATCTCAAAATAAATGGGGTAACGAAAAATGAAGTGCTCCACCAATGAAATCTCTCGTAGATCCTATTTAATGGTGTATCTGGTGGTTCGTCTCAATCTGCGATTGATGAGATCCAACTTTGAACTGTCCTAAGGGAATTTGAAGGGTGTGCATCTGATGGCGAAGTGTGTAATGAGGAAAAACAATAAGTTTGTCCCTCATCATCATCAAGCGCTCAGCATAGAAGGCCATCTTCAGATGTAACCCACCTTAAGGGTTTATCCAAGTGACCTGTACATATTGCTTGTAGATATCTTTGCGAATGATTGTATTCATCTCCTATTTGGTTGGTAAGAGGTGGTCAAGTGCACATACGAAACACTTAAACAAAGGAAGTTGATCCAATGCAATACCAACTAAAGTAAGACTATCAGAGAGAATGATGAACCAGCATCGAGACTGAACCGAAGGAATAGGTATTGTAATGGACTCTGTTGAATGGTAGACCAAGTATAGATATCTATCACACCCCTACGTTGTATCAGCGAAACTCCAGAGATAGTGTAGAAGTGAGAAGACACTGAACATTGCTTCATGTGGGAAGGGGAAAGTGCCAAACTTTACAAGGATGATGGGCTGACGAATCGTCTGTTTGAATCAAATAAAGCAGCGAAGAAGCATGGTTTATACTCTCTTTACAAAGGACCAATCAGACTCTAGTAAACCAGGACCCCAAACCTCAAATCCATATAGAATTGTGGGGCAGATAAGAGTGTCTATGAGAAATATATTGGACAATATGTCCTAAAAGTGATGTTGAAAACATTGTCTCTCTAAGCCAACGACCCATAGCCCTTGTTGATTTGGGGCTAAAGTGCATGTCACAAACCGAAGCAAGGACCTATGAATAGTACCCATGGATAAGTATATGTGGTCATGATCTCAATCTCCTCACCTTGGAAAAGAAGTGATGAATAGAGAAAATATTCTTCAATACATTGAAGATCATGAATTTGGTTTTACCCAAGTTTACTATCAATTGACAAAGATCACAGAAAAGGGCTAGGGCATCCAACAGTCGTTGCATTCCATCTAGGGATGAGACCAAAGGAACCATGTCATTTGCAAAAAAAAAGGATAGAAATCAAGACATGGTATAGAAGGAAACCATCACCATCCTAGATGTGCTCAAACTTCATTCAAGGAATCCAACTCATCAATGTAGATCCCAAATAATGTGGGGGACTTGGGCAACCTATTTAACCCTGAATAAAATCTAAAAATCCATGTGCTATGTGCAGGTGACCAGTGACTGACTCATATAGATGCATGATGGCTGAAAATTGGGTCTTTGAGATGCTAATATGTCTAAGTCTTTGGAATAAAGCCCCCCTAGGGACAAAATCAAAAGCTTTCCAAAAGTCTACAAAACAGCAGTAACATTGGAAGAGCGATAACGAGCATCGTCAATGATGGCCCTGAGTGTAAGGATGTGATAAATAGTTTGGTTTTCAAGTCAAAAATTGGTCTATCCTCTAGCTCTAAGATGTTATCCCTCAAGCTCCTTGGAGAGCTTCAAGTGGAGAACTATACCATAGAGCTTTAAGAACATGTGACCCACCACGATTGTTCTATAGTTATTGGGATCAGAGTTGGGTCTTGATTTGTGTATTAGGTGAATGATGTCACTATGTCATTGGAAAACCTATACATACCACATGGTTAAAGAGGTCGAGCAAGTAATTAACCAAAGGATGAAGGTTGTGTTTAAAGAACTATGCCTAGAAGCCATCCTTGTTTGTTGCTTTGTTGTTGTTCATCACTCACATGGTCTCTCTAATGTCCTTATCTGAACAAGAGGCATCAAGAAGGTGGAGATGTAACCTAAATCCAGGGTTGCCCAAAGATATCATAGAGGATGGAGATGTGTGAGAACAGGGAGTCAGGGTTAAGGTTGAATGGGAAGGGGGAGTGGGAGGGAAGAACATGCACTAGAAATGTTTAAAGGAGTGAATAAAGGAGGTACACAATTCCTATATCCTCTAGGAGACAAAAGGGTGTCTCTTGTTGCAAAGGAGATGATGATAAGAGGCATTGATACTGGGGTAAGATGGGTGAGCATGGGTGAGAGCATAACAAAGCTAGTGGTGGAGAGCCTTGTCTTAGTTTATAAGACTTTCTCTTGAGAACCTACACCCTATCTTTCCACAATATTAATCTCCTATACTACTATTTTCCTACTCTCTTACCTTTGAGTGTAACATTCTTGATAAATGAGGACATGATAGAAAATGTAAGATTCCTATATGCCTAACCCAAAACAGCTCTAAAGTATACAGTCAACATTGGTACTCTAGCAAGCAAAATGCAGCATGAGTTGGCATATCAGCCCAGATCTGAATTTTTGAGATCCCATCCATGATTTGAGTACCCAATAAGGTCGAATTGATCAGATTTATCTTCAGAATAGGATACAACCAATACTTAGTAGGTTTTTTGGGCATTTGGTTAAGTTTTTTCCTATAAAGGCAAGCAAACCTTGCTTGCCAATACATGTTATTATTGTTGAGACTTTGGATTTTGACTTGAGAGCTCAAACTTTGTTATCAAACCTATTTTCAGTTTATTTTAATATATTCATGGAGTGCCTTTGAGTTTCAATCACTTACAAAAGCTAAGTGTGCTTGTTAAGCTGTGGAAGGGACCCCACCACTCAAGCTGGTGCATTATATTTCACTGTTGTGCATAAGTTTGGTATATATTTGTTTTTAACTCTGTATATTGTCATATTTCTCTTGTCTATATGCTCAAATTATATTTTATGTGTTCATGTGCAAAGTTGTTCATAAACTAGCTTCCTAGTTGTTGTATATTTATGTTTACAAACAAGTTTTAAATCTACTGTTTTTTTTAAGAATTCTTTTCTGGTTATACTATGGTAATATCATCTACTTTTCAGTGTTTTCAATGTTGTTTTGATTTAATTATAGCAGTTTTTCTTAGTGTGAGCTCACTAGACATTACAGCTATATTTCACTAGATATAATAACTATATTGCACAAGCATATCATAGCAGCCACATTCATTAATATATTATCATTTCATTCAGCATTGCATCATTAAAATATTAGATATAGACTTAGGTGTGTTTATGGGTCTTATTTATCATAGAATAATTGTTGTTTGTGGGAACAATTTAGTTGGCAAAGTTGAGAACGGCACCAGGAGTGCCATTCACCACTTTTCTTGGTGAATAAAGCCCTGATCATCTTTAAAACCTTTCCACTTAGCCTTGGGCTAACAAGCACCATAGTTCTATGTATTCTCTTCCTGCTTTCCTCAAATTAAATCAATGGTTTGGGAACGTATTGATTAAGAGGATGAGTAGAAGACTATGAGTGACCACCCATTTTCACTCTCACAAGGCCATACTGTATTCTCAGCTTCTCAATTAGTACTGGGTCAATATCTACTGGATTGACTAAAAGGCTACTGGAGTGTCCACTTTCCTTCAGTGGCAAAAAAGGCCCTAGTGAATTAATCAATCCCTTGGATTAAAACCTCCTTGATCATTGTCATTCCCAAGCATTTGAGTGTGAACTTGATATTTTTGAACATGAGTGCATAGAGGACTCTGACTTGTGTGAGAAGTCTTAGTGAATGCCCATTCCGAAGTGTTCATAATTCAATTAGGTGTGCTTTACATTTCAATCCTATACTATTAGAATAGAGTTTTGTTTCATGCTTTCCTGGCTTAATCTTTAGTTTTGAATTTCGATTTTAATCCAACCTAGAAGTGACAACTAATCTAATCTAACTCATTACATATTGTAGTGTGCTTCTAAGTTTACAAACACCCGGATTGATATGAATATTATGTCCTAATTTAGACTTAAAAGTTAGCCTGACACCTTGAATTCTTCATCATGCCAATGGTTCATAAGACAGGAGTTTGCTTTTAGGGTGGTGTAAGCGGGTCAAGTGGAGTGAGGATAGGATCAAGGGTTGAGTCCTAAATGAAGGATAAGAGAGAAGTGTACTTGGTAGAAGTAGAGTCTAGTTAGGAGAATTGGGTCTCAGAGGGGAACTTTTGGCAGAGGTAGATAGTAAAGGTGTTTGGGTCCCCCTCCTCAAAATGTAAAGTAACGCAGGTTGGGCCTTGGGGTGTGGGGCATGTGGTGAGAGAGGGAAGGGTGTTAGCCCGAAGAGGGAAGAAAAGAAGATTGTGGTTCAAAAGGGGGATGGGAGAGATAGTCAAGTGGAAAATAAAGGGTAGTAAGTTCTGGCTATAGAGGACATATTCAACAACACTTGCCTGTTATGAAACCAGCTCACAAAATAAAATAAAAGATAGATCAACGACTTACAAATCAGCCTCTTCGAGGGGGCTACCGCCTTTACATTACATAAATGAACAATTCTTGGATGATACAAATGACAAAACCTCCTTTCTATATATAGGAGTCCAAGGGGTCACAATATAATCCTAGCCGACATAACAATAACAATGTAAGGGCACAACAATAACAATAGTGGGCTTCTATGGGGCACAATAATAACAATATGGGGACTACATGGGCACAACAATAACAATAAGGGGGCTACACTAACAATAATAACAATAAGGGGATACACAAGTATTATAGGGACCTAGCATGCCCCTCTCCTTTAAAAAAGTGTTGTCCTCAACGCTTGAGTAGTTATGGATGCTTCTGTATAAAATTCTCATCCTCCCATGTCGAATCTTCAACGGGTAAGTTCTTCCACTTAATGAGATACTCTGAATTGATCGATTCTGTAGTTGTCGAGTTCTTGTTTCCGTGACTGCTTGAGGTTCCAATATGATTTTTCCTTCCTCGTCAAGTTCTAGCAATATTGTTTGAACTGGGAGCTTGTCACCTATAACCTTCTTTAAGCATGAAACATCAAAAACTGGGTGCAATCGGGAAGATGCAGGAAGCTCCAATTTGTATGCCATAGTACCAATCTTTTGCAAAACCTTGTAAGGACCAAAATACTTTGGTGATAATTTATTGTCCTTCTTAGCTTGCTTGATGGACATTTGTTTGTATGGTTGTAGCCGTAAAAATATCCAGTCTCCTACATCAAAACTTCTTTCGCTGCAATGTTGATTTTCCTGTTGTTTCATTCAATTTTGTGCCAAAGTGAGGCTATCCTTTAAGAGTTGGAGAACTTGTTGTTGATGCTTGATGTGATCTTCCACTGCTTGAACTTTAGAATTTTCTCTTAAAGATGATGTGATGGACGGTGGATGATATCCATAAAGTGCCATAAATGGGGTCATTTTTGCTGCAGTATGGAAGGAAGTGTTATACCACCATTCAGCCAGAGGTAACCACTTGCCCCATTGTGTTTGTTTATTAGATACAAAGCAACGAAGATATTCTTCCACACATTTGTTCACTATCTCAGTTTCCCCATCAGATTGAGGATGATATGACGAGCTATGAGCTAATTGAGTACCCAAATAAGAAAATAATTTCGTCCAAAAATTTCCTATAAAAATGGGATCTTTGTTTTACAATAATCTTTGGGTTTCCATGTAGCTTTTGAATAGTTTACATAAATGCAATAGCAATTGTATTGACTTTAAATGGATGAGATAATGCACAAAAGTGTGCATACTTGGTAAGTCTATCAACTACCACCATGATGACAGTCTTTCCTTCGGACTTGGGTAAACCTGTGATAAAATCCATTGAAACCTCCTCCCAATGTTGACTTGGAATGGATAAAGGTTGTAACAGACCTGGGGTCTTAATTGTCTCAACTTTATTTTGTTGGCAAACCAAACATTCTGCCACAAACTTTTGAATATCAAATTTAAGGCCATCCCAAAAAAATTCCTTCTTGACCCTGTGGTAAGTTTTTAAAAATCCCAAGTGCCCTCCTAAGGGAGAGGTGTGCAATTCCAAAAGAATCTTTTGTTTGAGTTGGAAATTCTTACAAAGATATAAGTGATTTTTGTACCGTAATGAATCATTTTTCAAGCTAAATGTTTGAGATGTACCAGGATCTCGCTGCAACTTTGGAATGAGTGTCCACACCTCTTCATCATTCTTCCATTCAAGTTCACTTGTATGAAAGGCAGGTTAGTCGACTTGATGAGAGCCCTAGTCTAGGTTTTGGTCTTGAAAGTCTCCTCTGAAGCTAATAAGAAGTGAAGTTTTGATGGGTTTTCCCCTTTGGAGGGGTTTTTCCCTAGCGTGGAGCCTATATCTTGTGTTCATGTGATCTTTGTTGTTGGCATTTATTTGATATTGAAAACATAATAATAACTAAGAAGAAAAATATCACAAGTAAATGTCATGTAAGGAAAATATTTAATTAAAAAATGTTTCCCTAATCAGTTTTCCAACAATTTTCTTGTAAGTTTTGTCTCAAATTTCATTGCTCATATTTCCAGTTACTATAATCTCTTATACTAATGTTTGTCTTGCAGCATTGTTGTTATTGTGACTTGAAATATCAATTTACTTTTGCAAGTACCTTGATTTGTATTTGAGCATTGTTTTAAGCCACTGGTCTATCACATTTCATCTTGCTCAATACCATATTGATCTTAATCAAATATATACTTCACATTGCTCATAAATATTTACACTTGATCTAATTAATCAAGTTACAATAATAATAAATGCCTTGCTCTTAGTCTCCTAGAGCTTGTTATTTCAACAAGTTTTCCTTCCATCATCACCTTAAGGGACTATCACCCTTAGCTTGTCTAGGAGAGAGCTTAAACAGAGTGAGTAGGGAATAGGTGACAGCCCCTACTCTGAGGGTTGCGCCATAAAGATTATACCTTGTGGGGCTGGAAAATTTTCCCACATTTAGGTGTACATCTTAGGCAACAACAAGGCTAAGGAACAAGAGATCTCCAAAACCCAGAAAAAGTTTCGCGAGATAAGCTTATGAAACACCTTAATTAAATCAACTAATCAATAATTAAAAATGCTTAAGTCTAACTAAAGAAAATTGATTAATTAACGGGAATTAATTAAGGATGATCGAGAAGCTCTAGAGACTCACATCAATCGAGTCTAAGATGATCTCAGTGGTTGATGAGGATCTAATAATGGCCATTGAAGCTCCAAAGAGAGATTATAACACCCAGTCGATGGGATGGAGATAGATACAGTTACAAGAAGGGAGCGAGTTACCTTGGAAGATCCAACTATCCAGTTGTCGTGATTCAACAAGGAAGTGAGTTTCAGCCAGAAGGAAAGCACCAGTGATTGAGGGAGCAGCAGAGGAGATTTTTAGAGAATTTTCCAATGCTGGAGAGGCAGGAAAAGGGAGGTTGAAATCTTTTGCAAAGAAAGTCGTCCAAGCAGTGCGAGTTAGCATGTCCAACAGTGCAAGTGCCAAAAAGAGGATCGTTTCAATGGTTGAAGGTCAGGAGATCACCGGGAAAGCAGAGCGAATTTTTCCAGAGGCAGAAGGAGGCTAGACGGCCCAATTTGAGGTTGATCCAAGGGTTGTAAGAATTGCACAGGCCAGCAGTGTCAGCAACCAAGGAGGCAGTGCGAACAGGCCAGAGGGAGGCCGAGTTATTTTATGAAGGGAGAATTTTTCTCCTAATTATTTTGGCCAGATTATTTGCCAAAGGATTGCCAATTGGGCATTTAGGTATTGTGCTCTCCATTTTTGTTGCATAATAAAATAAACCCTCATTTGTTGCATCGGTTTTCCCTTCAGGGTTTATCCGAGAGCGTTACTCCAAAAAGATTTGTGTCGATTTTTGTGTGCGTATTTATTTCTCAGTTCTTGATTTTATTTTTCGCACCTTATTTTTATGATGAAGATTGCAATTTTGAATTATTCGTTATTTGTCGTACACAATTAAATTGCTAACAGTTAGGAGAATAATATCCAGTAATTGCAATTAAGGAATTTTCACAGTAGATGCAACATTACCCCTCCATAGCAGAGCGTTGGGCACTTTTATAATTCCAATAGTTAATTGACATCTCATAGCACCCCCAGATGTTGAAAAGTTGACCTCACTTTGCTTGGTGTTGGAGATTCTTGATGATGTACCCAACGGACCCAACATGCCCCAAGGCTACCCTTGATACTATTTAATAGGCATAGCATGATTCAAAGTCCAGATGATGATGGTCACCCCCAAGATGACAAGGAAGGGATTGTACAGCCACTTGGAGCCCCAACTATTGAGTTTGTGCCACATTGTCCTTCTAAATCCCTTGGAGATGACGCAGGGCACCCAGAGCAAGCTTTTGACACATGGAGACATTTTGAGGCATGACTTGAGGGTTTCCCCTCAATCATTGAGTTGATTATGCCATATGGTGAATGGAGATGCATCTTGCCCATTCCATACATTTTTGGAGCTTTATTTGCCCTAAAAGGGCATACCTTAATGCTAGAGAGGAGTTTTGACCCACACATGTGGGCTTTTCGAGGCTTATTTTATTGTGTTGAGCTCAAGGTTACTTGGGACCGAGAGCGGAAGAGCCTTTTTCAAAAGCTCTCGGTCCGGAGCATTTCAGGGAGCGTTTTTTTTTAAATATATATATTTTTTTATATTTTTTATATTTTGATGCATATATGTCAACAAAAGCATGTAGAATGATGAATTAGACATAAAAAACATAAAAACATAGATTGAATCAGATAACATCAATCATCTAGAAGTTATAATCTTCATCAACCACGCCCACAAGTTGGAAACATACAACATATTGACTCTTGAGTCTCGCGAATCATCAATCTGAAGATTTCAAGCTTTCAAAATTCAATATATAACATTTATCATCATTGATATACAACATTTATCATCATTGATATATATCATAATTTATTTATCATCATTGATTCATTGATTTCAAAATTCAAGATATAACATTTATCATCATTGATTCATTTTTTTCAAATTTCAATATATAACATTTATCATCATTGATATATATCATTTATCATCATTGATTCATTGATTTCAAAATTCAATATATAACATTTATCATCATTGATATATAACATTTATCATCATTGATTCATTGATCACCATATAACTTTCATGAAGCATCATATTCATAATTCATAATGACTTATAAACTTATAAATGCCAACTTCAAAGTTTCATCTTTCAAATTCAAACTTCAAACTTAAATTGTCATTAAATATGAAAGAGTCAAGTTTCAACTGTTCAACAGTTATAAAAGATAAAAACTACTAGAAAATAGAAAAGACTAGTAAATAACAAATCTATTTTATCTATTGGCTGGCCCCTTGCCACGCCCACGAGAAATGTCTAATTTGTGAGAACCACGAGGCAATGGTGGTCTTCTAGTACTCTCAGGAGTACCACGTCCACGACCATGACTAGAAGGCGTAGGGCAACGTGAGGATGTAGGTGGAGGCTGAATCTGCAAAGGAACAATAGTTGGATATCGAGCATTGGCACTGGCACCCGCACTGCTACTGGATGGTGGGACTGGCCCTGTGTGTGGTGGTGCTGTTGATGCTTCATCATCATCCCTCAAAAGTTTTGCTTCCAATTCTTCCATATGCACAGTGTCGTCCTCCAGATTATCATCCTCTGGGTTGTTGTCCCAGACTTTATATGATTAATCCTCATATGCCCGATCACAGTAATGACTCAACAACCTCAAGTTGTAATGCACATAAACCAAGCTTTCAGCTCGGCTTTCATTCAGCCTGTTTCTTCTCACATTATGTATGAAGTTGTAGGTGCTCCAATACCTCTCTGTAGAAGACGTATTCACAACTTGTGAGAGAACTTTTTTTGCCAACTTTGGCAAAAGTCCCATGCCGCCATATGCTTCCCACCACGTGAGAGCATCAAATCTGTCTCTCTCTTCCATTGCATGGAAAGAACCAAAGTTACCAGTGCAACTGAAGTATCTGCCTAATTCAAGGCGCAACGCAGCACACTCCTCCCTGTCAGGGACCAACTTGTCTAACGCCTTCATGTATCCCTGTTGTACCTCTGGATCTGTGTGAGGTTTGATCCTAACCCCACCTCCAAGTGCAAGTTGGCCCAACCGAGATGGAGAGTAGTATTTTGGCATAAGGATATATGCCAAGGCATGTAGTGGAACATTGAGTTTATTCCACCGTGCACACACACAGTCATGAATCATTGCATACAAGTTGGGATCATTATCCTTAACAACATCTTTTATTTCGCCCAACATGCTATCCATCTGCTCATGAACCTCCCCAATCACTGGTTTATCTGTATCTGAAAAACGAATCATGTGATAAATGGGCTTGGTGAAGTTCAAAATTTCCCTCACACTTGCCCAAAACAAAGGGTCAAGGGCGGTCTCCTCCACATGTTCAAAACCTTGCCTGTCAACTATTGTCGCTGCCCTGTCCTTTAATACCTGCCAGTGTGGGCTTGATACCATTGCAGCCAATGACTCTCTTACCTTCAAAAAGCGCCTGAAGGTGAGGTAATAGCTAGCAAATCTAGTCTTTGCTATCTTCAACAACTCCAATTTGGAGTGAGTACGGAAAAGCCCATGGGTATTGCTATGATTTGTAATAAATTTTATCATTTTTTTACCTCTCTTGTACAAATCACCCAGCCATTTGAATTGAGGTTGTTTGTTTTTAATGATATCATGCATCAAAAGGTTCATTGTGTGAACCAAACACCCAGACCAAAATATGTTGGGGTATTTATCCTCAATAATTGCTCCTGCTGCCTTACAATTAGCAGCATTATCAGTGATGACTTGGATGACATTGTATGGCCCAGTATTTTCAATTATTTCAAGTAATGGTTCTGTAATGTTAATGTCGATCTTGAATTTATCTGAATAATCATATGCTGAAAGGAATATTGCACCACTAACCGACACAGCCAGAACACTTATCAATGGCTTTCCTTTTACATTGTTCCATCCATCAGATACAATAGACACCCCATGCTCATTCCAAGAATTTGTCATTCTAGCCAAAGAATTGTTTATTTTAGCTCTTTCATGATCAAGTCCCACAGTTCTGGCCTTGTCATACCCAGGGCTCCTGTATCCTTTGGGGGCATCATTAATGGCAGAAACCATTTCATGCCAATAAGGTGAGCGAAGAACATTGAATGGCACCCCACATGCATATAGAAACCGGAAAATTTTTGAATCCACGTCATTTCTACACCCTTCGTCAAGGAAATCGGATATGGTTCTACGCCTTAAGGAGGTGTTTGGTCCAAGTGTGCCTCCATATCCACTGCCATAGGTGGAAGTTGATGGACTTCTTTGTCCATGATGTGATGGCCCTGATGGTGTATAAGAATCAATGAAACCCCTAGATCTTTTAGATCTCTGTAGGGCAGCCTCCTCTTCCTTTCTATATTTCTCTCTCTGTGTTGCTGGCACACTGACACAAATTTTGATTCCTAGATTTTTGTTTCCATCCCCTGGCATTTTCCCACAAAGGTGCCTTCTGGCATGAGTGTATGAACCTGTGTATTCTTTATTGCAATGGGGGCAAAGAAATTTAGTGGTTCCACCACCTTTCCCTCCTTCCTGCCTCTGAACATATTTCCACAAAGGTGTTTGACTTTGGTCTTGTCTAGTTAGGGTATCTGTGGCCTCATGTTCTTCACTCTCACCTTCCTCCTCAGCATACTCTGCCTCCTCTTCAAGATTTTCATCAAATCCACTATAGGCCACTTCTTCATCCTCCTCTTCTCTAATGGGCCTCTTTCTTCTACTCTCCAACACCATTATTACAAAGAAAGGAACCAACATGAAGAAAATCCCTAGCCATATAGCCATGATGTTTCAAGTTTCAAGTTTCAAGTTTCTAGCCTGCAAAAAAAATGAAGGAATGCCAAATGGGAATGGGAAATGCAACATAGGAAAAAAACAATGCAATTTTTCACTTTTCAACACACTAGAATGCAACATTGAGAAAAAAAATCAAGTTTTCATTTTTGAACAATTTAAAAACAATTCCTAGAAAATAAAAAACTAGATTAGAAGACCTACCTCTTTCTTGCAATCTTCTTGTTAGTGTCGGTACCTTCATCCCTCCGTCAGTGATCAAATTTCTCTTGTTGCATTGCATATTAGGTGTCTCACTCGATCAGCTGCATTCCATTAGGAGCATGGATCATCTGACAGTAGTGGCTTGTTGTTCATGTCCCTCATGTCCTTTACCTGCTGGCCTATTTCTGTTCATTAAGATCATTTGCAGTCACTTTTTGTCTCATAGTTTGCAAAAAGTCATTTTTAGGGTTTTAGTGTCATTAGGTCTAGGGTTTCATTAATAAGGTTTTCAAAATCCCCCATAATGGTCAGCAGGCACATGAGGAGTTTAAAATAAAGTTTCAGTACTAAGAACTTCATCATCATATGCTTAATAATGTATTTTTCTTCAAAACTTTGTTTTGAAGAAAAATAGAGTATTTCATCTTTATGTATAAATGTAACGTAATTTCAAAGTTTTCTCAGTTGTAATAATATTTCCACTGGCAACCCTGGTCACCTTTGTCAAGCTCCAGCCAATCCATTCCCTGCAGGACAAACAGAAAGCACTTCATTCAGTCAAAAAGCCAAAATGAAGCAAAACAGAGTTTTTTTTTTTAAAAGTGTCAAAATCTGAAACATTACAAAGTGGGTTTTTTGAAATGGAGAATTAAAATCCTTGGTATATAAATCATTTTCATGTTTCAAAAGCTCATTTGTATGCCAAGAGGGCAGAGTGAGCCAAGGGGAAATCGTGAGGAGCGAAGGAAGCAATTTGAAGGCGAAATTGTGCAAGTTCAGCTGCGCGACGCATTGGCTAGGCGATGCGACGCATTGGGTCGGCCCCCACTGTGTTGAAATTACTCCTGCGCGGCGCATAGGAGTTACGTGACGCGTTGGGTTTGTTGCGCGACGCGTAGGGCCGCAAAACAATTTCATTGCCATTCCTCTCAAAACTTCAAATCTGCTCGGTCCCTTTCGGTCCAAGTCAAATAACCCCTCCTCTACCAATGAACATGTGTCTTGTGTTGTTTATGAGGATTTAATACAAAAATTCAAACCCTATTTGCTTGTTCAAGGATTGTTTCCTTAGGGTTTAGAATTTGATTTTGTGCCTATCAATTCCATTTCCCCACCTTGTTATTCCCTCATCACTGTTATTCTTGTTCCATCAGCGCATTTCCCTATTCCCTCATATCCCTAAATCACTCATTCCCTATCCCAATTCCCATTATCCCACATCCTAATTATAAATTTCCCAAACCCCAATGATATCCCAAAAAACCTAGTGACTGCCCCTAAACTCTTTAATTGACAAATTTCACTTAGTAATATACCCAACATTCCCCCTACCTTCTCCCTCCATAGTCCCTCCCATATTATCACACATTTGACAACAAAAACCAAAGACACCAAACTCCTCATATTCATCTAAGGTAACATAGACTTTGGCAAAACATGGAGACAGATTCCTCTTATGACCGAGACAGTGACTCCACAACTGAATTGCATGCACCTAGGAGACCTCACAAGAGTGGCAGACATGTGAGGGAGGAGCCTACTTCATTGGCTGAGCTGCAGGCCTGTCCTCTTGCTATTTCATGTTTTCAACAGCAGTCTTGTTATCAATTTTGTGAAATGGTTGCTAGATTTCACCACCATCAAGAGCTGGCCAGATTGTTTGTGTTGCATTTACATAATGGCCAAGTCACCCTTGCAGGTGTGACATTCACTTTAACACCTGAAACTATCTCTCAAGCAACCGGAATTCCAAATGTTGGAGAGCAATGGAACAAAAGGCAGCAGGTTGATAGGGAACACTATGAGCCATATATCAAGCCTAGTTTTGTGAGACAACTCAGCAGAGTTTTTCCCCTTCTGGTTCCTAAAAGATTCATATGCTCCTTTGATGAAACTCATTATCAAATATTTCAGTTGTGAGGGCCGGTTTTCACGTCTCTATGCCTATCATATCAGGTTGCTGATGCATTTTACCAGGGTGAGAATGATGAACCTCCCTTACTTCATGTGCCGGAATATTGAGAAGATGACCACCCTCGTGCAAAGGAAAACTCCTGAGCAGCAGTATAGCAGTATCTATCACTTTGCACTCATCAAAATTGTGGTTATGCATCAGCTTGGCTTGCAGGATATTTCATGGGAGGATTTCATTTCTAATGATTTCTTCACAGCTCCTCAGGTACCTTCGGAGGTTTTTCATGAGGCAGGTGAACCTTCATATCAGCATGAAGGTCATGAGACACAGAACGCTAGTGTGCCGGTGTTTGTCACCTATCAGAGGGGCACTAGAGGGTTATTTGTAGCAGCCAGGCGAGTATTATCTCCACCCGGGGTGGAAGGGGTCTCGCTTCCTTCATCAGCAGCACAGGTACAGGACAAGGGTAAGAGGCCCATACATGATAAGGGGCCTTCAGGAGGCCAGGATACCGATTTCATACTCATTGATGATGATTTGGGCTCACCAAGCTCAAAGCTGAGAAAGATTGTTCAGGAGCAGAAGGCGGAAATAAACACTTTGTCTGTCAAGTTGCAAAGAGCCCAATGGATAATCAACTACCTTGAGCAGAGAAACAAACAGCTAGAAGATCAGCAAACTATCATGGAGTTGCAAAATATACGTGAGAACCGGCAAGCTGCCAAAAGGAGCCAAACCGAGATGACATCCATTGAGCGAGATATTGAGGCTGATCGCGAAACTTGGCTTGAAAGGGTAAATATTCATTTGGAAAAGCTATTGGAGAAGGCCAACAAGGAAAAGAACATGTTGAGGCACATGGCGAATCATTATTGGGCAAGAAATCATGTTTGCAAGGCACGAATCAAGATCCTGAAAGCTAAGTTGAAGAGGGCCTTAAAGCGTCGGAAAAGGCGAGATAGACTTCAGATTTTCGCTGAGCCTTCCTTGGCCCAGCATAGTACATGATGGAGGACATTCAGCCCAAATTTCAAGAAATTTGGGACACATTTTGCAAATTTTGTTTTTTTTGGCCTAAACACAAATTTTTCAGCTCTACGCGTCGCGCCACTTGGCGCGCGCTTTTGATGGGAGGCTCCTCTTGGGTAAAACTTTATATTTTTGGATTTGTCATGAAAAGTTATGCATGCTTACCTATGGCCAAGAGATTTTGATAGGTTTTGGGCTTCCAGAAGGGTCAAAAACACCCTAAAATTGACCTTTCTGCCCCTTTTTGGACACACAGGAAACAGTGTTGGGAAAACTCATTTTTGGAGGGGCAAATGGAAGCCAAATTCAGAAATTCCACTTGTGTTGGAAAGTAGACAGGCAGACCTTTCCAACAAGCCCACTTGGAGCAAATTTGGACACCGGAAAGGCCTTCAAAATCAGCTCCAAACTGGCGCGACGCATAGAGAAATCAGGCGCAGCGCATTGGGGATTTTTGCTCATTTTTGACTCAGTAACTCTGTTTTTCGCCTAGTTTTGGACAGTTTGACTTTCTTACTTCCAAATGTTAAACTCATGATGTAATTTGATGTAATTTGATGGGTCTTGATGTAATTTTGGCAAATTTTCACTCATGGAAGTAGATTCATCCATCAAAAGGTGAATTGCAACTGAATGAATTAGTTTCCTATCTTATAGAGGCAAGCTGTTCCACTGCCTATTTTCCAGTTCTTAGTTTAGATCTTGTTGAAACAGCGCCTAGACTTGTGAGCTCGACCCCTAGAGGCTGGGGATGAGTTAATGTTGTCTATATCTTGTAGTTTTTCAGTCATTTTCATGGCTGGACACTTGGGATTGCTTTGAGCATCATTGTACATTCATCTCTGCAGTTTGGCAAAGGAATAGACCAGGGTTTGCAGCACTCCTTGGGATTCATGTTGTACTTTGTTTTGATAGTGTGCTTCTCTCTGTAAATGTAAGTCTATTGGTGTTTTATGTATATCACTTTCCCTCTTATTTCTTCTTAAGTTAAACAAACAAGGATAAAGGTGGAATTCATTAAAATTTGCAGTGCTCTACCTAGGGTTTGTTTAATTTTCTATGTTTTCGGCTGTTTGGAGAGGATCCTTGAAGGTTTCTTGCCCTCTTCAGCTCTTCACTTGTCTCAACTCTCCATTTCCTTCAAATTGAAAGTGTCAAATCAATTGCCTGCCTTGCCCCATTCAGATCTCTGCAAAACTGAGCCTCATTCCCCAGACTCAAGATCTGCCTTTCCCTTTGATCCAACAAACACCCTCAAAATCAAATCAAACTCTCTTACATATATACCTAGCCTAAAATCAGCCTTTATTCAAGTCATCTCAAGCCTCACTGATTATTTTTGCTGAGATTGACCAGGAGAGAGCCCTCTCCCGATCTGGTAGGGCTAGCTACCAGGTTAAGCGTGGTTTGATGTTACCCTAGACTCTGCCTTCCTCAGCCTGAGGTAGATTTAGGGCATAACACCTCCTCTTGCTTGCAAAATTGCTCTCTCCTTGGCACTTCCGCTCTCCAACTCTCCAAATCGCTCTACTCCTCTTGCTTATCTTTTCTCTCTCACTCTCAACTAAAACGATAAAAATAAAATGAGGGGGGTGGGCTTTTTATTTACCCAACCCCCCTCCCTCATTTCCAAAAAAAAATATAAATTTGACGCCAATATTTTTTCCGCACGGCGGGAAGCGTTCTAATTTAGACGCCAATATTTTTTCTGCGCGGCGGGAAGCGTTTCTCATGTCGGGGAGCGTTCTGGAGCGAACGCTCCCCGACCGCTTCCCCCATTAAAAACACGCTCCCGAAGCGTGTTTTTAATGGGGGAAGCGCTCAGGAAGCATTTGCTCCTGAGCGCTCCCTGAAACGCTTCCCAAAAGGCAGGGAGCGCTTTTACAGGCCTGGAAGCGCGCTCCCGAAAATGCTCCCCTCAGGAAGCGTTTTCGGGAGCGCGCTCCCAAAAAGCTCCCGAACGGAGCGCGTTTCGGGAGCAGGTACGGGTGGGGGGGAGAAGCTTCCCTGCAACCCTGGTTGAGCTATTGAGTTGGCTTGTAGCCTAATTTCTTCATTGTACATTCAAAGTTAAACTTGTCATAGGGCTTTTAAGCTAATTATTGAGGGTGATTGACCTCATATAAATAGAGGATCACTCCTTTGTTATTTTTCATCATCACTCATGGATTTTGGCCTCCTTTAGAGAACTTGATTTAGCCTTGTGTAAACTTGCTACTCCTGGAGATGTGATCTTTTTGGAGCTATTGTTATTGGAGATTCATTTTTGTCTTGGAGATGTCTTTTTGGGATTGAAAGAAGCCTATTTCATGGAAGATTTGTAAGATTAGTTGCATATTTTTATTGGTTTTCATGTAATTAATTATTGCCAGGGTTTTTCTTGTGCCATATCTAAATGCACATTATTTATGGAAAAACTCAATTGATTGTTGCATGTTAAATTTATCTTTCTTGAAATCCATATGGGACCTCCGACAGAACTTCCCCTATCTAATTTCTCTCCTCACAAATAAAATAACTAGGGTTTCGGTTGGAAAGTGTAACTAGGATCGGTCTTCGTAATGACTATGTAATTGTGAATTTACGTAATGAAGAAGACAGATAATAAAATGTATTTTGTAATGAGCAAGTAACTTTTATTATAGGTCAAAGACTTCTTCTTGATGTCTTTTAGGGATTTGTCATCTTGTCATAAATGTATAAAATAGAGTCATGTATGTAAAGTCATGTTACACTTGTGTAAAGGACAAATTATATGCTCCAAGACCTTGTCAACTTGCTCCACGAAGTCAGCTCAAAATGTGTTAAAGATCCACCCTTGATCAAGTCAGCCTACCTACAGATAAACATGTCGGCCTAGAGTTGGGAGACAGTCCCTATATATAAAGGGACTACGACCTCATTTGCAACCAAGTGAAATTTGGATTAAGATCTACAATTCAGTGTGAAAGGAAGTGTGAAAAGAGAAGGATCATTAGTGAGAAGAAGAACTGTGATTGAGTGAAGAAAAGAGGTGTACTATCTCTGGTTAAGGGTATGCTCCCTCCTCGCATATCTCAGGAGGGCCGAAGGTGCTCACAGCGTGAAAAGGACATCTACAAGTTCAGTTTCAGGCTACCACACCTCGCATATAGTTCAAGGAGGCCGAGGACTATCCCAGCAAAAGGAAGAGGTGCGAAGAGTAGGCAAGTCTACAAGGATTTAAGATCATCACAGTTCAGGTCTTGGGTCTGCACTATACCACACATATATTGAATAGACCGAGGGTTTCAAGGGTGCAGTAAGGAGGTCGGAAGGGACACTATAGGTAGCCGAGAAAGAACGAAAGGAACCACATCATTTAAGGGTTAGGGACCGAGCTTTCTAAGGTTGGTGCAGAACCGTGCAGAAGAGAAAGAAGCTACACTAGGAGCCAAAAGGGAGCAGTGACAAGGTCTTGGAGGCATACATAGGTCAAGGGTTTGTGTCATGGTCAGGGTACTTGTCAACTAAAATTCTATAAGAAGAATTACTTGCAGGTTTTCCTCTCCAAGAGGGAGACGTTTTGGCCTTGGCTTGAAAATCCAAAATCTCGTGTCTTTTGTGTTTTGATAATTGACTTGATGAAAGACCTAATAAGCTAATGAAGAGTAGATCTAAGTAAGAGAAATAAGTTCACAAGTAATTATCAAGTAGAGAATTGAATTAAACTACGCCCTATCAAATTCTCAACATGGTCTCAGAGCTAAGGTGTTGAAAACAAAGGGCTATTTGACAATAAGACACTCAAGTACCAAGAAGATCAAGGACCGGTTTCTAGAAGGCAAAAGTCTACATTGAAGAATCAATCCTCAAATTCTAAAGAAGCAATTTGTAAATTGGAAAGCCGTCTCAAGGAGATCAAGGACGCCATCATCATCAAGGATTGAAGGTAATTTTAGCTCTCTTGAGGAAGCCAATCAAGGAGGAAGCTCCTACTACCTTTTACATCATTATCAACAAGGAAGTTGATAGATGAAGAAAGCATATACTCAAGTAAGTATCTTAATGTCCTCGTCTGAATCTGTCAAAATGACAAAGACAAGAACTATATAAGTTGAAGATGTCAAGAGAAGAAGGCATAACTTCATATTTTATGAAGATTTCCGAAATGTGAGATCAACTGCAGGAAATGGGAGAAATAATGTCTAACAAAGTAATGACTACAGTGGTGTTGAATGCTCTACCAGAGGGATGGGGAAACTTCACTTCTAGTATCTATGGGAAGAAAGAAGCAACACCATTCCAAGATTTGTGGTCTCTATGTAAGACAGAAGAGACTAGACTAAAAGCCAAAATTGATATTGGAACAAATGAGGAAAATCAAGCCTATGCTGCCATGTCAAGAAGGAAAGGAAAATTTGGTAAATCTGGTCATCAAAACAAAGGAAGGAACATGAATAAGATACAATGCTATGGATGTAACGAACCTGGGCACTATAAAAGGGATTGTCCCAAATCCAACAAGGACAAGAGGAAAAAGGAGGAAGCCCATGTCGCTGGAGAAGTAGAAGAACCTGATGCAAAGAAGCCAAAGAAAGAAGAAGCGAAAGATCTCTATTATGATTAAGATCGTCTTCATCTTTAAGTAGTATATGTCAGGTTGTAAATAGTATGATAGGAAGCATTGTATTTTAGGTAGATGCATCTTGTTAAGATGGGCATCATGATGGAAGCATTGAAGGAGGAGCACTCGTTGTAGGAAGATGTCTATGTAACATCTATGCTATAAAAGGCTCCTGGGAACCTCACTGAAAAACAAACATTTATAAAAGGCAGTCATCAAGATCAAAGGTCATCATTCAATAATTAATAAGGAAACAGATGTTGACATTCTCTAATGGAATCCTTTGTGGACTCACTGATTAGAAAGAAAGCAATAGGTTTCCTTGAGAAATTCCAACTTGGAGAATTCTAGGATTAGGATATGATGACATATTGATGAAGCAGGTCAATGGAATGAAACTCTTCATTCTAAGGAAACCAGTTGCAAAATGACTCAAAAGGAAAAGAATGAGGTACACACACACACACACATATATATATGCTGACATTGGATGCTATGAAGTCATGTGATTGCGGGTAGTATACTTCCATCTTTAGAAGTATGATCAAAATGGAAAGCAGAAACCCTTCCAATGCACAAGTTGCCATAAAGCATGATCTACACTAGATGAAATCAACATAATATGTCCTCATACGAAATATGAGATGATTGTACAATATCACAGAACTGCACTATGAAAGTTCCTGGGAATGAAATAAAATTGTGTGGAGAAAGAAACAGGAAGAGATCATAGGAACTACAACCATGAAGCAGTCAACATCCAAGGAAGCCAAGAAGACCTGACTAAAAAATCTCCTAGGAAGATAAGTAGACTCGGATAGAACTCTGGAAAAGATGGAGACCCTTGACAATGCATATCTTTAGGAGATGTGTCAATCTGTAAAGAAAGGATGTCGATGCCTACAAGAAGATGTCATGGTGAAAGATCATCATTGAGGTAACTTTTCATTTAAAAGTTCATATTTATAATTAAATAATATCTGATGAGCTTATGCAGGGCTGCCAAAGGGAAGCATATACCTTCCACAAGTTGATAACCATGTGGCAGGATAAAAGGTCCTTGAAAGAAGTATGGTTCGGAAGAAAAGCAACATAACATGAAGCTAGACCAGATGAGAAGATTGATGGATCACTTTCTGAAGACATGACTTATGAATGAAAGTGATGGATGATTTGTGCCCTATGAAGAGTTGAAGGCTCCTCAATTCATGACATGAACAAAAGGAGTCCTTCATGAGCAGCTAAATGTTTTTAATCATTGTTGTTGTAGGTCCCTGATTAAGAGGGAGCCTGATAATGAGTTTCTTACTTAAGCCAAGAAGAAAGCTTAGGTACATTACTTTATGGAATGGATTGATCATCCCTATTTAAGAGGGAGTGGCAGTTGTGTTTTTCTATCTCATGTGTCATGCACTAGACCAGGACTAACAGTTGTAAGTCTTAGTGAAGGCCATGAAGAAAAATGTAGACACATGGTGAATGGATCCTCCCTAGTTGAGAGGGAGAGATAGACACGCATTCTTGTCTTCATTGGGAGAAAGAATGGAATATTTTGGGATTTGATAACCATCTAGCATCCGATGCTCTTTGAGAATGTGGCAGAACATTCCGATAAGAGTAGTTGTGAAAGGATCGATATTCTTTGAGGATTAGCTATCCCGATAAGAATAGTCCTATGAGGTCATACTCGGTGAACACCTGGGTGGAGACTGATGCAGGAGCATCCGGACTTAGCCAACAATGTGATTGGATGTTCACATGTTGTGGCTAACCATGAGGTGGATAAACATTGGCCATTAATATTTTATTTAGTTTTAAATGAGAGAAGTTAGTTTGTTTTGAGTTTATTAAATTAATTAGGAATACAAATAGAAATTGGTTTCTCCCTGTGAGGAGATTAAGTCAATTATGATATGAGCTTAGAAATAGGATAGCATTTGTTTGTTGGAGTGGTGCAACAGAAATCTATTTTAAGCGAGAAGGACCGCTTCAGATTTTTATATAAATGTGTGAGATAGGTGTGAGAGAGAAGTGTGTGTAGGAAAAAGTGAGACAGTGTGAAATAGGTGTGCGAGAGGCTAGGGAAGAGAGAGCATAAACAATTGTAATAACTAGCCGATCAAGGGCTTGGCTCTGTAAATTCCTTATTTAATAATTTTCAAGTGTTTTGGGTCGATCAGGCTCTCTGTTAAATTATTTGTCTAAACTCTGTTAAATCGCATTAAGTTGGACAGCAGAAGAACAATCGGATTGCAAACACGACGAGGGCCACAAATTTGAACCCGATCAACGGGGGAGATCTCATCGCAAATTGGAAACTATCGCACATCACAGAGAAACACGGTTAACCTTTAAAAGTTGCAAGTTAAGTTGTTTTACAAGCGATGTGAAGTGAGGAGTGGAGAGACAACGGGGATCGTCGGATCTAAGAGTAATCCAACAGTGGATATCATAACGCGGGGAAAGCGATTTCGCGCTTCGCAAGACATAGGGAATAAGTGTTAAGTCTTCGCAAAGTAACCTATTTTATTTGTGATGCAAAAAGGAGGACACGTGTTAGCTCAATGCAGTTTCGCAATTTGCATGGATTAAAGTTTAAGCGTTAAAGCTAAACTGTAAATTGTGCGATCTGCGATCACCGGTGATTAGTCAGACTTGTTGTGGGACCCCCGGTAAGAAATTCCATGCGATGCAAATTGTTTTGGGTTATATGTGTTGTTTATAATTATGTTGTTGATCGCGCATATGTATGTATGTATGTATGTATGACGAACCCCGAGGTTAGTTCAAACCCGTTGCAGTAATAAGGTTGTGTAGAGTGCAAACTCTATAGTTCCGCGAATACTCTGATATTTCTGCAGCTAGTCTGCATCATTTGGTATCAGAGCAGACTTGAGTCTGTTCTTGGAAATTGGAGCAAAGATGCCACCCAGGAGAGGAGCTGGTATAGGTCGTGGAAGACCGGAGGCTAATGCAATTCTGTTGAATGAGATTCGACTTCTTCGGACAAGAATGGAGACAATAGAAGTTGCTCAGAGGAGAGCACATGAAGAAGGAGATGTCAGCGCAGCAGAGGAAACTTATGAGGAAGAAGAAGAAGAAGCAGAAGATGACAGCTAAAATGCTAAAAATGTTGATTAAGGCAACTGGAAGACCAAAGGTGGATGTACATTTGTATGAGATCAATATGGAAGAGCTAATGGACTGGATCAGTTCATTAGACAAGTACTTTGAATTTGAAGAAGTTGAAAACAAAAGGAAAGTGAAGTTTGCAGCTACCAGACTAAAGGGTCATGCAGCTATCTGGTGGGAGGAATTACAAGTATGCAGACAGAGAAAAGGAAAGTCCAAAATCAAGCGATAGAACAAAATGATAAGCAAATTAAAAAGTAAGTTCCTGCACAAGGATTATCAATTAAATCTTTTTAAGCAATTACAAAATTTGAAACAAAAAGGAATGAAAGTGAAAGAATATACAGAGGAATTTTATAAATTGAATATTAGAGTTGGACATGTAGAGGATGATGTTGAGAAAGTAGCGAGGTATATAAATGGCTTGAGGTATGATATCCAAGATGAGATTAGCCTATTAAATCTGAAGACAATTGAAGATGCTTATTAGGCAGCCTTAAAAGCAGAAGAGAAGATACAGAGAAAGCAAAATCAGAGGAATCGAGGAAAGAGTTCAGCAAGAGGAAGAGGAACATTCAAACCCAGATTTCAACATTCCCAGAATGAAACAGGAGGATCGAGTAGCAGATCACCACAGAGAGGAGACTCTAGTCGAGGAAGGTTTGTACCCAGAGGTAGAGGCCGAGGAAGAGATATTCGGTGTTTTATATGTGGTGAGTGGGGACATGGGTCATGGGATTGTCCTCATAATAAGTCAACAACTCAGAGAAATGTAAATGTTGCTGAAACAAAGGAAGACATTCCTCAGATTGCAGATAAAGAGGAACCACCTGAAGCAGGAGAATCCTTATTATTGAAAAAAGAAGCAGGAGAACCAGCTCAGAGGAAGAATCTATTCAAGACTATATGCAAGTCCAAAGGTAAATGTTGCAAAGTGGTAATTGACAATGGAAGCACTGATAACCTTGTTTCTACAGAGATGGTGGACAAGTTGGGATTGATAAAAACAGTACACCCTACTCCTTATAAAGTATCATGGCTACAAAAAGGACATTAGATTATTGTGACAGAACAATGTAAGGTAGAGATCTAGATTGGTACTTACAAGGATGTTATATTATGTGATGTAATGCCGATGGATGTATGTCACATATTGTTGGGAAGACCTTGGCAGTTTGATCGGAAAGCCATACATGATGGCAGAAGAAACACTTATACTCTGAAGAAGAATGGAAACAAACACACACTGCTACCATTAAAGGATGCAGTTGATAAAGAAACACCTGGAAACAGTGTTATGTTGATAAGTGGGAAAGAACTGTTGCAAGAAATCGAGAAGGATGAGGAGATGCATTTTGTTGTTATAGGAAGACCCAAGGCAATTCTAACTTCCACAAATTTAGAAGATTTATCTGAAGAAATCTGAAATATGTTGAATGAATTTGTTGATATTATTGTGGATGAGTTGTCGAATGCATTACCACCAATCAGGAGTATTAGTCATCACATTGATCTAATACCTGGAGCAAGTTTGCTGAATAAAGCAGCATACAGATTAACTCCTCAAGAAAATGCAGAAGTTGAAAGACAAGTACAAGAGTTGATGGATAAGGGATTGATAAGAGAGAGCCTTAATCCATGTGCTGTACCAACAGTACTCAGTCGAAAGAAAGGAGGTGAATGGCGCATGTGCACAGATTCCAGAGCCATAAATAAAATCACCATCAGGTATCATTTTCCTTTACCACAAATGGATGATTTAATAGATTGCTTGAGTGGATTAAAATATTTTACTAAGATAGATTTGAAAAGTGGTTATCATCAGATAAGGATTAGAGAAGGGGATGAGTGGAAGACTGCCTTTAAAACAAACAGTGGTTTGTATGAATGGTTAGTGATGCCTTTGGGGTCACTAATGCACCCAGCACATTCATGAGATTAATAAATGAAGTCTTGAAGGAATATGCAGGCAAGTTTGTAATTGTTTATTTTGATGATATTTTAATTTTCATTCGAAGTAAAGAAGAGCATCTGGAGCACCTTAAATTGATTCTAAAAACTTTGCAGAAAGAAAAGTTGCTAATAAATTTGAAGAAATGCAGTTTTATGAAGGAAGAACTAGTCTATTTGGGATTTGTAGTTTCTAAAGAAGGCTTGAAAATGGATCCGGAAAAAGTCCAAGCAATTTTGAATTGGCCAACTCTAATAACATATTTGAGGTAAGGAGCTTTCACGGTCTTGCAAGTTTTTATAGAAAATTTATCAGAAGCTTTAGTCAGATTTGTGCACCCATTATTTAAACAATCAAGGAAACTAATCAGCCATTCAAGTGGATAGAAGCAGCAAACCGAAACTTTAAGTTGCTGAAGAAGAAAATTACAAAAAAACTAGTTTTAGCTTTGCCAAATTTTGAAAAAGTTTTCCGAGTTGAAACTGATGCTAGTGGAGTTGCAATTGGAGTAGTTTTAAGTCAAGAACAGAGACCAATAGCATACTTCAGTGAGAAATTGAATGAAGCTAAGAAGAAATACTCATCTTATGACAAAGAGTTTTATGTTGTTGTGCAAGCCTTGAAAAAATGGAGACATTATCTGCTACCAAAAGAGTTTGTATTATATTATGATAACCATGTGTTACAGTTTATAAACAACCGGCTAAAATTGAACGAGAAACATGTCGAATGGGTAGAATCTTTACAGAGTTTTTACTTTTGTGATTAAGCATACAAGTGCTAAGTTGAACAAAGTTGTTGATGCTTTGAGCAGAGTGAATTTAATCATGCAAAAATTACAAGTTGGTGTTGTAGGATTTGAAGAAATGGTTGACATGTATAAAGAAGATACAGAATTTAAGGAAATTTATGCAGTTGTGCAAAACCCAGCAGTTCATAATAGAAGCCAGTGGTTGGATTATCTTATCCAAGGAGGGTTGCTATTCAAAATTAATAAACTATGCATTCCCAAATGTTCTATGAGGGAAAACATAATTAAGGAGAAACACAGTGGAGGCTTATCTGGACAGTTGGACAAGACAAGACTTTTGCTCAAGTAAATGCTTTTTACTACTCGCCAAAGATGCAAACTGATGTTAAGAGATTTGTTGAGAAATGCAGGATTTGTCAGCATGCTAAGGGGAGAAGTCAGAATACAGGATTGTATCAGCCATTGCCAATACCAAACCGACCATGGGATGCAGTTAGTATGGATTTTGTTTTGGGTTTGCCAAAAACTCAAAGAGGAATTGACTCCATTTATGTTGTAGTAGATAGGTTTTCTAAAATGGCTCATTTCATTGCATGCAAGAAAACTAGTGATGCAACACATATTGCTAATCTGATTTTTTCAGAAGTTGTAAGATTACATGGATAGCCTGTGAGTATTGTGTCTGACAGGGATACCAAGTTTGTTGGTCATTTCTGGAGAACTCTATGGAAGAAACTAGGTACCAACAGAGGTAGTGAATAGAAGCTTGGGAAATATATTCAAGAGCTTAGTGTATAAAAATCCTAAGCAGTGGGATTTAGCACTTGCTCAGGTTGAGTTTGCTTATAATGATACTCCCAATCGAAGTACTGGGATGAGTGCATTCCAGATTGTTTTTGGAATGAATCCAAGAGGTGTGTATGAGCTCAGAAACTTAGGAAAACAAGAAATGAGGAGTGTAAAGGCTGAAGAGTTTGCAGAACAGATGCAGAAACTACAGGAAGATGTCAAAAATAGATTGAAGGAAAGCAGTGACAAATACAAACAAAGAGTTGATATGAAGAGGAAAGAAAAAGAATTCCAAGTAGGTGACCTAGTTATGGTGTACCTGAGAAAAGAAAGGTTTCCTGTTAGGACTTACAATAAATTAAAGATGAAAAAGATAGGACCATGTAGAATTTTGAGGAAGTTTTCATCAAATGCATATGAGATTGAATTGCTAGAAGGAATTGGAATCTCGCCTATCTTATAATGTTGCAGACTTGTACCTATACAAAGGAACAAAGGAAGAGCTACCAGAAGACTCTACCGAAGAGGAAGACCAGACTTTGAATTGGAAGGAGCAGATGCTAAAGACAGAAAAGAAAGAAGTGGAAGCCATTTTGGAGAAAAGAGAAGCAAAGAAGACCAGAGGACAAACTTACTATCAGTATCTAGTCAAGTGGAAAGGACAACCTGTGGAAGATGCTAGTTGGATGACAGCAACAGAGTTACAAAAGTTTAGCACAGATCCTGAAGCATTGATGGATCAATCTTTTCTTCCCCGGGAGTCTGATGCAGGAGCATTCGGACTTAGCCAGCAATGTGATTGGATGTTCACATGTTGTGGCTAACCATGAGGTGGATAAACATTGGCCATTAATATTTTATTTAGTTTTAAATGAAAGAAGTTAGTTTGTTTTGAGTTTATTAAATTAATTAGAAATACAAACAGAAATTGGTTTCTCCCTGCGAGGAGATTAAGCCAAGTAGGATATGAGCTTAGAAATAAGATAGCATTTGTTCGTTGGAGTGGTTCAACAGAAATCTATTTTAAGCGAGAAGGACTGCTTCAAATTTTTATATAAATGTGTGAGATAGGTGTGAGAGAGAAGAGTGTGTAGGAAAAAGTGAGACTGTGTGAAATAGGTGTGCGAGAGGCTAGGGAAGAGAGAGCATAAACAATTGTAATAACCAGCCGATCAAAGGCTTGGCTCTGTAAATTCCTTATTTGATAATTTTCAAGTGTTTTGGGTCGATCAAGCTCTCTGTTAAATTATTTGTCTAAGCTCTATTAAATCGCATTAAGTTAGACAGCGAAAGAACAATCGGATTGCAGACGCGACGAGGGCCACAGATCTGAACCCAATCAACGGGAGAGATCTCACCGCAAATTGGAAACCATCGCACATCGCAGAGTAACGAGGTTAACCTTTAAAAGTTGCAAGTTAAGTTGTTTTACAAGCGATGCGAAGTGAGGAGTGGAGAGACAACGGGGATCGTCGGATCTGAGAGTAATCCAACGATGGAGATCACAGCGCGGGGAAAGCGATTTCGCGCTTCGCAAGACTTAGGGAATAAGTGTTAAGTCTTCACAAAGTAACCTATTTTATTTACGATGCGAAAAGGAGGAGGACACGCGTCAGCTCAGCGCAGTTTCGCAATTCGCATGGATTAAATTTTAAGCGTTAAAGCTAAACTGTAAATTGTGCGATCTGTGATCGTCGGTGATTGGTCAAACTTGTCGTGGGACCCCCGATAAGAGATTCCATGCGATGCAAATTGTTTTGGGTTATATGTGTTGTTTATAATTATGTTGTTGATCGCGCATATGTATGTATGTATGTATGACAAACCTCGAGGTTAGTTCAAACCCGCTGCGGTAATAAGGTTGTGTAGAGTGTAAACTCTATAGTTCCACGAATACTCTGATATTTCTACAGCTAGTCTGCATCAGAGACAATGATGAAGGTGTCTATAATCATTGGTCTCGCCAGCATTGTAGCTAAAGATCTCGTGGAGAGATGGAGCTATTAGTCAAGGCCTTGCACTCTGACAATATTGGATAATATGATGCTATAACAGATGGATTACAAATCAAGTTCTTCTTATGAGAGATTCTTCAAATTGAAAGTGACCATGTACCATTATGAATACCTCCCTAGTTAAGAGGAAGTGTTGGAAAGTGTAACTAGGAACGGTCTTCATAATGACTATGTAATTATGAATTTATGTAATGAAGAAGACAAAGATGATAAAATGTATTTTGTAAAGCATGACTCATGGGTTTCATGAGCAAGTAGTTTTTATTATAGGTCAAAGACTTTTTCTTGATGTGTTTTAGGGATTTTCCATCTTGTCATAAATGTATAAAATAGAGTCACGTATGTAAAGTCATGTTACACTTGTCTAAAGGACAAATTATAAGCTCCAAGACATTGTCGCCTTGCTCCACGAAGACTAGTCAAAATGTGTTGAAGATCCACCCTTGATCAAGTCGGCCTACCTAGAGATAAACATATCGACCTAGAGGTGGGAGACAGACCCTATATATAAATGGACTACGACCTCATTTGCAACCAAGTGAAATTCGGATTAAGGTCTGCAATTCAGTGTGAAAGGAAGTGTGAAAAGAGAAGGATCATTGGCGAGAAGAAGAACTGTGATCGAGTCAAGAAAAGAGGTGTACTATCTCTGGTTAAGGCTTTGCTCCCTCCTCGCATATCTCAAGAGGACCGAAGGTGCTCACAGCGTGAAAAGGACATTTACAAGTTCAGTTTCGGACCACAGCTCACATACAGTTCAGGGAGGCCGAGGACTATCACTGCAAGAGGAAAAGATGCAAAGAGTAGGAAAGTCTACAAGGTTTTAAGGTCATCACAGTTCAGGTCTTGGGTCTGCACTATACCACGCATATCTTGGATAGACCGAGGGTTTCAAGGGTGCAGTAAGGAGGTCGGAAGGGACACTATATGCAGCCGAGAAAGAACGAAAGGAACAACATCATTTAAGGTTTAGGGACCGAGCTTTCTAAGGCTGGTGCAGAACCGTGTAGAAGAGAAAGAAGCTACACTAGGAGCCAAAAGGGAGCAGTGACAAGGTCTTGTAGGCATACATAGGTCAAGGGTTTGTGTCATGGTCAGGGTACTTGTCAACTGAAAGTATATAAGAAGAATTACTTACGGGTTTTCCTCTCCACGAGGGAGAGGTTTTGGCCCTGGCTTGGAAAGCTAAAATCTTGTGTCTTTTGTGTTTTGATAATTAACTTGATGAAAGACCTAATAAGCTAATGAAAAGAAGATCAAAGTAAGAGAAATAAGTTCACAAGTAATTATCAAGTAGAGAATTGAATTAAACTACACCCCATCAAATTCTCAACAATTTCTACAAGTGAAAACAAGGTTTTCCCCTTTACTCCAAGCATTAATTCATTTTCTCTTAAATTTGTTCCTAAAGACTCTAGCACCCAAGTAGGGCTAAGCACTGGCATCCTTGGTGTTGGTCAAAAACTTCAAAAACTGGAATATTTTCCTTCAAGGCAAGCCACTAGGGTTATTTTGTAGGGCCGAATTCAATTATCACACCTCTAGGTAAGCGTTGGAGTTAATTGGCCTTGATTTCATCCATGTTGAGCCATTAAACTCAAAATCTAACATTTTTCATGGTTGAAATTACCCTAGAAGGGTTGACATCATCCTTTCTAAGCAATTTGTGCCCTATTAATGTTGATTTTTGGGTAGTTGCACGAAGTATTCCTCAACTACTCAAGTCAGCTAAATATTATGAATACAAATTGTTTTTAAAGTGGCCTAAGCCTCTGTGTTAAGGTTGGCCCATAAAACTGAATTTATGAATTCATTCGATTGCTCATAAGTTGAGGTTGGCTCCAATGAAAGACAGGTCTATTAAAGGCTCAAGTCAACCTCATAATAGGCCTCTTCAATAAATATAAATATGCCCTAGACGTGGGCATTTTGAGCATTAATTTAGTGCATTTGTGGATAGATATCTGAGAAGCAATCTGAGATTTAAAAGGAAAGATCTTAAGCAAATCGAGATTCAAAAGAGGAGTAAAAGGTGATATGAAGAGCAACAATGAAGGTTAAAGGAACAAGTGTTATCTAATATGAAGTAGAAGATTCGTTTCTATGGAACAATAAGCCTCTTCCTGAAGTTGATTGAGACTGTCTAAGGTAACCAAAATTTGGGTCTGTGACAAGAGCTTTTGCGGCACCTGTTGAGAAATCAAGGGCAACTAGATCTGGGTGATTTCTCTTACTTTGATAATTGCTTGTGATGGTCTATTACTTAACTTGATGTACTTGTAATTAACTTCTTCTTGACTTGATTATTATTGTGTTCTTATCATCAAACAGCTACCAAACTATGAAGATCAATGAAGCAAGTGGACACAAGATATAGGTTGTTAGCCAGCGCCAAAAAGTCTCCCTTTGAGAGGAAAACCCACAAGAATTCTTCTCTTCTTATAGAATCTTCAAATGATGAATTCCAGGACCTAAGACCCAAGACAAAGACCACTCCAAGACCAAGTCAACTTCTCCTTTTGATGAGATTGTCCTTCACAAAGTCAACCCAAGTCAAACTTCTTCCATGCTTCAGAATTTTGCCTTCTATTACATGTTTGCAACTTTTTAGCCAACCTGCAGTAGTGTTGAACCTTTAATTAAACTGAGAGGGGGGGGGGTGAATCAGTTTAATACATTCCTGATCTTTTAAAACTTTTCATTAAACTTATTGACATCTTCATTTCATATCCAATTTAATGTGTGAGTAATCTTAGAATGTAAGCAGCAAGTATTAGTTTAATATAGCAGTAGACTTAATATGAAAACAGCAGGTATTAAGCAGATGATACATATCAGATCAATACATAAATATCATGCACATAGACCAGATATAAGTGGAAACCCATAAAGGGAGAAAACCACATCTTATTATTGTTGTGATGCAAAGGCAAGCTCCAACTCCCTCTCACCACTGTTTTTCTGCAGGCACCAACCTACAGGAGGCTCCTACCTCAATTCTGCAAGCTACAACTTGCAAGGAAGCACCAACTCCCTTCAAATTATTAAACTGAATGTTTGCTGATTTACTTCAGATATCAACTCTGTTCTGTAGCTTCTCTTTCTGCTCTCCTTCTCTTAATCTTCTCTGCCTTATTCTTCTATATTCTGCATTCTCAATATTTGCTCTCTCTCTCACTCTCTAACCCTTTTACTGAGCTTATCAAATTGATATTATATAGAAATTCTCACATGACTGTTTGTGTTCCTCTAGGAATTCGAAATGAATGGTCATACCCCTTGGTCTTCTGCCTCCTCATTACTTTGTCCAACTCAATTTAAAAATCATAATAAATTTCATACTACAGTGGGATTTTATTCTCTCTTGGAGACTTGCCAATGCATCACAAACAATAAAGACAATTAAAACATTTACAGTCGAATTACAATGTGAACTTCAGTTCAACTCACTTATCCTTTGAATAGCTATACATTTGTCTTTTCTTTGGCTGTCTTTGTCTTTTCTGTCCTCTGTTGTGGTGTAACTGTTGCATACGTGTAACTATTCCTTTCCCCACATCCCAGTTTTTTCAACTTCGACCTCAACTATGTGCAATTGCATCCCAACACTTTATTGCCCAATCAACTCGCAATCTCACAATCCTCCGTTGTTTCATGCTGGCAATTTCAATTAAGTAAGGCTGGCTATTTTCTTGGTTGGCACTCAGATAATAATCAATAAATCTAAGGGTTTATTTTAATGCCTCTTCTAATAATTTGCTCTCGCAACCTTATTATATATCAATGCAAATAACCCGGCGTCGAATATATATATATATATATACGATCAACCTTATCATATATCCCTCGGTGATAAATATTTAAACTATATTGTATTTAATCCATTACACAGGTTAATATGTCTCCGCCGTTATACATAAGTTCTTTTATACCCCGTCGGGCCTTATACTAAATTAATAACCCAACTTCATTACGTATATTTCCGCCGGGCCCACAATGCCATCAACCGCCAATCGAATGCACACACCATACTTGACTTATCGTCCACGCGCCTTAATTAAACCTCGTGCAAGTCCTGCGATTGCCCACCGTTGGATAGCCTTTGCCCAGATCAACGGATCTTATACATTTCGCTGGGCGTCTTCTGCCGATCCTTAATGCGCGAAATTTTTCTTCAATCAAAACCGCTTGGGACACGCGGCCAATTTCTAATGGAATCGCTGCGATTCCACAAATACCACTCTCCGTATAATGGTGGTGCGGAATGGCAGGGTGGTTTTCGGCAATCCACGTTCACTGTGTCACGGTTCCGCCTCTCCAAGTTCCGTTCTTTGTTTACTTGCGATGCGATTGGGAACTGTTATTTGCCGATGCGATTATGTTAACTCCCCCAGCGATTTCCGATTGCGATTGATCGCAATCGCAACTTTGAGTTGCAAGACTTATTAATTGCGGTTTATAGACCCGTTGGGTTCGGATTCTCATCGCAATCGCAATTTCCTGTGGGTTACATATTACGCTGCTCTTGTCATCTCCGATTGCGATTGGGGAGGGGTCCCACTTTACATTACGTGCTCCGCTTAAATATATTAATGTATATGCCTTGACTATTGTTTATATGATGCGCTTCACACACATATATAATAGATAAATATGTATACATTGCCAATGGGTCATGCGATTCCTGGAATAATATTTATTTTATATTATATGTATAACGCCGGTTGGAGTGTGCGATTCCCGGAATTTTATAACGGCTCTCTGCCTCTGTCTCTGCCTCTGCTGCTTCTGTCGCTCTGCCTCTGTCTCTACCTTCCGATAACGGTTCTTCACTGTGCTTCTATGACTGTTACATTTTGACATTCTTCTTGCTGCCTCTATTGCTTTCACTGTGCTTCTTTTGCCTTCCTCTGCTTCAGCGCTGCCTCCTTTGCCATCAATGACAATATTTCCAACAGTCTCCCCCTTTGGCATTGATGGCAATCCACTTTCTCTGTTTGCTTTCTCTTTTTCTTGTTGCTTGCTCTTCCTGTTTGCCTGTTCTTCCTCCTGCTTGTTCTTCCTGCCCCTTTGACATCAATGGCAAAGGGTTGCTTATTGTATTTCCTTTTTCTGAGTTAAGATTAGGCCCTCTTCTGCTGACTTTTTACCATGTTGTTGCAGAGTGATGTATAAGACTTGTTGAGAGAACACTTTGAGGGTTATCGAACTTGAATATACATTTTGTCTTTGTCTGATATAGTGAGCCTGTATATGTTTTATAGCTGTGTTTCATCTGGAGTGCCTGTTAATCTGTGCTAGATTGCAGACAGGGATGATTCATTTGACAATCGAAAGGTCCTTGTTGCTTCTTCATGCTGAATGTTGATAATACTAAGAATATTTTCTTATAGCTCTTTGATCCTGTGGACCTGTTTTTATGCTTTCCTTGCTGGCTGTTCTTCCCCTGGAATGATATTTTCGTTTTGTTCTCCCCCTGAAATTGTGCTTTCTCTTTATATTAGAGAGTAGCATCTGCAGATACTACCCCCAGTTTATCTCTCAAGTATTGAAATGGTTCTCTAGCAAGAGGTTTGGTAAATATATCAGTTGTTTGTTCTTTCGTTGGTACATATTCCAGTTTTACTGTCTTCTGAGCCACTTGTTCTCGGAGGAAATGATACTTGATTGGAATATGTTTTGTTTTTGAGTGAAGTACAGGATTTTTAGATATACTTATAGCACTTGTATTATCACATTTGATTGAGATAGGTTCATCAATGCTTACCTTCATGTCTTGAAGAGTTTGCTTCATCCACATGACTTGTGTACAACATGCTGCTGCTACTATATATTCTGCTTCTGTTGTAGACAGAGAGATGGATGTTTGTTTCTTACTTAACCATGCCACCAGACTTTCTCCTAGATAGAATGCACCTCCACTTGTACTCTTCCTGTCATCCACACAGCTGGCCCAATCTGCATCTGTGTATGCTGATAAAGTGAAGTTTTTGCTTTTAGGATACCAAAGTCCATATTGTGTTGTTCCTTGTAGATATCTGAATATTCTTTTTACTGCCAGAAGATGGTTTTGTTTAGGTGCTGCTTGATATCTAGCCACTAGTCCTACTGCTAGCATGATGTCTGGTCTTGATGCAGTCAGATACAATAGACTTCCAATCATGGATCTGTAAAGTCTTTGATCTATATCAGCAGACCCATCATTAGTACACAGCTTGCAACCTGTGGTCATGGGAGTTGACACAGGTTTGCAGTTCTCCATTTTGAACTTTCTCAACATTTCTTTTATGTATTTTTCTTGTGAAATGAATGTACCTGTGTTCTTTTGCTGAATTTGTAGTCCCAAGTAGAAACTGAGCTCTCCAATCATAGAAATTTCAAACTCTGTTTTCATTTCATCAGCAAACCCTTTTGCAAGTTCATCTTTGTTGCTTCCAAACATAATGTCATCAACATACACTACAACAATCAAAAGTTAATTTTCATGGGCTTTTATATATAGATTGCTGTCTACTCCACCTCTCTTAAAACCCTGTTTTTGCAAATATTTATCCAGTCTTGAGTACCACGCACGAGGAGCCTGTTTCAGTCCATATAGGGCCTTCTTCAGTCTTCATACATAGTCTTCTTTGTCTGTCAATGAGAAGCCTTCTGGTTGTTCCATGTATACTTCTTCTTCTAGATCTCCATTAAGAAAAGCAGACTTTACATCCATTTGATATACCTTGAAGTCTTGGTAGCATGCAAATGCCAGGAACATTATGATAGCTTCCATTCTGGCTACTGGGGCAAATGTTTCTTCATAATCAAGTCCTTCAATTTGTGAGTATCCTTTGCAGACCAGCCTGGCTTTATTTCTAATTACTTGTCCTTGCTCATTCATTTTGTTTTTAAATACCCATTTTGAACCAATGATATTCTTCTCAATTGGTCTAGGAACTAGTTCCCAGGTATTGTTCTTCTCAATTTGGTCCAATTCTTCATTCATTGCTTTTACCCAATACTTTTCCTTGCTGGCTTCTTCAAACTTCTTTGGCTCTATTTGTGATAACATTGCTATGTATACTTCTTCTGTCTGTTCAGTTAGCTGCCTTCTAGTTTGCACTCCTACACTCTTGTCTCCAATGATTTGATCTTCTGGATGGTTCTTTTGAGTGTATCTCGAGGGGGTTTTCGAGCTTAGTTCAGTATCTTCTGATGTCTTGCTTGCTTCGTCATCCTCTTGGTCCTCTTCTTCATAATTTTCTGAATAGCTGCTGCAGTCTATATCTCTCGTTTTGTTTGGGAGTTCTTCATCAAATCTTACATCAATACTTTCTACAATTTTTCGAAGAGTCTTGTTGTAGCATCTATATCCTTTACTCTTGGCTGCATATCCTAAGAATATTCCTTCATCTGCGCTTGCATCAAACTTCCCCAGATTTTCATCATTATTTTTTATGTAGCATTTGCTGCCAAAAACTCTAAAGTGCTTGATTGATGCTAGTTTACCATGCCATAGCTCATAAGGAGTCTTATCACTATTAGGTCTTAAATGAGCCTTGTTTATTATATGTACTGCTGTGTGTACAGCTTCTGCCCAGAAGGTTTGAGCAATATTATTCTCCTGCATCATGGCTCTGGCCATTTGTTGTACAGACCTGTTTTGTCTCTCTGCTACTCCATTCTGCTGAGGTGTCCCTGCAATGGTAAATTGTTGCTTTATTCCATGTTCATCACATAGGTCTACAAAGTCATAATCTATGAATTCTCCTCCTCTATCTGATCTGATACATTTTAGCTTGCATCCAGTTTGATTTTTAGCTAATGCTTTGAATATCTTAAACTTTTCCAGTGCTTCTGATTTGTTCTTGAGAAAAGAAACCCATGTCATTCTGGAGAAATCATCTATTATCAGCATAAAGTAGGATTCTCCACTTGGTGTCTTAGTTCTAGCAGGTCCACACAGATCCATGTGCACAAGCTGAAGTGGTCTTCTTGTTGATAGCTCATTTTTAGATTTAAAGGATGTGCGAGTCTGTTTCCCCAATTGACAAGATTTGCATATGGTATTTGAAGGCCTTTTTACTTCTGGCATATCTCTGACAGCTTTCTTCTTGATCAGTCTGATGATATGGTCGAAACTGAGATGTCCCAATCTCCTATGCCATAACCATGACTCCTCCAGTTTGCTAAGATGACAGGCTTCATCCTCCTCTTTTACTATGTACACATTGCTCTCTGTTCGAACACCTTTGAGTAGAGTCTTTCCTGTTGTGCTTGACCTGACTACACAATCTTGTGCTCTAAAGAGAACTTCACAGCCTTTATCACACATCTAACTGACACTCAGTAAATTTGCTTTCAGCCCATCTACATATAGTACATCTTGGGCCTTTCCTCTGCCATTGCCTATGCTGACTGATCCTTTTCCCTTGATCTTTCCTGATTTGTCATTTCCAAAAGTGACATTGCCTGATTTCTTATCATCAAGAGTTATAAACTTGCTTTTGTCTCCTGTCATGTGTTTAGAGCAGCCACTGTCCAGATACCATTGACTCTTCAAATCTTGAGCAGTTAAAGCCAAGTCACATTTATTCACCTTCTTTATCCACTGGAGGCCCCCTTTTGTTTGGTTTCTTTTGTGAGATGATGAATTATATCGTTTTAGAGAACACTTGGAGGATATATGTCCAACTTGATTGCATATACAACATTTGATTATAGTTTTTGCAGAATTGTGAGCATGAACAAAATTACTTTGACTCATAAACCTCCTTGAGGTATTGAACATCAATCTTTGTCCATACTTTCTACATTCAATAATTCTATGGCCAAAATCCTTACAATAAAAACAATAACCATAGAAATTACGTGCATACCTGATGTAAGGTTGTCTCTTCCATGCTTGCATCTTTTGCTGGTTTGAATCATTTCTCCTTGCATGACAGTATGCAGCAATGTGTCCCAGCTTGTGGCAGACATAACAGGTGGCATTCTTCATAGGAGGCAAGAATCTCCTTTGATGGCTTCCAAATTTGATATAATCAAGGGTATATGATCCTTTCTCTGTTGTCTTAGTATTTGTTACAATCTTGGTTATTAGAAGTTTCTTCTGGTCTCTTTCTTTCTCATTACATGTTTCTTCCTTTGTAGGAATTATTTGAGTTGCTTCATCAACCTTCTTTGCTTTCACAAAAATTATATTTTTGTTTTCCTTTTCTTTGCCTTTACTTGATTCTCCTTCATAGCCTATCCCAGTTTTTATTAGAGGAGATATTTGAACATCTAAGATTTCATTCAACTTACCAGAACTTGTCATTTGAGAAGGGTATATAGAAACTTTCCGTTGAGCATTTTCTAATTTCTTTCTCAGACACATAATTTCTTCTTCCAGCTTCTCTTGTTCTTGAGTTTTATCTTTGATTTGCTGAAGTAACATATCTTCTATCTTCTTGGCTTCTTCAAGCTTTACCTTCAGCTGCATGAGGACTTCTGAATTTTGTTCTTCTTTCACACATTTTAGGAGAATCTCTTTTTGTTTTCTGCATTTTAGTTTGAGTCTATCAATCTCCTCCAGAGCACTTCTTAGCTCCCCCTCAAGGTCGACTTCCCCTTCTTCTTCTTCTTCTAGCAAGAGTCCTTCAAGATCTTCTATGGCCATCAGTAAAAATTCAGAGGTTCCCTCTTCTCCTGAGGATTCATCTGAGTCTTCAGATGCACTACTGTCTTGCTGAGCATAGAAGGATTTTCTGCTGAATTTCTTTCCTTTCTGCCAGTTCTTTGATGTGTCTTTCTCTGATTCTTGAGCTTGATTTCTTGCTTTCTTGTGAGGACATTTAGCAGCATAATGTCCAACTCTTCCACAGTTAAAGCATTTGAAGGGAAGTTTACCTTTGTATCTACCTGAGCCTCTATCCAATTTCTTGACAAATTTAGCTTCTTCTTCATCAGAGCAAGAGCATATGTCTTCTTTTTCTTCTTTCTTCTTTTCTGTTTTAAAAGCTGCTTCCCTCGTACTTGGCTTCTTCTGTGGGAGCCTCATCTCATATGCTATTAGATTTCCAAGTAGCTGGTTCATGGTCAAAGTCTCCCAATCAGCTGTCTCTTCTATTGCAGACACCTTGGGATTAAATCTGGATGGGAGTGATCTTAGAATATTTTGCACAACTATACTTTCTGGCATGGTTTCTCCAAGAGCTTTCATATTGTTAACAATTTCTGCAACTTTTAAGAAGAAGTTGCCAATATCTTCATCATCATTAATTTTTAAATTTTCAAACTGGGCTCTATATATTTGAAGTTTGGCAGCCTTTACCTTTTTATTTCCCTCATGGATATTCTCTAGTGTCCCACATATCTTTGGCAGTCTTACTGTGCATTATTTTGATAAACTCAGCTTCACATAGTCCATTTAAGATTGCATTCATTGCTTTTGCATTAGCTACAAAGCTTTGTTTAGCTTCTTTCTCTGAATCAGTTGACTTTGTGACATATCCAAATTCCACAGCATCCCAAACTTCTAATCCTAAAGACATTATATATGCTTTCATTCTGATTTTCCAAAAGGCATAATTAGCACCAGTGAAGTAAGGTGCTTTATTGGTTGAGCTTCCTTCTTGACTAGCCATCTTGAGGGCCTAGGATCTCCTTTCAGTTGTTAGACTGATACAAAGGAACTGGCTCTGATACCAATTGTTGAACCTTTAATTAAACTGAGAGGGGGGGGGGTGAATCAGTTTAATACATTCCTGATCTTTTAAAACTTTTCATTAAACTTATTGACATCTTCATTTCATATCCAATTTAATGTGTGAGTAATCTTAGAATGTAAGCAGCAAGTATTAGTTTAATATAGCAGTAGAATTAATATGAGAACAACAGGTATTAAGCAGATGATACATATCAGATCAATACATAAATATCATGCACAGAGACGCCAAATATAAGTGGAAACCCATAAAGGGAGAAAACCACATCTTATTATTGTTGTGATGCAAAGGCAAGCTCCAACTCCCTCTCACCACTGTTTTTCTGCAGGCACCAACCCACAGGAGGCTCCTACCTCAATTCTGCAAGCTACAACTTGCAAGGAAGCACCAACTCCCTTCAAATTATTAAACTAAATGTTTGTTGATTTACTTCAAATATCAGCTATGTTCTGTAGCTTCTCTTTCTGCTCTCCTTCTCTTAATCTTCTCTGCCTTATTCTTCTATATTCTGCATTCTCAATATTTGCTCTCTCTCTCACTCTCTAACCTTTTTACTGAGCTGATCAAATTGATATTATATAGAAATTCTCACATGATTGTTTGTGTTCCTCTAGGAATTCGAAATGAATGGTCATACCCCTTGGTCTTCTGCCTCCTCATTACTTTGTCCAACTCAATTTAAAAATCATAATAAATTTCATACTACAGTGGGATTTTATTCTCTCTTGGAGACTTGCCAATGCATCACAAACAATAAAGACAATTAAAACATTTACAGTCGAATTACAATGTGAACTTCAGTTCAACTCACTTATCCTTTGAATAGCTATACATTTGTCTTTTCTTTGGCTGTCTTTGTCTTTTCTGTCCTCTGTTGTGGTGTAACTGTTGCATACGTGTAACTATTCCTTTCCCCACATCCCAGTTTTTTCAACTTCGACCTCAACTATGTGCAATTGCATCCCAACACTTTATTGCCCAATCAACTCGCAATCTCACAATCCTCCGTTGTTTCATGCTGGCAATTTCAATTAAGTAAGGCTGGCTATTTTCTTGGTTGGCACTCAGATAATAATCAATAAATCTAAGGGTTTATTTTAATGCCTCTTCTAATAATTTGCTCTCGCAACCTTATTATATATCAATGCAAATAACCCGGCGTCGAATATATATATATATATATATATATATATATATATATATATATACGATCAACCTTATCATATATCCCTTGGTGATAAATATTTAAACTATATTGTATTTAATCCATTACACAGGTTAATATGTCTCTGCCGTTATACATAAGTTCTTTTATACCCCGTCGGGCCTTATACTAAATTAATAACCCAACTTCATTACGTATATTTCCGCCGGGCCCACAATGCCATCAACCGCCAATCGAATGCACACACCATACTTGACTTATCGTCCACGCGCCTTAATTAAACCTCGTGCAAGTCCTGCGATTGCCCACCGTTGGATAGCCTTCGCCCAGATCAACGGATCTTATACATTTCGTTGGGCGTCTTCCGCCGATCCTTAATGCGCGAAATTTTTCTTCAATCAAAACCGCTTGGGACACGCGGCCAATTTCTAATGGAATCGTTGCGATTCCACAAATACCACTCTCCGTATAATGGTGGTGCGGAATGGCAGGGTGGTTTTCGGCAATCCACGTTCACTGTGTCACAGTTCCGCCTCTCCAGGTTCCGTTCTTTGTTTACCTGCGATGCGATTGGGAACTGTTATTTGCCGATGCGATTATGTTAACTCCCCCAGCGATTTCCGATTGCGATTGATCGCAATCGCAACTTTGAGTTGCAAGACTTATTAATTGCGGTTTATAGACCCGTCGGGTCCGGATTCTCATCGCAATCGCAATTTCCTGTGGGTTACATATTACGCTGCTCTTGTCATCTCCGATTGCGATTGGGGAGGGGTCCCACTTTACATTACGTGCTCCGCTTAAATATATTAATGTATATGCCTTGACTATTATTTATATGATGCGCTTCACACATATATATAACAGATAAATATGTATACATTGCCAATGGGTCATGCGATTCCTGGAATAATATTTGTTTTATATTATATGTATAACGCCGGTTGGAGTGTGCGATTCCCGGAATTTTATAACGGCTCTCTGCCTCTGTCTCTGCCTCTGCTGCTTCTGTCGCTCTGCCTCTGTCTCTACCTTCCGATAACGGTTCTTCACTGTGCTTCTATGACTGTTACATTTTGACATTCTTCTTGCTGCCTTTATTGCTTTCACTGTGCTTCTTTTGCCTTCCTCTGCTTCAGCGCTGCCTTCTTTGCCTGTTTCTGCTTCAGCGCTGCCTCCTTTGCCTGTTTCTGCTTCAGCGTTGCCTCCTTTGCCATCAATGACAATATTTCCAACAAGTAGTTGATTTTCGCTCATGTTAGTGGTTTAGGACAGAATAAGGTCCTTCTCTTCTTTTCTTGGCTTGTACTTCCTTCCTTAGGTATTCGACCTTCAAACTTGATCTTGTTGACACCTAAATTCGGCTTCTATAGATGACTGCAATTTGTATCTTCAAAAACCCTAGTTGCAGCTCACACATGTGAGAGGATAGACACAAAACTTTAGTTTTGACAACTTCGATTTTTCCTTCTTTTATTTTCCCTCTTCTTCGCTCTTTTTAGGTCTCCTTTTTGTCCTTCATCGAACTTTTTGGATGGTCTCCTAATGAGGTCGAATGTCTTGTATATATAGCCTTTCCTTGGAGCTTGAATTGTCATCATGACGCCGACTTCATTCTTTATAGGCCGGCTTGTCCTCTTAGAGGGACTTTATGACACAAATTTGACTCAAAAGATTTCTTTGACTTGATACATGATGCCCAATAGGGTCTTTTATATATGATAACGACTCTTTGACTTCTTGACAAACCCTAGAAGCACACAATGGGTGCTTGGCCTAAAACAAACTTGACCAAAGCATGAAACCCATGCTAAAAATAATAATAATAAATTTTATTTTCTCTTTTACATCAAATAGTAAATACACAAAATCAAGGTTACATAGAACATTATGAAGACCGAACCTAATTACATATTTCAACACTCCCTCTTAAGTAGGGAGTTATTCATAATATATACAAGGTACATGGACATTCTTATACTTAAGAATTCTCGTAAGAAGAGTCAGATTGGTAAGCCATCTCATAAGCTATATTATCAGCTTATATCAGTGCATCTCATCATATCAACCAGCGTTGTCATATAGCAAGGGCTTCACTAACAGCTCTATCTCTCCACTAGATTAGAGCACAATGGTGGGCAGACAATGATTTATAGACACCTTCATCATTGTCTCTCAAAGCACATACCCCATCCGGATGTTCAAGATATGTCCTTTTAGGACCATTTGTAATATCCCAAATGTGGATTAACAGTAATAAAAGTGCAAATAGACAAGTAACTACATCAAAAATGCAAACACCATTAAAACACACAAACTGGAGCCAAAATCATGGTTGAGCCATTTTATTAATATATTGGGAAATAGTACAATTGAGGTGTTCGAAAGTTTGCACCTTAGCCTGCTCAAGGCAGGCTTGAAGAACAACTCAAACCCAAACAAAAACTCTGGTTGAAAGTGCCTCCGCGTGGCTCAGTCTCTACGCTGCCTAGCCCAGAAATGTTGTTGTCGGCTGACTTCGAACTGTTGGTTGGGATGCTTCCTCTACTCAAAAAATTCTAGGTTTTCAACCTCGTACTCTACTCACCAAACCCACAAAAACCCGCGAAGGAATTGGCCAGATGTTGACCCCGGAATTTTGGCCCAATTTCCTCTAGCGCCTCTAGTTGTTTGTTGTGTTAGGATCTATGTTTGAAGCCTCAAACCTAGCTAGAAAATTTTGTCGAATTAATCTTGGCTTCTCCTCAATAAACCCAGAACAACCCAGAAAGGGTTTGCCCAAAGCTTGACTTCGGAATTTGGCCCTCTTGGGCTTGGCTCACTACGTTGTTGGGTAAATCAAACCTCTTGATGAATCTGCTGGAAAAATCCTTCGGAGAGCTACCAAAATCCTTGGTAGGAGGTGGCTAACCTCCCCTCTGAATCTCCTATTGAAACTCCGTTGCTCTCCACACTCCCGGCACCCACGCCAAACTGAACTACGCAGTCTACTCTACCTCTGCGCAGTCCTGAAGGAGTTACGCTCTTCCTGTTGTTGTTGTGTAATTCCCTCACCAAAATGCAGAACTCCTCTCTTGAGTGGGCACTCGAAGTCCTCCAAGGTAGAGGTTGAGATCTTTGCTTGAAGATCTCGTGTGCTAAACAGCACTACAGACTTGGCTCTCCGGCTCAAGCATGCTTCAATCAAAATGACCAAGAGAAATAAGATGAATGAATGAATGCCAAAATGAGCCTTCCCTTCTTCCTTTTGTCCATTGAGGTGCAATGTATGCCTTGGGTCCCACCTTGGCCTGCGTTACCTCTCCTTGGCCAATCACGTGTTGCCTTCCTCTACCCAATCCCACGTTGTCCTTTTCGTGCCTCTTCTACGCTGCCACCTAAGGCCAATTCGACCCCACCACCAGTGCCGAAATTTTCCCTTAGGGACTTTAGGAAAAGACTTTATTTGGCTTAATTATTAGTTGTGGGTCCCCTACACACGTTATTTCTACCCAACATTAGGAAATGCCAAAATAAATCAAAATTAATATTCCAATTAGTTGACTGCTAATTTGGAATATTACAGTCCTCCCCGCCAAAAATTGTTTGTCCTCAAGCAATGCCTGAACAAGCATCCTCTCTAGCTGACACTCCCCCGCGGTCACTGCAAGATGTGCCAGGGTCTCAGATACACCATTGTATCATCCATGACCTCTACATCTCCTTGATATGAAAGGATCCCTCAATACCGGATCCCAAGCCATCCTATCCAACATGAAGCTCACCCTGCTCCACTCACCATCCTGCCATGTTAATGAAGTTCCCCACTCCATCAGTGACTCGCTAAAGTCCAATGGAAGATCTACATGATCTCCCCATGGAGTATACGGCTCATCCCTAAAGGTCATCGAGATGTGTGGCATTGTAATGCTCGGATTCCCTGCTAATCTCGGAGATGTACCACCATGTTGACGTTGCGCTACTCTGACCATGAGATACTCCCCATCGTGCACAGACTGTATCCTACTCTTCTGAGGCCTAGTGGTGGGGGATCTGTGAGAGACAAGCTCATCTAGCCCAGGCATTGCCATGATGCCAATACCTACCCCTCCAAATGCAACTCTGAATCTATGCAGCAACAGAGAAAGTCTGCCTCACCATCCGATGAAGGCCTCTGTGTAACCCCATGTGCCAACCCAACAGTGAACTAGATCACTCTCTGTCTTGACTCTAACCATCATGAGACAGAATAGGCTATCAATCAATTGAATCTCTGCATCCCATAGTCGGACCTACTGCACCCTAGCTCTGACAACTGCAAGAATCCCTTTGTGCCTCATCTCTAGTCCCTGCATGTGACTAATATAGAGGGTCCATATATCATGGGCTAACTTGATGCATGTTAACCTGCCTGTGCCTGCCACTAAGTAGCATTGATGACCGTTGGAAGCCATAGGTGACAAATAGCTACCCCCTGAATACCACCAATAGATGGATATATGATACTCGCAATCAACTCGAGGTATGTGGATCCCTCCTATTCCTACCAACCATCTCCACTGGGTCTGCCATCCACCCCCTCAATCCTGTGTCGATACAATGTCTGGAGCCCAGACACATACTGGGATGCTACCTCGGCTGTACCCAGTATCCTTCACTCATGCATGGTCTCGACATGCCCCAAGAAAAGATGACACATGTATCCTGTGAAAATTTCTGAATACAGTTAAGCAGAAACCCTACTTTGGTATCATGGTTTACTTCTCCTACTTGATTAAGTTATACAAGTTATCTTCAGAAATAATATTCAGAAAATACCGAAGTAAACACAACTAACAGCGTACACAAGCAGATCATTCACTGAATATTACGCTCATAAAACAAATTGACATTGAGTTTTGGACATAAGTCCCCAGAAAAACCCAAAGCGGGAAAACCGTGCAGCAGATATGAGGGTTTATTATTATTAAGTGGATTCTGAGTACAGCAAATCTGGGCACCAAATCTGGTTAACCCGACAGAGAAAAAGTAGCAGCTAACCTGTTGTTATGTGACCAAGATTCTGACTTATCCACACCCTCAAACGGGATTTACAAGACTCAACCCGATTCTGGCCCTAGAAACCACAGCACTGCCCCTGAAGCCCCAGTGTCAGCCCTGCTAGGCTCCGCGTGCCTCTGCGCTGCTCAGAAGGGGACTGCGTAACCCCAGAGTGGGTGACGCAGTCCTTACGCTGCCTCTGGAGGCCTCTGCGTAACTCTGGAAGCCCTCTGAAGCTGCAGCGCTACCCCTCCTAGGCCTGTGTAGCGGCTGAAGCTGTGCTGCACAGCTGCTGCGTAACTGCTACTGCTACTACCCTTGCTCCTTTCCGCTGAACCTGAAAGTTGCTCCTCTGCCTCTTGCTGACTCTTGACTCTAGGATCAGATCATCCCCTCAGCCGAATACTACCCCTTGCTGCAGAAAACTCCTCCAAAAATTCTTAGCAAACCCTGCCCTAGAATTCCAGCTCAGTTTCTCAGCTCTGCCTCCATGTGTGTATCTCCAACTGACCCTCAAGCCTTTCTCTTATACTTTTTCGTTGAACACATCAACGGCCGTGATTAAATCACTTAACAATGACTGAGATTAAAATACTGCTTGATCTGCGTCACTTAGAACATTTCAGCACATGTGTTAATTTATTCACTTTAATTATTTAATTTCCCTAAGTTTAGACTTGGGGATTACATTAAAATAATTAATTATTTGAATAACATTAACACCAGATGAAATTTCTCCAAACGCTTTCTGGGTTTTGGAGTTTATGTGTTTCTTAGCCCCTCCACAAAGTTTCGGGGCTATAGCACACCCGATGCTACCCCAACTATACAAAATCTCAACACTCCCTCTAAACACAGAGTGTGGTCTAGCAATACATCCACACCATGTATCGCAAGATCTTGGTATTGGTTTCTGTGTTGTTGATGCTTGGCCTGCTGCGCTCCATCCACTACACTGCTGCTCTCTGTACTGTTGCCCATGTCACTGCCACATATGTACTGCAGCTCCCTCTCAATTTGTTACATCATGCTGCCCATAGCACTGCCACTGCTAACTGCTGCACTGCAACTCAATTGTTGAGAAGTAAGCAACTGAAAGACTCCTGCCCAATCGTTGACAAACAGGTCAGGTTGCATCCCATCACTGAAGCTCCCTTGGCTGTTGATTTACGTTGTCCTCCTGAAGCTGTTGATCTGCTACATTTTTGCACTGCGTAAGCACTACTTCTTTGCGTTGCCGAAGTCCCATCAGCCTCTGCGTTGTTACCTCTACACTGCTGCTACCTCTACATTACACTGCCCCTTCTATAGCTCTTCAGAACTGCCCTCTTCTCCATTGTGAACTTTTGCAACCATCTTCCAATCGTTCCCGTTGTTGGCCTATGACCGCACACAAAGTGGAGAAGGAGAAAGGAAGGGAATTCCTGACTGTCAAAGAGCTTCAAAGGAATCAATATGCCTTTCAGTTCAGTAGAAAGGGGAAAATGTTGCTAATAAGGTGTGATGGTGATCAAACTTCATTTCTGCCCTCATTCCATTTCATTCATCCTCTATGCCCCTCATTTCCTCCATGTTCTAAATTTCTACACCTTATTTCTTTCAAACCCCTCCTTCAACCATTAACACCCAAATTTTATAATTAAAAAAGGAGCAACAGTAGAATCAAAGGAAGCAAAGGCAGCGGAGAAGCAGTTAAGGCAGAAAAACAGCAAGGGCAGAGTCTTGAATGAGATTGGGTCAATTCGTGCACGCGTTCGGGTCGAGTCGTGAACGCTAAAGCAGGTCAAGTCATGAACGTAGTGCAAGTATTCCACGAACAAATAAGAAATGACCGGGCACAACCAAAGAGACAAGGTCGGCAAACCACAATAAGGGAGCGGTGAGGACCGTTGGATCTAAGCAACGATCAATAGCGGAGATTCAAATCACAATTACAGATCGCAATTTTTTCGGGATGGGCGCAAGGGTAAATGTTAAAATGAGCAAAATGCGATTTGCGATGAGGTGGGACCCGTTCACCCGTGGCGCGCATATAAGCCTTACCTATTGCTCGCACTTCGCAGCCCGCAGGTTTTTAACCTTACCTCTTAAGACTTACGCCAAACTTTGTTTTTCCGTCGATGCGATGAAGCGGGACCCGCCATATCTTACCACATTATCGAAACCGCATGCAAAATCTTGTTTCCACCTTAAAACTTACTTGTCTCCATCATTTCGCTTTATCTTTATATTTTTCCGCTATATCATTGTTTCATCTCCACTTTTCCCCATTCCCCGATTGTGATTAAAGTGGGGCCATTCTCCCCGACACATCACCCTTCCCCCACCGTCCATTGCATTTCGCAAAATTACAACTTATTCCATTCTGCAAAACATTAAAACTTGCGATCGCCGATGTGCGATATCGCATCGCACAGTTTTTAACTTACCATTTGAAACACCCGCACTTCGCACTTCGCTTCTTTTAATGTTTACCACCTCTGCTTACGGCTAAACCTTAAGTTTTGCAATTTGCGGGCTGCGATCCAGTCCCACCGTCTACCACATTACTCCTGCTCATCACATATTGCTCCCGGCAGATCTTAGCCCTTACCCTCCGTTGTGCATTGATAAAACCTTCCGACTGCGATTTGCGATGGGAGCAGGGCCCCACTTCCTTGCCACGTCATCTAAAAGCCATGCCCCGGTCTTTGACCCGCCTTCTTTGGGTTTAAATCAAGGCTGCAAACATCGCAATCGGGATTAAATCGGCGAGGGGAAAAAATCGGAAAAAATTGTAAAAATCGGGAAAAAATCGGAACATACAAAAATATTCATTTTTTTTCAATTTTTTTAATATCTAAAGCACCCACAACATAAAATAAATGCATTGACACATAAATATGAAAAAAAAACTAATATATAAGACGTGTAATATCATGTCTAGTGCTACATCACACATAATAGTGAATCATGTCCTGAATACTAAGTCCTGAGTCTCAACTGAACCTCAAAATATCAACAAAAATATAATAATGTATCTCATATCATGAGTCATAATGTTATATACAAAGGAATGCACCAAATAACCTATACTACTAATTTCCTCTACCTCTCTTGCGAGAAAATGTAACAGCTTTCCCTCTAGACGAAGAAGCTGGCGGGGCTGGAAATAGACTCTGTTGTGCTCCAGATCCTGAAGCACCAGGAGCTAAATTAAGTAGGCAGACCACGTCCTCTACCGGTAGCAGGGGTAGGTGGTGTCACCTCCTCCTCTTGTTGTTGCTCCTCCTCCTCCTCCTCATGAAACTCATCATTGATTCATCGCTACTAGAAATGGGATCATCAACAAGAGATACATAAACATCATCTAGCTCAAAGTCTTCAGACTTGGATTGCTCAACCTTATAACATGATAGAAATTGAAAAAGTTTAACATGCCTAACCAATGATTTTGGTTTGAGTGAAGGATTCATCTCCTCAACCTTAAAATGCGGTAGAAAAAGATTAACATGCCTAACCAGTTGTTTTCCTTTGAGTGAAGGGTACATTCTTGTTAAGGCCACAGTAGGGGAGTTCAACAATCAATACCACCAACATCAACAAAGTTCAACAATCAATGCCACCAACATCAAAGTTCTTAAAGGACTTCATACTCTTGATCAAATGCCAATCTCATACCCTTACACATAATAGAATCAAATGGAAACAATGCAAATCCCCAAACCATGAAACCTTGAAAACCATTAAGTCTGTTGAATTTTGAGTGAAATCTAAAATTCTAGTTTCTCCATATGAAATCCAATGAGGTCGAAACCACTCTTAAACATCCTGAGTCATTTCATGGTAATGTTAAAAATTTAAGTAAAAGTGATATATCACTTTTACTTTAAGAATTTAACATTACCATTAACTTCCAACAGGGTGTGTCAGGAAAATGAGAAGGCTGCAAAAATGACAAAAAAAAAATCGATTTTTGAACTTATAGGGTTGTTGTTTGATGGGCTCACGATTTTTACCAAAAAAACGCGATTTTTTGGCGATCGGCGATTTTTTCAAAAAATCGGGAAAAAATCGCCGATAAAATCGTTGAGTTGAAAAAATCGCGATGTTTGCAACCTTGGTTTAAATCATTTCCACCGTGTGTTAATACTATCGGCCCCACCATTACTCCAGCCATTCCCATTCGTTGTCACACATCCCATCACCGCTACGCCCTCTGTATCTCTCTGTCACCTTCGCTTCACCCCAATGCATCCGACAGTCCTTAACGCATTTCGGACCCCCCCCCCCCTAGCTTCGAAATTTAACCATGGGGGGGTCCGAAATGGGCAGTATCCATTACCGCCCACTCCTCCACGTGTCGTCCTCTCATCATTTCGCACCCCCTGGCGCCATACTGTTTTGTAGGCTCCCATTATTGGCCTCCATGGGCAACCATGTCCTCTCTGTTCCCTGTTTAATTTTGATGATTTTGCTGGTGAAATTTCAAATGTCACCCATTCATGTTTTAATTCTCTCAGTACAGAAGTAATTGCTCGATGTACGCTCTGCAAGTTAGGTAGGATATTTTGATTTCATAGGTATGGGCCGATCATAAATGATCAGGATGGCAGACCCTCGGGAGGAACTCTATATGTAGTTAGTTCCAAGATTAAAGAAGGGTTTTGGAATTTTGAAGAATTTTATTGTAGTTTTGTATGATTGTGCTCCCTGTGCTCTGAGATACATATTTTGGAGAGTTGTTTAAACTTAATATGATACAGCGCTGTTATTCGGATTCCAGATGGAGCAATGAGTAGTATGTATCTGTTTCCTTCTGTTACCAGTAATCTCCTTTTTATGTGTAATCATCTTTCATGCTATGCTACTTTGATGGTCTGTGTAATGTAGTTGCTGGTAGTCTGCAATTTTATTCATGAATTAATGTTTGCATAATGCTCAGGTATTAACGCTCATGTATTAAGCTTGCTACACTCCCTTAATTCGTGCTCCACGAACCTCTATTGTTGTCCATATCTCATTCATATCCGCTTCCTCTGAGGTCACAAGGGAACATATTCTTAAATCTCTTAAGACTGTCTCTTGTGGGTTCCTTCTCCGTCCTTCCTCAACACCTCTACATATTTTTAAAAGCTTATGCTCATTGTTTTATACTTGGCCCATCGAAAAGCCATCAGCCTCACAGCCTCCTGATCCCTCTCACAGTTTGGGGAATTCACATGAATCAGGCTCAAATGGTCTTCTCCATTCTTGAACCACCAATACCATTATTCTCTTGACCCATATTTCTATCAGAGGCATTTATACAATTGTATATATTTAACCTCTGATTTTAAGATGTCCTAGGCACTGGTCTTTCGCAACTCAAGGTTGTCTCTAGGAGCTACAACATCTTTTTGGCGTCGTTGCTGGGGAAACGAATGAAGAAATCTTTTCCCTGGGATACGACATTATCTTCACCCTTCAATTAGGGGAGCACGAAGGGTTGAGAGTTGCATATTCCCCACCTTGGTGACTCCACTGTAAAATAGTCCTAATCAAAAGTAGTCCTGGCTTTCACTAGGCCTCACACCAGATTCAGATCTATCACCTACACCCACCTCTAAATCAAATGGCTGTACCGAATTTCCTTCTGAACAAGTATGCCCCCTTGGCTCTCCCTCAGCCTCTAAATGACATGCCACAAGACTATCTAGAGTGGTTGCCTCGGTTCACTGGGGAAGATAGTACTTTTGCGCAGAGACATATTGAAAACTTGTGTGCCTTTGCTGAGAATGTAAATGTAGAGCACTTAGATGTGGTGTTAAGGCTTTTTGTCCAATCTTTGGATGGGGAAGCCCGGAAATGGTTTAAGTCTCTAGTTGACCACACAGTCCACACCTGGGAAGAAATGGAGAATTTCTTCACACTAAAATGGGGAGAAAAGAGGGACCATGGATATGTTCTTACAGAGTTCAATGCTCTCAATAAGAGACACAATGAGGATGTAACAGAATTTATAAAGAGGTTCAATAAGCTTTATAATAATCTTCCTACTGAAATAAAGCCTCCACAAGCAGCTGCTAAGGTGGTTTTCGCAGGAGTTTTTGAACCAGAATTTGGGTTCACCCTAAGGGAAAGAAAGTTTGCATCTCTAGATCAGATCCAGACAGATGCACTGGAGGTAGAAGCAAACTTTGCTTCTACAGGTAAATTCAAAGGGAAGACAGAGCATGAGGCCAGAAGAAAGGGTAGGGAGGAGGCTTCTACATCTAATCAGGAGAGAGAATTACAGAGCATAGAATCGAAGAGATGAATAAGCTGATCAAGAACCTCTCAAATAAGCTGGTTAAGTTTGAATCGAAGGCCAAGAATTCCCCTCCTCGTTCCAACCAAATGATTCCTAACCGGGGGTTTAATCCTCAATATCAGAGCCCCCTCTACAGCTGTTGCAACAGGCCGAGGAAGTCACAGACAGCCAAGAATATCAATTCCTCACCTACTCTATGATGAGGAGGGTGAACCCATCCTGAAAGGGGAACAAGAAGAAGAGGAAGTCCCTCCAGAGGATCAAGAGATTGACAGTCACTACAAACAGTTCGTGGATTTCATGCAAGCACAACTCCACATGAAGTATGATCTCAGATCCTCCAGAAAGAGAACGCAAGGGTAGCAACAAAATGAAGAATCGATATCGAGAGAACAAACCCCTCCTAGTCCTGCTAGTAAAGGGAAGAAGCCATTAGAAGAATCAACCCCTCATAAGGCCACTGCATCCTCTTCCACAAAGCAAGAAGTTGATCCTCCCAAAGATAAGAAGCCCTCATCTATACCCTTGAAACCGCCCGACCCTCCTAAAGAGCAGTTTGAAGAAGCCATTACAGAAAAAGGGCCCACACCCTCCAATCTCCAAGAAGAACAACCCATGGTGGTTCTTGGACTACATGTGGAAAACCAGCTTCTAGCCTATGCTGAAGAAGAGGGAGGTGAGCTTACCCTCCATGAAGAAGGAGAAGAGCTGGAGTATTTCCCAGAGGACAAAACTAAAAATCAACAGCAGTTTGGTGATCCGGAAATAGAGGCAGCAGAGCTTAATTGTCTAGATCCACAAGAGCATCTTCAGCCAGTAGCGTTGTATTCAGAGATTGAACACCAATTAAATGTGCCCAATGAAAGCCAAGAAAGCTTGCCAAAAGAAGACCAATCAGGTTTGTTGATTGAAGACCTCTCAAATATTCTTTCTGAGTGTGCAGACTTTGAAGAAGATCATAAAAGTTCTGCATCATTAAGTTCTTCGTGGGATGTTGGGGAAACACAATATATTTTCATTAGTCAAGATCCTTTACCCGAGATGATCGAGAGTTTGCAGCTCCCCTGCAAGCCTCTGTATAACAAAGGAAAAGATGAAGAGCACACAAAGCAGTTGATTATAATGGAAAAGGAGAAGAAACAAGAGTCATCCTTGATGTTTGAAGACAATCAGTGGCAATGCACAAGCAAAGCAGCAGTTTGGAATGAGGTTTGTTTTCTTGTTACAAATCCTCCAGAAAAACTCATGTTGCATGTTTACCATGATCCTTTGGGTAGTATATTGCAGCCATCAGTAAAGGAGGAATTTTCCAGGTTCATAAATAGAGCTATGAAATTCAGTGGAAGAGATAAGTTGCCACGTTTTGAACCCATTTCTCTACCTACAGGAATGGGATGCCAATTTCAGTTGAGCACTCATTTACTTGACTAGTTACATTGGAAGTCTGATTATTATTTGATGGGATATTTTTTTATCAAACTAGGTGTAGGTAGGAGTGCCAATAAGCTCAGTATTGTGAGCATCTTTCCAGTTTAGTTTCAGATTGCTTTGCAGTTTTCAGTTCAAGTGTGTTTCAGTTTCCAATTTCAGCATAGTTCAGATTTCAGCATTTAAGATTTTCAACGTACGGCAGTGACTTCTGTTTTATATGGTTGGCAGTGCACAGCTCAGTGGTAGTTTCAATTCAGGCTTACAGTATGCATTTGCGACCCCATGAGCCCAATAAGGCACAGGCATTCAGGTCTGCAGGTTCTCAATGCACTTAGAACAGCACGTTGTCCACAGATGGAGCCAATGTTGGCCTGTGACCGCACACAAAGTGGAGAAGGAGAAAGGAAGGGAAATCCTGACTGTCAAAGAGCTTCAAAGGAATCAATCTGCCTTTCAGTTCTGTAGAAAGGGGAAAATGTTGCTGATAAGGTGTGATGGTGATCAAACTTCATTTCTGCCCTCATTCCATTTCATTCACCCTCTATGCCCCTCATTTTCTCCATGTTCTAAAGTTCTACACCTTATTTCTTTCAAACCCCTCCTTCAACCCTTAACACCCAAATTTTATAATTTAAAAAGGAGCAACAGTAGAATCAAAGGAAGCAAAGGCAGCAGAGAAGCAGTTAAGGCAAAAAAACAGCAAGGGCAGAGTCTTGAACGAGATTGGGTCAATTCGTGCACGCGTTCGGGTCGAGTCGTGAACGCTAAAGCAGGTCAAGTCATGAACGCAGAGCAAGTACTCCACAAACAAATAAGAAATAACCGAGCGCAACCAAAGAACAAGGTCAGAAAACCACAGTAAGGGAGCGGTGAGGACCGTTGGATCTAAACAACGATCAATGGCGGAGATTCAAATCGCAATCGCAAATCGCAAGTCTTTTAGGATGGGCGCAAGGGTAAATGTTAAAATGAGCGAAATGCGATTTGCGATGAGGTGGGACCCGTTCACGCGTGGTGCGCATATAAGCCTTACCTGTTGCCCGCACTTCGCAGCCCGCAGGTTTTTAACCTTACCTCTTAAGACTTACGCCAAACCTTGTTTTTTCGCCGATGCGATGAAGCGAGACCCGCCATACCTTACCACATCATCGAAACCAGATACAAAATCTTGTTTTTGCCTTAAACTTTACCTTTCTCTGTCGTTCCGCTTTGTCTTTATACTTTTCCTTTTTCACTGCTATATCATTGTTTCAACTCCACTTTTCCCCAGTCCTCGATTGTGATTAAAGTGGGGCCATTCTCCCCGACACGTCACCCTTCCCCCACCGTCCATCGCATTTCGCAAAATTACAACTTATTCCATTCTGCCAAACGTTAAAACCTGCGATCGCCGACGTGCGATATCGCATCGCACAGTTTTTTACTTACCATTTGAAATGCCCGCACTTCGCACTTCGCTTATTTTAGTGTTTAGCACCTCCGCTTATGGCTAAACCTTAAGTTTTGCGATCTACGGGCTGCAGTCCGGTCCCATCGTCTGCTACGTTACTTCTGCTCATCGCATATCGCTCCTCGCGGATCTTAGCCCTTACCCTCCGTTGTGCACTGATAAAACCTTCCGACTGCGATTTGCGATGGGAGCATGGCCCCACCTTCCTTGCCACGTCATCTAAAGCCATGCCCCAGTCTTTGACCTGCCTTCTTTGGGTTTAAATCATTTCCACCGTGCGCTAATACTATTGGCCCCACCATTACTTCCACCATTCCCATTCGTTTGTCCACTTCCATCCTCCTTTATTTAGCCTCATCTCTCGTCTTTCCAAGCTACCCAAATGCATCAGAAGCCGGTCCTTCGCATTTCGGACTCCCAGCTCGACGCGAACTTTAACCATTGGGGGGGGGGGGTCCGAAATGGGCGATATCCATTACTGCCCACTCCTCGACGTGTCGTCCTCTCGTCATTTCGTACCCCCCCCCCCCTCTCCGATACCGCTTACCACTTGAGACCCCCTCTGAAATCCGGTTCCCATTTTGCAATTCAAAAAACATCGCATGGGCTTTTGGGCGGAACATGCAATTTCTGGTTTATTCGGTTTCCTCAAGAGATCTACGCAGAAGGGCCAGGCGCACGCAGTACGACTGCCACTTCACAACAGATTAAGTGGAAATCATAAGACTGAGGGAGTGGAAACTTCCAAGTAGCAGGTGGAACTGTATGATGACAACCATGCCTGCCCACCAATAACTGCTCCTCGCCATACTGTTTTGAAGGCTCCCATTATTGGCCTCCATGGGCAACCATGTCCTCTCCGTTTCCTGTTAAACTTTGACGATTTTGCTGGTGAAATTTCAAATGTCACCCATTCTTCTTTTAATTCTCTCAGTACAGAAGTAATTGCTCGATGTACGCTCTGCAAGTTAGGTAGGATATTTTGATTTCATAGGTATGGCCGATCATAAATGATCAGGATGGTAGACCCTCAGGAGGAACTATATATGTAGTTAGTTCCAAGATTAAAGAAGGGTTCTGGAATTTTGAAGAATTTTGCTGTAGTTTTGTATGATTGTGCTCCCTGTGCTCTGAGATAAATATTTGGGAGAGTTGTTTAAACTTAATATGATATGGAGCTGTTATTTGGATTCCAGATGGAACAATGAGTAGTATGTATATGTTTCCTTCTGTTATCAGTAATCTCCTTTTTATGTGTAATCATCTTTCATGCTATGCTGCTTTGATGGTCCGTGTAATGTAGCTGCTGGTAGTTTGCAATTTTATTCATGAATTCGTGTTTGCATAACACTCAGGTGTTAACGCTCATGTATTAAGCTTGTTGCACTACCTTAATTCGCGCTCCACGAACCTCTGTTGTTGTCCATATCTCATTCATATCCGCTTCCTCTGAGGTCACGGGGGAACAACTTCTTAAATCTCTTAAGACTGTCTCTTGTGGGTTCCTTCTCCGTTCTTCCTTAACGCCTCTGCATATTTTTAAAAGCTTCTGCTCATTGTTTTATACTTGGCCCATCTAAAAGCCATCAACCTCACAACCTCCTGAGCCCTCTCACAGTTTGGGGAATTCACATGAATCAAGCTCAAATGGTCTTCTCCATTCTTAAACCACCAATACCATTGTTTTCTTGACCCATATTTCTGTCAAGGGCATTTATACAATTGTCCATATTTAACCTCTGATTTTAAGATGTCCTAGGCACTAATATTTCGCAACTCAAGGTTGTCTCTAGGAGCTTCAACACCCGCTACCGTCTTAAGACTCCTGTAGCTCCTATGTGATCCAAGAGTTGGCCTTACTCAAGGATCCTGACTCCTTGATCTGTAGCTACTCATGAGCACTCATGGCTACGCCATCATTTGAACCATCATCCTTTGCTGTTGCAGCCTTGGAATTAGAAGCTCCTTTGTCCTCCTTTTTAGGACAAGTGTTGGCGAAGAGTCCAAGTTCGCCACAGTTAAAGCATCGGACCTTGGATAGGTCCCTCTTCTTCTTCCCTTGCTGCTTTCGTTCCTTCGATACAAGGGTTGCATCATCCTCCTCTTCTTTCTTTACCTTGACCATTCCATTGTTGTTGTTTTGCCTCTTGGTGATTCTCCTTATCTCTTCTTGGCGAAGGATTGCCCACATGTCCGCCCAGGATGGTAATGCTACCATGCCCAATATGCTTTGGACCCATTCGTCGGTGGCTGCATTCAGGGCAGTCCTTACCAAGAGCCCTTCGTCTAGAGGTGCACCCATGGCAATCAGTTGATCCTAGATAGTCTGTAAACGGAAAGGAAGGGATCCACCTCCTCAACCTTCTGCATCTGGAATAGCCTCATCTGAATCTCAAGAAGCATTTTCCATTGAACGGAGCTTCCTTGATACATGGCCTCTAAAGTAGTCCACATCTCATTTGTCATCTTCTTTCCGACAATGTGTGGCACGACATGATCCTTTACTCCGTCCATAATCAAACACTTTGCCCGTGCTTGATTTTCATTAAATTTCTTCAGAGGATCAGGATCTGCAGGCTCAGCTAGGACATTCTCTGCATGGTTCTTGATGTCGTACTCATCCAGGACTGATAGGATCCTGGCCCTCCAGATGACGAAGTTGGACACACAATCCATCTTGTCTTGATCCCTTAGCCCATGAGAGGCCATCTAGCTCAAATCTAACAGGAAGCAGTACTCTTCTCCCTCTTTCTATGGCAACACAAAAACACTGGATCTGGGTTTCTTGGTGACTAGAAATCCTGTAGTAGTTGCTCCTTCTGAAAACTGATTTCCCTCCTAGAAATATTCAACCAAAAAAAATCGGACGGTTATCTCTGATCCTCCTAATCGAATCCCAGATCTGTTTGGCTCAAATCTGCTGAGTAGCTATCTTCCTCCCGCTCTTTGTTGACTTAGCTAGGCACAATTTTGCACCGACAGAATCTCTACCACACCAGCACTGCTGAAGAACTGAAGCACTGCATCCGAATCTCGGCAAAATGACAAGAGGACTGGACTGCGTCCCTCTGGCTAGCCTCTGTGTGAGAAGACTGGCCCAATGCAGTCTCTATGATGCTCAGAAGTGGATTGTGTAACCCCAGACTGGGTGACGCAGTCCTTACGCTAGCCTGATTAGCCTCTGCATAACCCTAAAGGCCTTCTGAAGCTGCAGCGCAGTCCCTTTTTGGATCTGCGTCCTCTTGCTGCTGAGCTGCCCTTTCCAAATCTCTGTTGCTTCTGCTATTGTCCTACAGAAAAAATATTCTTCAGCTGATTTGCTGGATATTCAGCTTGATCTACTATCGCTCTGATACCATGTGAAAATTTATAAATACAGTTAAGCATAATCCCTACTATAGTATCATAATTTACTTCTCCTACTTAATTAAGTTATACAAGTTATCTTCAAAAATAATATTCAAAAAATACTGAAATAAACACAACTAACAGCCTACACATGCAGATCATTTACTGAATATTATGTTCATTCAACAAAGTGACACACTGATTTTTGGACATAAGTGCCCAAAAAAACCCAAAGCGGGAAAACGGATGCAGCAGATATGAGGGTTTATTATTATAAGTAGATTCTGAGTACAGCAAATCTGGTTGACCCGAAAGAGAAAAAGTAGATCTGCACCTAACCTGTTGTTCTCTGACCAAGATTTTCACTGATCCACACCCTCAAACGGGATTTACAAGACTCAGCTCGATTCTGGCCCTAGAAACCGCAACGCTACCCCTGAAGCCCCAGTGTCAGCCTTGCTAGGCTCTGTGTGCCTCTGCACTGCTCAGAAGGGGACTGTGTAACCCCAGAGTGGGTGACACGGTCCTTATGCTACCTCTAGAGGCCTCTGCGTAACTCTAGAAGCCCTCTGAAGCTGCAGTGCTGCCCCTCCTGGGCCTGCGTAACGGCTGAAGCTATGTTGCGCAGCTGCTACTGCCCTTGCTCCTTTGCGCTGACCCTGAAAGTTGCTCCTCTACCTCTTGCTGACTCTTGGCTTCGGGATCAGATCATCCCCTCAACCAATACTACCCCTCGCTGCAGAAAACTCCTTCGGAAATTCTTAGCAAACCCTGCCCTAGAATTCCAGCTCAGTTTCTCAGCTCTGCCTCCATGTGTGTGTCTCCAACTAACCCTCAAGCCTTTCTCTTATACTTTTTCATTGAACACATCAACGGTCGTGATTAAATCACTTAACAACGGCTGTGACTAAAACAGCTGCTTGATCTGCGTCACCTAGAACATTTCAGCACATGTGTTAATTTGTTCACTTCAATTATTTAATTTCCCTAAGTTTAGACTTAGGGATTACACTAAAATAATTAATTGTTTGAATAACTTTAACACCAGATGAAATTTCTCCAAACGCTTTCTGGGTTTTAGAGTTGATGTGCTTCTTAGCCCCTCCACAAAGTTTCGGGGCTAGAGCACACTCGATGCTACCCCAACTACACAAAATCTCAACACTCCCTTTGAGCACGGAGTGTGCTCTAGCAATACATCCACACCATGTATCACAAGATCTTGGTATTGGTTTCTGTGTTGTTGATGCTTGGCCTGCTGCCCTCCATCCACTGCACTGCTGCTCTCTGTACTGTTGCCCATGTCACTGCCACTGACACTGCCACATCTGGATTCTATACTGCAGCTCCCTCTCAATTTTCTACATCATGTTGCCCATAAATACTGCCACTGCTAACGGTTGCACTGCAACTCAGTTGCTGAGAAGTAAGCAACTGAAAGACTCCTGCCCAATCGTTGACAGACAGGTCAGGTTGCATCCCATCACTGAAGCTCCCTTGGCTGTTGATTTACGTTGTCCTCCTGAAGCTGCTGATATGCTACAGCTCTGCATTGCGTAAGCATTGCGTAAGCATTGCTTCTCTGCGCTATCGAAGTCCCATCAGCCTCTGCGTTGTTGCTACCTCTGCATTATGCTGCCCCCTCTACAGCTCTTTAGCACTGCCCTCTGCTCCATTGTGACCTTCTGCAACCATCTCTCGACCAATCCCGCTACCATCCTAAGGCCCCCGTAACTCATATGTGATCCAAGAGTTGGGCTTACTCAAGGATCCTGCCTCCTTGATCTGTAGTTGCTCTACAGATCCATGTCACCCCACTTACGTGGCTCATGAGCACTCATGGCTACGTCATCATCTAAACCATCATCCTTTGCGGCTGCAGCCTTGGAATCAGAAGCTCCTTTGTCCTTCTTTTTAGGACAGGTGTTGGCAAAGTGTCCAAGTTCGCCACAGTTAAAGCATCAGACCTTAGATAGGTCCCTCTTCTTCTTCCCTTGCTACTTTCGTTCCTTCGATGCAAGGGCTGCATCATCCTCCTCTTCTTTCTTTACCCTGACCATTCTACTGTTGTTGTTTTGCCTCTTGGTGATCCTCCTGATCTCTTCTTGGCGGAGGATTGCCCACATGTCCGCCCAGGATGGTAATGCTGCCCTGCCCAATATGCTTTGGACAAACGTTTCCCATTCCTCGGTGACTACATTCAAGGCAGTCCTTACCAAGAGCCCTTCGTCTGGAGGTGCACCCATGGCAATCAGTTGATCCTGGATAGTTTGTAAACGGAAAAGGAAGGGATCCACCTCCTCACCCTTTTGCATCTAGAATAGCCTCATCTGATTTTCAAGAAGCATTTTCCGTTGAACGGAGCTTCCTTGATACATGGCCTCTAAAGCAGTCCACACCTCATTTGTCATCTTCTTTCCGGCCATGTGTGTCACGACATGATCCTTTACTTCGTCCATAATCAAACGCTTTGCCCGTGCTTGATTTTCATTAAATTTCTTCAGAGGATCTAGATCTGCAGGCTCAACTAAGACATTCTCTGCATGGTTCTTGATGTCGTACTCATCCAGGACTGATAGGATCCTGGCCCTCCAGATGACGAAGTTGGACACACCGTCCAACCTGTCTTAATCCCTTAGCCCATGAGAGGCCATCTAGCTCAAATCTGACAGGAAATAGTACTCTTCTCCCTCTTTCTATGGCAACACAAAAACACTGGATCTGGGTTTCTTGGTGACTAGAAACCCTTTAGTAGTTGCTCCTTCTGAAAATTGATTTCCCTCCTGGAAATATTCAGCCAAAAACAATCGGACAGTTCTCTCTAATCCTCCTGATCGAATCCCAGATCTGTTTGGCTCACAGATCTGTTGAGTAGTTGTCTTCCTCTTGCTCTTTGTTGACTTAGCTAGGCACTATTCTAGACCGGCAGAATCTCTACCACACCAGCACTGCTGAAGAACTGAAGCACTGCTTTCGGATCTCGGCAAACTGACAGGAGGACTGGACTGCGTCCCTCTGGCTGGCCTCTACGTGAGCAAACTGGCCCAATGCAATCTCTGTGCTGCTCAAAAGTGGACTGCGTAACCCCAGACTGGGTGACGCATTCCTTACGCTGGCATGATTAGCCTCTACGTAACCCTAAAGGCCTTCTGAAGCTGCAGCGCAGTCCCTTTCTCGATCTGCGTCCTCCTGCTACTGAGCTGCCCTTTCCGGATCTCTACTGCTTCTGGTGCTATCCTGCAGAAAAAATATTCTTCAGCTGATTTGCTGGAGATTCAGCTTGATGTGCTATCGCTCTGATACCATGAGAAAATTTTTGAATACAGTTAAGTAGAAACCCTACTGTAGTATCATGGTTTACTTCTCCTACTTGATTAAGTTATACAAGTTATCTTCAGAAATAATCTGCAGAAAATACTGAAGTAAACACAACTAACAGCCTACACATGCAGATCATCTACTAAATATTACGCTCATTCAACAAAGTGACACTGATTTTTGGACATAATTCCCCGAAAAAACCCAAAGCGGGAAAACCGATGCAGCAGATATGAGGGTTTATTATTATTAAGTAGATTCTGAGTACAGCAAATCTGGGCACCAAATCTAGTTAACCCGACAGAGAAAAAGAAGATCTACAGCTAACCTGTTGTTCTGTGACCAAGATTCTGACTGATCCACACCCTCAAACGAGATTTACAAGACTCGGCCTGATTCTGGCCTTAGAAACCCCAGCGCTACCCCTGAAGCCCCAGCGTCAGCCCTGCTAGGCTCCGCGTGCCTCTGTCCTGCTCAGAAGGGGGCTGCGTAACCCCAGAGTAGGTTTCGCAGTCCTTACGCTGCCTCTGGAGGCCTCTGCATAACTCTGGAAGCCCTCTGAAGTTGCAGCGCTGTCCCTTCTAGGCCTGCGTAGCACCTGCGTAGCGGCTGAAGCTGTGTTGCGCAACTGCTGCTGCTACTGCCCTTGCTCCTCTGCGCTGACCCTGAAAGCTACTCCTCTGCCTCTAGCTAACTCTTAGCTCCGGGATTAGATCATCCCCTCAGCCAATACTACCCCTCGCTGCAAAAAACTCCTCCAAAAATTCTTAGCAAACCTTGCCCTAGAATTCCAGCTCAGTTTCTCAACTCTGCCTCCATGTGTGTGTCTCCAACTGACCCTCAAGCCTTTCTCTTATACTTTTTCGTTGAACACATCAACGGTCGTGATTAAATCACTTAACAACGGCTGAGATTAAAAGACTACTTGATCTGCGTCACTTAGAACATTCAAGCACATGTGTTAATTTATTCACTTTAATTATTTAATTTCCCTAAGTTTAGACTTAGGGATTACATTAAAATAATTAATTATTTGAATAACTTTAACACCAGATGAAACTTTCCCAAACGCTTTCTTAGTTTTGGAGTTGATTTGTTTCTTAGCCCCTCCACAAAGTTTCGGGGCTGGAGCACACCCGATGCTACCCCAACTACACAAAATCTCAACATCTCCCTCGTGACCCACTCCCCAGGCGTAGGCTCAGTGATGACTGATATGCCACCCCTGCAGATGATCATCTCATCTCCCAACCTGTGGCTGTCAACTAGCACACTAACCCAATGCCACTGCTAAGAAGTCTCTCCCCTAGTGTGTTGAGTGTCATCCAAATATCTTGGGTGAGCCTCGCGTACCCCGTTGCTCATGCCCAGAGTGCCAAAGGACAACAACAAAATCTACTGTGCCCATGAGTAGTGATGTAGAAGAGGGTCAAGCGTGTGAGTCCCCACGGATACTGTCAAGCATCGCTCATCTGTCTCCTCGTCAACCCTTGGGTGAACTACCCCAAAGGTATGTCCGGTGTCTCCATCCACGAGTCTCCCTGGAGGCAGTACTCTAAGACCCTATTGTGCAGCAACATTCACCCCCGCATACCACCGATCATCCATGTACTCCTCGACATGCCACTGCACACTGCGGCATACCCCTGTACACCACTGGATACCACCCTATACACCAGTCACTCCTCGCGTGTACTCAATGTGATGTAAGACACTCCTACTCCACAATGCACTTCCACACACTACGGTACACCACCATACACCTCCATGTCCACCGGTAGTCCACTGCTTAATGTTAGATGCTCCCACACATCCTTGGATGTGATGGGTTGTGTCTCTACATGTCGGACCACCCCCAATCGGTATCATCCCCTCCACCATCGCATCACTACACCCGTCGATGAATAGATCATCACTCCAAACCCTCCCTGAGGGATCCGAGAAGTGAATCTCCCTATGTATCAGTAGTGATGCCACCACTGCTTTGCTTCGCTGCGACCTCTGTGCCCCACGCAAAGGTGAAGAATCCTTGGCTCCATACAAGGCACTGTCTGGTGGCCTGCCAATGCCACTTCCTCCGACAAGCTCCTGCCAAAGTATGTTGATCACCCCGTGACCCCGCGTACAAATGTCATACCAAGACAACCCAAGGAGTCTCCCCATAAACTAGTTGGCCACTGGAGTTGACCGAAACTCCCCTAGCAAATGTGCACGTTCAATTGCTAGGCCAACTGTACCCTCCAAAACATAGTCAACCAGCCTGCCTGGGAAACGATAGGTAGTCCCACCCGGATCCCAATTCCAGTCTGGGGTTCCTGTATTCCCAGCACCTGGTAACTCCTGCTGAACTACACTCGGGTCCACCACCATCTCCATAACCCACTCCACTGAGTACCAACTCAAAATCTCTCGCCATACAACCCCAACATGCAGATGCTACACCCTGTGCAACTTCGGTTGTCTCAGTCCGCTATCCAGGTCAGCGTATGAGATTTGACTAGGTGACTCCGTCTCTCACTCTCCAGTGGGAAGAGGTGACCCAACAATGTTAGCCCCGTCTATGTATGCCTGAAGGGGGCTGTTCTGACACTCCAATGTGCCCTCTAGCTGTACCATTAGGAAATCCAACCATTCCCCAATGTGGGCCAACTTGGTCACTGACTTGGCACAAACCACTCTCATGCCCTCCAGCTCCTCGTTCTGCAGCAGAATAGCCTCTCGTACTGATGTGGCCTTCTCCTTCAAAGCTAGAAGGTTGGCCCGTAGTTGATGGCACTGCTGTGTGCAACCATCGCCCAATACCATTGTATCTCCTAGCGTCTCATCAAGGGTGGATACATCTCCTGGCACCTCATCCATCTGTTGCGTGTTGCTATCACCACAAAACTCGGACACATCCTTGGTCATCACCTCAACGGATGGCACTACTAGGGTAGGCTCTACTCTCTCCACTAAGATGTCAACCGACGAAGTCAAGGAAGTCTCGAACACGGGTGACCCTGCATCATACCGAGTGTATCCACTTGCTCCCTGTGATCCTGTGTGCCCTCATCCTCCAAGTGCGAGGTAGCCATTCTGATGGCCTCCCCCTTTGTTATTCGGTTAAGCTAGAAAAAGGTATTCAATCTTCCCACTCGATCCTGAGTCGTGCACTCGGTGGATCCATCATACTTGGGGAAAGGTATCCTCCCAATGGTATGCTGCAACTCTAGAGCTCTGCGTGCTAGACCCCCCATTGTTCCTACCTTTTTCATCCTGCCTGATCTGGCAGTAATCTCTGAAGGACAAAGCTGCTCTGAAGTTTTCACCCATGGACTGCCATTCTCGGAAATAATCTCCCATGGGTATATGATCATGCCGCCTACCTTGCTCACTCGGGACTGAAGGTAAAAATGTAGGCAACGTGGTCCTGGTTGGCCTACTAAAGACTAGCGGGTAAGTGGCTGATAAAGGGTGGTCACACTATCGTGAGACCCCTGAAGTCTTCCCAACTAGGGATTCATGATGGATGCTCTCATTCCTACTTTATTGCTTGAGTCTTTCCAACATTCCCTTCTGTCCTTTGGCTAAATCATTTAGGGCCTTAAAGATGCTACCAAATGTTACTTCCCCTTTGGTCCTTGACTCCCCCATATTTGCCACCTCTACTACCTTTGGTGGGTAAGGTTTTGCCTACCCTCCTTGTTCATAGAAAAAATATCCCCACGGTTGAGCCAAGAACGAAGCTCTGATACCACTGTAATATCCCAAATGGGGATTAACAGTAATAAAAGTGCAAATAGACGAGTAACTACAGCAAAAATGTAAACACCATTAAAACACATAATCTGGAGCCAAAATCACTATTGAGCCATTTTATTAATATATTGGGAAAGAGTACAATTGAGGTGCTGGAAAGTTTGCACCTTGGCCTAGGCCTGCTCAAGGCAAGCTTGAAGAACAACTCAAACCCAAACAAAAACTCTGGCTGAAAGTGTCTCTGCATGGCTCAGTCTCTACGCTGCCTAGCCCAGAAATGTTGATGTCAGCTGACTTCGGGCTGCTGGTTGGGATGCTTCATCTGCTCAGAAAATTTCGGGCTTTTAACCCCGTACTCTACTCACCAAACTCACAAAAACCCGCAAATGAATTGGCCAGATGTTGACCCCGGAATTTCGGCCCAATTCCCTCTAGCTCCTCTAGTTGCTAGCTGCATTAGGATCTCTGTTTGAAGCCTTAAACCTACCCAGAAAATTCTACCGAATTAATCTTGCTTCTCCTCGATAAACCTAGAAAAACCCAAAAAGAGTTCACCCAAAGCTTGACTTCGGAATTTGGCCCTCTTGAGCTTGGCTCACTGCGCTGCTAGGTAAATCGAATCTCTGGATGAATTTGCTGGAAAATGCCTCCTGAGAGCTACCAAAATCCCTAGTAGGAGGTGGCTAACGTCCCCTCCGAATCTCCTGCTGAAACTCTGCTGCTCTCCACACTCCCGTCACCCACACCGAACTGAACTGCGTAGTCTACTCTACCTCTGTGCAGTCCTGAAGGGGCTACGCCCTTCCTATTGTTGTTGGTGTGTAATTCCCTCACCAAAATGCAAAACTCCTCTCTTGAGCGGGCACTCAAAGTCCCCGAGGTAGAGGTTGAGATCTCTGCTTGAAGATCTCGTGTGCTAAACAGCACTACAGACTTGGCTCTCCAGCTCAAACATGCCTCAGTCAAAATGACCAAGAGAAAAAAGATGGATGAATGAATGCCAAAATGAGCCTTCCCTTATTACTTTTGTCCATTGAGGCCCAAAGTATGCCTTGGGTCCCACCTTGCCCTGCACTACCTCTCCTTGGCCAATCACGTGCTGCATTCCTCTAGCCAATCCCACGCTGTCCTTTTTGTGCCTCTTCTACGCTGCCACCTAAGCCCAATTCGACCCCACCACTAGAGCCGCAATTCTCCCTTAGGGATTTTACGAAAAGACATTATTTGGCTTAATTATTAGTTGTGGATCCCCTACCCATGTTATTTCCGCCCAACATTAGGAAATGCCAAAATAAATTAAAATTAATATTCCAAATAGTTGGCTGCTAATATGGAATATTACACCATTCTTGTCTTGGATTTCCACATCCTCAAGGAATTTCCTCTTTGACTACTCTTACCTATTGGATGCCCTACCTCATCCTCAAAGAGTATCGGAATTAGTCTCAGATGCTTGCCCAATCCTCCATTCTTTCTTCATAACATGAAGACAAGAATGATGTGTCTATCTCTCCCTCTTAACTAGGGAGGATCTACTCATTCCTAAAAGAGGAATACACCCAAGCTCCCTCGTAACTAGGGACTTGTTTCCAATAGCAGTTATCTGCTCTTTGGTGGAGATCATGGTACTATCAATTGCTTGTAGATCTCCTCTTTTTGCATCATCATGTCATTGAAGAACTTCAACTTCTTCGTCACGGAGCCAACTTCTTCATAACTTCCTCGTAGGGCATCAGCCATCTTCTTCATCTCTTCCCTTCAATGAAACATAGTGTTGAACCAAGTATTACTAGTCATGTCATCCTTCTTTTTCATCGGAAAGTGGTCTTCTTTGTCATCATCTGGCTATCCTTCATACTGCTACCTCTTCCAAGTCATGTTTCTTCCAAAGTTTTCCATCCAAGTCTGTGTACTAGTTGTAGGTGAATTTCTACAACCCTCTTCCGATAACCCTGTTTCATCCCAACTAGATGCTTACTTTCAAAAATCAAAAAGTGAACTTCAAAAATATAATTACCTCTTCATGATGGCCTTCTACAACATCAACATCCTGCATATTGTTTGAACCCATCTCCAAGACATTTACTACCAAGGTCCTCTTTCTCTTTCATACATATCAAGGTCTGTGTACCATCGCCATGGAGACGTCATTATTGATCCTTCTAATTGTTACCAAATGTTGATTACCCATCTTATCTCAAGTGGCTATACATACATCTTTATGAACTCCCCTTCCAGCTTCATCATATATTGCTTCCTCTGGATCTCAATACATAGTTCCTTCATCATACGAACATTTGTTGTCCACTACCTCATATTTTTTATGAGATCATATGATATGTTGATTTTATCATGCCTTTATATAGCATGCCAAATGTATGCCTTCATGTATTCTATATATGGAAAAGTTCTTTCTTCTTCAATCATGCTCATGAGATAGAGCATTCTGACCATTTTATCTACAATTAAGCGATGACATGACTTTATCCATCTATCAAAGTTAACAAAATATGCATACCTCTTTCTTCATATGATCATCTAGGCTTCCTTCTGAAGCTTCACTTTCCTTGCTAGAAGATGAAAATGCTTCAACCAACTTTACATGTTGCACTTCTTTGTCACCATACCTTCATCCTTCTAAACTGTGGAATCCACACTAGGGGGAATGTGACACTTGCTTCTTCTAAGTAGATGTGTGTAGAAATTTCTGAACCTTAATTCTTATGCAGGAATTATTTCTGTTAATCCAGTTAAGCTTCTCCTACTTACACAAGTTATCAACTGAATAAATTCAAGTTAACATCAAAGCAAAACACATAACAAATATCTACCAATTCAGATCTAGAATAAGCACATGCACACATACACAAAGTGACACAGTTATTTCTAGACAAACTATCCCCGGAAAAACCCAATGTGGGAAAACTGGTCTCTAGCTGCTGGAGGGGTCTATTATTAAGAATATTTTTGAATACACGACTTTGGTTTCCAAATCTGGAAAAACCTACAGAGAAAACTCTAGATCTGTAGCTCCTGGCTGATCTAAGACCAAAAATACTAACTGATCCACACCCTCAAACGAGATTTACAGAACTCAGCCAGATCTAGGCCTAAAAACCCCAACGCTTCCCCTGAAAGACACTGTTGTTGTTGCCGCTGCTGCCGTCTGTTGCTGCTGCTACTGCTGTTGTCGTCTGCTACTACTGCTGCTGCCTTTCTCTGCGCCATCCTTGCTGATCTCTTCTCTGCTTCTTGTGTATTCTAGACCCCGGGATCAGATCATCCCCTTGGTCTAAATTCCCCTCTCTGCAACTGAAACACTCTTGAGAATTCTTAGCAAACCCTACCCTAGAATCTCAGCTTAGCTTCAGTGCTCTGCCTCTATGTGTGATACAAATGACCCCAAGCCTTTCCTTTATACTTTTCTCATTGACAAATCAACGGCCAAGATTAGATCTTTAATCAATGGCTAAGATTAAAAGAAAGCTTGATCCGTGTGACTTAAGATAATTTCATCACATGTTTAATGAAATTCACTTTAATTATTTTATTTTCCTAAGTTTTAACTTAGGAAATACATTAAAATAATTAATTAATTTAATATCTCCTAAACCAGATGAAATTTCCCAAATCCATTTCTGGGTCTTGTAGATCAGGTGAACTCTAGTCCTTCCCCAAAATTTGGGACCTAGAGCACAACTAATGCTACCCCAAATACACAAAATCTCAACACTCCCTCTTAGCATCAAGGGTGTGCTCTAGCAATACATCACACTTATGCATTACATGATTTTGGGCACTGGTTCTGTGCTGTTGAAGCTTGGCCTCCTGCCACTCAACTCTGCACCGCTGCTGCCATTCTGTACTGCTGCCCATGACTCTGCCACTGCCACTGCAACTACTGTACTGCAGCTCCCTCTCAATATGTTGCATCTATGATGCTCATAGCACTGCCACTGCTGATCTGCTGCACTGCAACTTCAGTTGTTGAGAGAGACAACTGAATCTCCTGCCCAATCTTTGACAGACAAATCAGATGGGCTGCATCCTCATCACTAAAGCTCCATAGGCTATAGATCTATGTTGGCATCTAAAGAACAATGCACAGCTACAACTCTGCCTGTGTAATCAGACTCCCTTTGCACTACTGAAGTCACATCAGCTCCTTGTGTTGAAATCTATCACGTTGTTGCTGCACTGTGTTGTCCCTCTGAAGCTTTCTGCGTTGTTGTAGCTCTGCACTGCGTAAGCAACATTGCTCTGCGCTGTTGAAGTCACATCAACCTCTGCGTTGCTATCGCTTCTACGATGCTGTTGCTTTGCTCTAAGTTGCTCCTTCCAGCCTCCAGATCTGCTTCTGCTTCCGCTTCATCTACGATCTATGCACCCTCTGCTCCACTTGTCCCGCTACTGTCTTAAGGCTGTCGTAGCTCACTTGTGATCCAAGAGATGAGCTGCTCAAGGATCCCGCCTTAAATTCTGTAGATCCTCTACAGATCCATGTCGCCCCACTTTCGTGGTTCATGAGCGCTCATGGCTACATCATCTGCTGACCCATCATCTGCCACCGTTGCCTTGGAAGAAGATGCTTCCTTGTCCTTCTTCTTTTCTGGAAAATGGCTAGCAAAATGTCCCATTTCGCCACACTGGAAGCACTTGATCTTTGAAAGATCCTTCTTCTTCTTCGGCTGCTTCTTCGATGCCAAGGTTGCATCTTCCTCCTCTTCCTTCTTTACTTTGCTCAACCCAGGGCTGTGTTGCTTCTTGGTGAATCTGCGTAGTTCTTTTTACCGTAGGATTGACCACAAGCTGTCCCAATCTAGGAGGTCTGCTCTGCCCAAGATACTTTGGACAAAGGTTTCCCACTCATCCGTGACTGCATTGAGGGCAGTCCTGACTATCACTGCATCATCTACGGTCGCACCCATTACAGTCAGCTGATCCCTGATTGACTACAATCTGAAGAGGAAATGTTCAATGTCTTCTCCATTGGTCATCATGAATGACCTCATTTTGGCCTCCAACAGCATCTTTCTTTGGACTGATTTTCCCTCATATAGGGAAGTCAAGGCCTTCTACATCTCATTAGCTGTTTTCTTCTCAGCTATGTGTGGTACAATATGGTCCTTGATACTGTCCATTATTAGCCGCTTGGCATGCCCAGCAACTTCTCTATGCTTCCATAGGAGATCCGCATATGTCGGTGTGGCTAGGGTCTGCTCTGCATGGTCTCTTAAACCATATGCCTCAAGGACAATCGAGATCCTAGCTTTACATACCGAAAAGTTTGAGAGGCCCTCTAGCCTATCCTGATCACGCAGTCCATGAAGAGTTATCTGCTCAGAATGTGTCAGAGCTCCTCTTCTCTATGTTAGAGATCTTGGATCTAGGGTCCTTTTCGAACTGGGAACCCTCTGCTCCCTCTGACACTTGATTTCCCTCCTTGGAAATCTACCAAATCAACTATGATTCAGCTTCTTATTTGATCCTCTGACCAAAATGCAAGTTTCTTTTGGCAAGAAACTCTCTGAAAAGTTGATCTCTTCCCAAACTTTGTCACTTCTGCTAAGGTTAAAAATCTGAAAACTTCAAAAGTTTAACCCCACCAGCTCTTCTGAATTTCTGCAAATTTTCTGCAGACTTTTTCTGGATCTGACAGATTCAAATCTGAATCACACTGGTTGGCTTCAGACCCAACCAGCGTTGTTTTTGAGCTGCCTATGCACAGTAATTGCGTGAGCTTGCTAGGACACAGCGTCACCAATCCCTCTGCGTGAATCTCCTCCTGAAAACTGCGCTGTCCCTTCAGATCTACCTTTTCTGTTGCCTTTCCAGCTGCTTTCTGCAGCTAGATCCTTCAGATTTTTCAGCTAGTGACCCTTCTAGATCTGCAATTGCTCTGATACCATGTAGAAATTTATGAATCTTAATTCTTATGCAAAAATTATTTCTATTAATCCGATTAAGCTTCTCCTACTTACACAAGTTATCAACTGAATAAATTCAAGTTAAAATCAAAGAAAAACACATAACAGATATCTACCAATTCAGATCTAGAATAAGCTCATGCACACATAGATAAAGTGACACAGTTATTTCTGGATAAACTGTCCCCGGAAAAACCCAATGTGGGAAAACTGATCTCTGGCTGCTGGAGGGCTCTATTATTAAGAATATTTCTGAATACACAACTCTGTTTTCCAGATCTGGAAAAACCTACAGAGAAAACTCTAGATTTGCAGCTCCTCGCTGATCTAAGACCAAAAATACTGACTAATCCACACCCTCAAACGGGATTTACAGAACTCAGTCGGATCTAGGCCTAGAAACCCCAGCGCTGCCCCTGAAAGACACTGATGTTGCTGCTGCTGCTGCCATCTATTGCTACTGCTACTGCTACCATCTGTTGTTGCCTTTCTCTGTGTTGTCCTTGTTGATCTCTTCTCTGCTTCTTGTGTATTCTAGACCCCGGGATCATATCATCCCCTTGGTCTAAATTCCCCTCTCTGCAACTAAAACACTCTTGAGAATCTTTAGCAAACCCTGCCCTAGAATCTCAGCTTAGCTTCAGTGCTATGCCTCTGTGTGTGATACAAATGACCCCAAGCCTTTCCTTTATACTTTTCTCATTGACAAATCAACAGCCAAGATTAAATCTTTAATCAATGGCTAAGATTAAAAGAAAGCTTGATTCGTGTGACTTAAGACAATTTCTCACATGTTTAATTAAATTCACTTTAATTATTTTATTTTCCTAAGTTTTAACTTAGGAAATACATTAAAATAATTAATTAATTTAATATCTCCTAAACCAAATGAAATTTCCCAAATCCATTTCTGGGTCTTGTAGATCAGGTGAACTCTAGTCCTTCCTCAAAATTTGGGACCTAGAGCAAAACTGATGCTACCCCAAATACACAAAATCTCAACAATGTGAACCTTTCCAACAAAGAATCTTGTGGAGGATCTTGATGATCCTTTTTCTGCAAATGCTTCTTCTTGATGATGATAAAGTGTGATGATCTCTTTCTTCTTCCTATCTTGCTAGATAGCTTGCTTTAACTATGCAAACTCCTACTTTGGTTATCCTTTCATGCTTCTAATATGATGTCATCTTAATACTGCAATATCTTATCATTACTATAATGCTTCCTACCATGACTTGCTAACTTCTATAAATTGAAAACGAACTAAATGTATGAGAGACCTTTAATAGTAGAGATCTTTCACTTCTTCCTTCTTTGACTTCTTCTATTTCAATTCTTCTACTTCTTCGGTCACATGGGTTTCACTTCCTTCTTTCCTTTTCTTGTTGCCCGTCTTGAGTTTAGGACAATTCCTTCTTAAATGCCCATATTCATTACATTCATAGCACTAAATCTTAGACATATCAATTTTATTTTGAAATTTCTTTCGAGGCTCAAACTTTCCAAACTTTCTTTTCCTCTTTGTCATAGTTGCACATGCTTGTGTTTGCTCATTGATCCAACATCATTCTTTGCCTTTAATCTGGTTTCTTCAATCTTACATAATGACCACAAATCGCTGAATGGAGTGGCTTCCTTTTTTCCATAGATGCTTGATACAAAGTTGCCCCATTCATCTGGTAATGCATTGAGTACAAGAGTGGTCATTTCCAGATCTGACATAGTTTCTCCAAGTTCTTGTAGTTATCTCTAATTTGAGAAACCTTCATGAGGTATGAGGCTACCCCTTCTTCCCCTGATAACTTCATTTTGTATAGTTCGGTTCTTAACGATATTATTTTTCCTGCAGTACTTACAGAGAACAATTCTACCAATTTTTCATAGATCTCTTTCGATGTCTTCAGCTTTGCTGCATAGGGAATGAGAGAATCCTTGGTCGATTCAATGAGGATTCTTTGAGCCCTTATTTCTCCTTTCATATACTTTGATAGTGCTTGAGATTGCTCTCAAGGTGGTTTGGAGATTGAGCCCTTGACATATTCAATAACTTCATTTTCCATGAGAATTAAATCTATTCTCTTCTTCCGTGCAAGGTAGTTTGATATCCCAGCAAGTTTATTGTTCTCCTTGCATAAAGAAGACATTTGGTTTGTAGATTGAGACATAAATATAAAGTACTTACTTGTCAAATGAAGATACCTCCTTGATGGTGTCTTCCACTAGATGCTTCCTTGATGATGATGTCTTCCACTAGATGTTTTTATTGATGATGATCTTCCTTCTTTAAGAATGACAATGCTTCTAATATAAGGAGAGATGTTCCTCTTCCTTCAAGGATGTTTGAGATGTGATCCTTTCTTCAATGTGAGGGAGATCACTTTGATTTTGATGATGAAGTGCTCTTCTTGCTTCCTTTGGTTGATGATTGTTGAATATGAGAGGCTTCGCAAAGTACTTCAAATGTGTAGAGTCATTTTGATATGGAGGTAGGGTCCTTGAGGTCTTCTTCCAAGAGTTTTCTTCCTTCAAGATGATAGGGTTTTCAAATCTCCTTGATACTTCTTAGTTCTCCTTAATGATTTGATTTCCTTGATGCTCCTCTTCTCATGTTGATTTTTTTTGTAAACTTTTTTTTTTTTTATAGAGGTGTTATCTGGGGGAAGACGAACCTGGGGGAAATCGAATGTGGGGAGGGCAGAGCTGGGGGAAGTCAGATATGGGGAGGGTGGAGCTGTGGGAGGTGGCGGCGGAGGGAGGGAGCAGCGAGGAGGGAGGGAGCAGGGAGGAGGGAGCAGCGCGAAGGGAGGAGGGAGGAGCACTGCGGAGGGAGCAGCGCGAAGGGAGGAGGGAGGAGCGTTGTTGTGGGAGCCGAGAGACGATGGAAGGAGGAGGGAGGAGTGCACGGAGGGAGTGACTTCGAGCCTGGAGGAAGAAGTTGCGAGCTGTGAGGCCGATGGCTGGAGTAAGAAGCTGCGAGCTGTGAGACCGATGGCCAAAGGATTGAAGCTGCGAGCCTAGAGCTACGAGGTCGATGGCAGACAAAGGAGCTCAAGGCTCAAAAAAAAAAATCGAATTTGGAATGTAGCATATTTGAGAAGATGCAGGAGTTGCAATGGACAGTGGGATAGTTCTGCCAGGAGCAGGAGGGAGTTACAGGGGCAACTAGAAATAGAGTTGGCTCTGATACCATGTCAGGCTAGGAGGTAACTCCACAGAATAAATCGTGTGAATTGATTGAGGATGCTTATGAATATATACATGGAGGTGAGACTGTTGGGATTCATTTCCCAATGTCTCTTAGACTTCCTTATTTCCTATTTTACACTAATGTACAATTTCACCCAATCCCTTAGGATTTGATGTCAACACTTCAAATGAGTGATCTTCAAGCTACCTCTTCTTGTCACCTTAGCTCTGATACCATGTTGAGAAATCAAGGGCGGCTAGATTAGGGTGATTTCTCTTACTTTGATAATTGCTTGTGATGTTCTTTTACTCAACTTGATGTACTTGTAATTAACTTCTTCTTGACTTGATTATTATTGTGTTCTTATCATCAAACAGCTACCAAGCTATGAAGATCAAAGAAACAAGAGGACACAAGATATAGGCTACTAGCCGGGGCCAAAACCTCTCCCTTTGAGAGGAAAACCCACAAGAATTCTTCTCTTATAGAATCTTCAAATGACGAATTCCAAGACCTAAGACCCAAGACAAAGACCCCTCCAAGACCAAGTCAACTTCTCCTTTTGATGAGATTGTCCTTCACAAAGTCAACCCAAGTCAAGCTTCTTCCACACTTTAGATTTCAGCCTCACTTCAGAATTTCAGCTTCTATTACAGTTCTGCAACTTTTCGACCCTCCTGCTGCAATTGATTTTCGCACGTGTGGTTTAGGGCAAAATAAGGTCCTTCTCTTCTTTGCTTGGCTTGCACTTCCTTCCTTAGGTATTCGGCTTTCAAACTTGATCTTGTTGACGCCTAAATTCGGCTTCTAGAGATGACTGCAATTTGTATCTTTAGAAACCGTAGTTGCAGCTCACACGTGTGAGATGATAGACACAAAAATTTAGTTTTGACAACATCGATTTTTCCTTCTTTTAATTTCCTTCTTCTTCACTCCTTTTAGGTGTCCTTTTTGTCCTTCATCGAACTTGTTGGATGGTCTCCTAATGAGGTCGAATGTCTTGTATATATAGCCTTTCCTTGGAGCTCACTACCATCATGAGGTTGACTTCATTCTGTATAAGTCGACTTGTCCTCTTGCAGGCCGACTTCGTCTAGGAGGGACTTTATGACACAAATTTGACTTACATAAATTCTTCGACTTGATACATGATGCCCAATATGGTCTCTTATATATATGCTAATGACCCTTTGACTTCTTAACATATCCTAGAAGCACACAATGGGTGCTTGACCTAAAACAAACTTGACCTAGAGCATGAAACCCATGCTAAAAATAATAATAATATCTTTTCCCTTTTACATCAAATACACAAAACCAAGATTATATGGAACTTTATGAAGATCAAACCTAGTTACATATTTCAACAGCACCATTCGACCTTTCTGAGGCCTCTATTTGCACTCTATTTGTAGCCTATTTCAGCCCGCCTGAGGCCTAATTCGGCCCGGCCCTAAGGTCTATTTCGGCCCTGTTTTAGGACAAGTTTGAAGGTATTTCAGCCCTGCTTCTAAGGTGTAAATTCGGCCATGTTTTAGGGCAGACTTGAAGCCAGTTTCGGAGGTCATCTTAAGGGTGATCTTAAGATCATTCTCTGTGTTATTTCAAGCTTCCCTGAGGCAGATTGTAAGTTGTTCTCTAGAACATTTTGTGGCAAATCAAATCATCGCTTAGGGCAAATCCGAGGCATCATTTTGTAGAATGGTCGAAGACTGGCAGTGGCTGGTCTAGCCCTAGGAGCTCCAAGGTTGACTTGTAAAACTCAGATTGTACTTATGTTGAACTGAACATATTCTCCTAGAAAAGATTGTCGGATTTTCTACCGAGTTTGGGTTTCCCAGGGAAAAATTTTGGTGTCTACTATCCATGGCTATTCCACTGTGATCTTTACTGTTTCTATTGCATTTATTGTTGAATTTTCTGTGTAATTGCTTAATGATATTATGGGATGTGCTGAAGGAATATTATATATCATTGGAAGTAAATATCAGTTGCAGAAAATTGTGTCTATCTAATTAGCACTAGAAAACCAACAACTAAAACCCTAACTCTAGCTAGGGCTTCAACTTAGGGGTTAATTTGAGAGTTTGTTTTCTCCTTCATTGATTGTTTCATTTGCAAACTATTTCTTTGGTGCATGTACGCCTAGTAATTCCTTTGTTGGTATACATCACGCATATAGGGCATGATGTATGATATGTCGTTCCTATGCAAAAAGAATTGTGTCATTGTCCATTAAAAAGTGTCTTCACCTAGCCCATATTTACATCACCTTGAACAATATAACCTAGAATATCTTTTAGGTGATCACTGGGAAGCCTCCTTTGTGGTCCAATTCCACTAAATTTCACTAAAGAGCAGGAGGAAGATGAACCTAGAATACTCTTTAGGTGATCACTGGGAAGCCTCCCTTGTGGTGCAATTCCACTAAATTCTACTAAAGAGCAGGAGGAAGATTGTTGAGGTGACAGTGGCAATCTCCCCCATTGTTGCAACAAAGTCTGGTTTTTTTCCCTTGTGAAGCCTCTGACAAGGACTGCTAGATTTTGAGGCAACAAGGACCCACCCAAACCAAGCTGGGAATATGGGTCAGCCCTGAACACTGCTCATTCAAAGGCAAAATCATTATTGAGGTTTTCCAAATAATTGACCTACAGATTGGGCCAAGATACTCTCCGTTTAATACATTTTATCCTGGACATCTCTTATACTTGGATAACATGTAGAACACGATCCTATTAGATACCACGTTAAGTGAGCCAAGTTAAATAGATATTATTTTTTCGTATTACTGACCTGCAGAGCATGTTGATACCTGCGATACTTCCGGAGCTGCTTAATAATAATCTGCAGCTCCCATTTCCCAAGACTTTTGCCTTCATAAACCCATTTCCGCAGCTCTGGAATCACGTCGCAATTGGGATTACCGAGCGCAGAAATCCGTCTGAACACATTTTCTCCACCTGCTCTTGCCCCCATCCTTGCAAAGCCCTACAATGTCATGTGAGCAGTTTTTCGACTTATAACAATTCACGGACTTTGTAGCAGCTTTGAGTCACCGGAAGCAAAATCCCCGTAAGAATTAAGCAATGCTCATACTGCAGCTGCGCTCACGCCCTGCATGGGACGACCAAAACAGACAAGATAGTTATCAATGGGTGACCCAGAAGACAATTCTCCAAATTTCTAACTACTGCCTTAATGTTTTTGTTGATAGATACAAGTCTGCAAGTTTGATTTGTTAACCGATGTGATGAAATGTGCTCTGAGGTTTTTTAACATGCTTGATCATGAATCCTACCGGGCACTCTTTCACTTAAGTTTTTTTTAGTCTCATGGATGTTAAAATTTCATTTTATTTATTTCATTTAGTTTAGATTTAAATTTAAATTCCATCATTTGTAATTATAAATGTTAAATTATTTTAATTATGTGTAAATTAATATTTAATAAATAACTTAAAATTTATCTTATGTAAAGTTGTTTGTCACATGATAAGTTTGTTAAATTTATTACCCAATCATATAATGTATTGAGTTTAATATTTTTTTTAATATTAATAAGTAAATCTATTTATTACTCTCACTTTTGACACTTGTTTTTGACACTTTGTTGTTAAAGTTTATTATTAAAACCAGGATTAATATTTGATTCAAAGGAACTCTCCAACCTAAACTACATCATAGCATTGTCATGATACTTAATTTTATTTTTGAAACTAATCATGAATGTTAAAGCTCGATTACAAGGAAGGATTCTATGTAAATAAAAATTCTCAAATTCAACTAACAACTCTTTACAATCTCAAATTCACTTGGAAATAATGGAGAAGGCGGTTGTGAGTGGTTTAGACTGTGTTTTTATTTAGGTGTTAGATCTTATTTTCTAGGAGTTTATTTGATCTCCTTAACAAAAAATATAATCACATAAATATGTGTAATCTTGTTTGATTAATTAATTAATGTTTAGTAGTGCTGCTTGGCAGCTTCCAGGTGCACCTCGTCTCACCTGAGAGTTGTGTCTCAATCTTAAATTTCGTCTTCCATATTTTTTTTTATTTTGGTATCAAAGCACAAGGCTCGTCTTGGATTTGGGATAGAGATTGATGGGGTTGTGAGTCAGTCTTGGAGAATTTATCTGTCAATGAGAGAAATTCAACCATGAGGTGTTGTTGAGTCACTTTTAGGGTAGTTGGATTGGATCAGAGTCGAGTTGAGCTCTAGGGAACAGAGTTGTGTGTTAAGGAGCAAGGCTAAGAGCGTTGAAGGCAGGGCAGATCCGTTTGGCATGTTGGATAGTGCAGATTGTGTGAAGGGTTCATAGAAGAGCCTTATTGGGGATCTGTCAGGAGAAGAAGAGCCGAGAGCGGACTTGCGCATCCTCGGCCAACTGTACAGTGCACAGATTCGGCAGATTGCGCAGCTTCTATTAAGTAAAGGTGAGTACATTTGCGCAACTTTTATTAAGGAAAAGTGAGCAGATTTTTGGAGTGTGGAGCCCCAACCTGGTCATTGTTGGAGTCGTGGATCTGTCGATCATGACATTTTTGACAAGGGATTTGTGGAACTACTGGTGGTGCTCGTGAAGTGTGGAGCAAGAAGGAGGGCATTGCTGGAAATTGGGACTTCTTGTCAAGATGATTGATCCTCTTGCATAAACCTACCTCAATGAGGCCAATAAATTGGACGGATCTAATTATGTTAATTGGAAATTCAAGTTACAGACTTTGATGGAGGGATATGGCGTTTGGATAATCACAAAAGGAGAAGAAGCAAAACCAAGTATTGTTGGAGGCATGACATCTGCATCGATTCAAGATTGGGAGAAGTGGGAGAACAAAGCAAAGTTATTATTAAGAATGTATGTGAAAGATAATATAATTCCTCATATTCATGATTGTAAGACCTCTAATGAAACTTGGACTACACTTAAGGATCTGTATGAGACTTGTTACCCACCACTTCGTCGGTGATATCCCTAAGAGAAACTTTTCTCAATGATGGACCTCAGTCAGAAACCCCTTGCACCTTTCGTCTAACTCACTATGCCATTTCTCCGCCACCTGAGCCAGCCATGTGGTCCCTCACCCATCAGTATTTGATTGTTTGTTTGAAGGTGGGCCTCCCGAATCTAAAGGTATGTCTTGTCATTTCGTAATTGAGTATTCGGTTTACTTATCATGGATACTTATGGGCATGGATTGATGGGGGGATTTGGTAGAAAGAGTGGGCTTAGTTTGTGCTCCTATCCCCTTGATCTCTTTTGGATGCTACCCTTGGATCTTTGTCTCGTCGGATCTCCTTTATTAACCATTTGGTTCAAGGGTGTTACTACTTGGGAAAGCCCGATTTTCGATGTGTAGTCTCGCTCGTTTATCCGCATATATTACTTCCTTTCCACTTACTATACCCCCATTCATCATTTCTCCCACTTGGGTCCACATTTCCTCTTTGGGTCTACATAGGGTCAACCTCCCTATCCCCTTGCCCCCACCTTGGGTCAGGCCTAGAATGATGCCCCAGAGGTTGAAGTACCTAAAAGAAAAATTAAAAGCATAAATGGCCACACTCAACAAGAAATTGTACCGCAAAATGCTGGGACAAAAATAATTAGCACGTGGGCAAAATCCAATACATGAGCTCTACCCCATACCCATGGTCATCACCATGGTTCCATAGGCCCTAGATGAGCCTCCTTTATCATTCAAAAACCCATGATTGTCTCAACCCCTGGAGGAAAATGAACCGACCTAACTAAAAAGGGGTAATCATACACATCATGCTCTTGTCCTTTGAGCCCCGAGCAGTTAATAAAATAAAATTCATAAAAATAAAAAGGCATATAAAGAAGGGTGGAAATATTAAGGTCGGGGCACCTCATGTACCACGATTGCTCCCTCCTACACATTATATACCCAGGTGTGGGATTCACCTTATCTAGCTACCCTTGAGCCCCAATATGAGGCCCACTACTGACTCTCTCATTCCCTATTCCATTTCACTTGTTTATCACTCGGCACCCCCATTGAGGTAGGGTAGAAACCACCTAATAGGGTACCTAGCTAACCCCCTTTGGAGATTGGAGACATTGGCACGTGCCAAAGCCCACTACGGAAGGGCATGCCATTATGAAGTGCCTACTTTGTTGTCTATGTTTTGTAAGCTCTTTTACAAGATTACTCTAATGACTTGTTGTACTATAAGGCTAAGGGATGCATTGGATCATGTACAATATTACAAATGGTGTTCGTTTGGGAGTGGTCTCCCTATACAGGGTCTTAACCGCCCAAAGGGCTACATTGGCACATGTAGGGCGTGTGTAGAGAGCCATGGGCCTCCATAGCAGCGAACAATACTCCATGGATCCCCACCGATGTCCAGATATTACTAGAGTTCCACCTTTGGGACGAGGATGATGCACTTGGTACACTATGCCCAATAGGCTTCACAGGAGCACCACACACTTGGTAGGTGTCGCAGGACTTGTATGATAAAATGGCAGCATTCATTCCATCACTTGAAAACTTACAAATGATCGACAGGGATCTTCAAATTATATGGAGACCCATGGGATCATTGGTGTGCCCCCACACCCATTAGTAGCACCATAGGTCTATTACTTAGAGAACAAGGGGCCACCCCCCTTTTCCATCACATTTTGAGGAGTTTATTCATCATTATGGCACTTCTAGACATTATTAGGACTTTGGAGGGCCCCACGACATGCACATATTATTATTTGACCTCCTGAGAGGCTTATTATTGTTGAAATTTGGTTACCGGAGGACAGGTGGTTCCCTAAGGCTTTGATCTTTGGCCTAGGGAAAAGTGTCCAAAAGAATTTAATTTTTCTCCTAAAGTGACTTTATAAAGTTATAAAGTCAAATCTAATTTAAAAGTGACTTTAAGTGATAAAGTTGCTAAAGTCTAATTTTAAAGTGACTTTAATAAAGTCAATGTAAAATTAGAAAGGAAAAGTGACTTTGGAAATAAATGACTAAGTGGGTCTTTATTAAAGTGGGGTGAACTATAAAACAGAAAGTGAGATTTAAATGAGCATTTAATCTCAGCCCTAGATCTCAATCTATTTCAGCCATTGGATTTAGGGATTCCCCAAAAGTCACTTAGGGTTAGGTTAAAGGAGGAAAAGGAGGGAAAAGGTCATTCATTCTTTCATTAGCAGATTGAGAGAGGAGGAGAAGGAGAGCTGGAGACTTTTTTTCTGAAGAGAGCTTGAGAAGGTGAAGGAGAGGCAAACTCAGCAAATTCGTACAGCAGCAAGGAGGGCACGGTTTTCGAGGCAGCAAGAGGTTGCACGAATATCGAGGCAGCAAGGTCGTACAGTACTCCGTACAGCTGTTTTGTGGCACGTTTTTCGAGGAGAAAGGCAGCACGGTTTTTTAGGAAAAGTACAACAACAAAGGGCTCGATTTCCAAGGTTGTTGGGCACGTTTTTCAAGGCAGCCAGCACAGTTTTCGAGAAAGGCAGTTTGCTGTAATAAATTTCTGTTTTGAGTATTTTGTTGTTCTAGCACGTTTTCCAAAGTGGAGGCAAGCACGGAAAACCAGATAAGTCTGTAATTAATTTGCTGGAATTTTTTCCTGTATATTTCACCTCTCTGTAAAAGCATTTTCCAAAAATAAGAAGGAGCTTTCAAACTGGTTTTCCCCAAGAGTTGTAGGGGGTTTTTCCAGGGTCACCTTGACCAAAAATATCTGTGTTAAAATGTGTGAATGGTTGTTTTAAGCTTGCTGATTTTTATTTCTGCATTTTCCAGCATTCTGCAAATTTTCCAGAATTTGTGTTTTCAACAAAAATTTATTTTCCAGTTTGTTGAATGTAAGGATATGGGAAAGGGCATTTAATATTTGGAGAAATAAGGTGAAACTGAAAACCGGGGTGGGAAAACAGGAAATTTCTACATGGTATCAGAGCTTGAGTGCTGAAAGTGCAGTTTGGGACAGCAAGGAGAAAAATACAGCCTGCTGATTTTTCACTCAGAAAAGTCCAGCAAGCTGATTTTTTCACAAACAGAATTTTTATCTTTACTACAGCAGTGCTATTTTTCAGTTTTAGGACAGCAGGATGTCATTGGGATTGAGGGTGGAGGATAGGTTGGATGGGCATACCAATTACAGCGTTTGGAAGGAGAGAATGCAGAGTATCTTTGAGGAGGCTGAAGTCTGGAATATCATGGTTCATACCACACAGCATCCTGTTAATGTGCCTACTGATGCTACTCAGTTGCCAGCATATAATAAGAAGAACAACAAGGGTAAGAGACTGATTCTAGACGGAATCAAAGACCATTGCATTCCTCATGTGAGAGGAAAGAGAAATTCTCATGAGATGTGGACAACATTGTCCAATCTCTACCAGAGTACCAATGAGAACCGGAAAATGGTCCTGAAGGAGAAGCTGAAAACCATTAAGATGGGTAAGACTGATAGTGCAGTTGGATATCTCACAAAGATTACTAATGTGAGAGATGAGTTGGCAACAATTGGAGAGGTCATTCAACCCACTGAGTTGGTGCGGATAGCAGTGAATGGCCTCCCCAGTTCATGGATGAACTTTGCTGATGGGGTTTGTGCACGTGAGACCCTTCCCACATGGGAGATATTTTGGGATGATTGCATTCAAACAGAGATCAGGAAAGGTCAGCTTGGGGCAGCCAAGCCAGTTGAGCAGGATGAGGATGTAGCACTGTTGGCAGGAGGCAAGAAAGGCAAAGGCAAGAAGCAGGATTCCACAAGCAATGGTGGGGGCAAAGGCAAAGGTAAAGGTAAACAGGGTAACACACAGAAGGACTATTCCAAGGTGAAGTGTTGGAATTGTCAGAAGATGGGACAACTGTGCGGTTGTGTGTCCACGGAGAAGAGAAGAAGGGGAAGAACCGAGAGCATGGCGGCATCGGTAGAGGTGAGGACTTTGCGGATCGCTTTGATCGGGGTTTGGGTTCATTGCGTGTGAGTCTTCTAGTGCAGGATTATCTGCCATAGAGGTTCAGAGGGAGCATGCATTTCCCTCGATTAGCGGAGCATCTTCGGGTATCTGGTATGTGGACAGTGGGGCTTCACGTCACATGACAGGAGTCCGTGAGTACTTCTTAGAGCTTTCAGAGAGTGGCACTGATGTAGAGGTAGTACTCGGTGATGACAGAGTTGTTAGAGCAGTCGGTGTGGGAACATTGACATTTCAGAGGGAGTCCAAACCTCCCTTGAAGGTGTCAGATGTTCTTTATGTGCCAGGGATGAGAAAGAACCTCATATCCGTCTCAGCTTTGGAGGACAGAGGATATGAGATACTATTCAGGGGAGGACAGGTGTTGATGTATCCCAGGGGCACTCCAGCTGATTCAGCTAGAGTGATAGGTGTATGCCATGCAAAGGTGTACAAGTTTGCATTTCAGTCCCTTTTGGCATTGAGCAGTAGTACCGACAGCAGAGCTAGCAGTTCTGAGCAGTGTGAGATTTGGCACCGCAGGATGGGGCACATGTATCATGGAGCCTTGAAGACTTTGCGGGAGATCACTACAGGTGTGCCAGATTTCAGTACTGATCACTTTGATACTTGCAGAGGATGTGCGATGGGCAAGTTTGCCAAATCCCCTTTTCCCAGCAGTGACAGCAGAGCGACTGGGATACTTGATTTGATTCATTCCGATGTGAGCGGTTGGATGTCTCATGTTTCCTTGAGTGGATATGAGTACTATGTGTTATTCATTGATGATCACTCCAGGAGGACCTAGATTTATTTCTTGAAGACCAAGAGTGAGGTCTTCAAGCGGTTTCAGGAGTTCAGAGCTCTTGTGGAGACATAGACAGGTCGGAAGATCAAGTCCCTGAGGTCGGACAATGGGGGAGAGTACACCCTTGGAGAGTTTGTTGACTATTGTGCGGAGGTAGGCATTAGGAGGGAGTTCACTGTTCCTTACAACCCCCAGCAGAACGGGGTTGCGGAGAGGAAGAACAGATCCATCGGAGGGGTTGCCAAAGCCATGTTACATGATCAGGGGTTGCCATTGTTTTTGTGGGCAGAGGCCTGCAACACAGCTGTTTATTTGCAGAACAGGAGTCCGCATCATGCCTTGGGGCATATGACTCCGGAGGAGGCTTTTTCTGGGAAGAAGCCTGATATTGGTCATCTTCGTATCTTTGGGTGCATCACATACTCCTACATACCCAAGGAGAAGAGGACCAAACTAGAGCCCACCGCAGAGAAGGGTATCTTTGTGGGCTACAGTGAGACCTCAAAGGCCTTTCGGATTTACATTCCTGCACAGAAGAAAGTTGTTGTCAGGCGGGATGTGAAGTTCGAGGAGGATAGGGCCTTTAGGAGGTCACGAGAGTTAGAGTATCTGGATCAGCCAGACCCTCAGCAGCAGCTGAGTCAGTCACAGGGATCCAGTGGGCAGGGATCAGGAGGGTCCGGAGGTACATCTACGAGGATGTTAGGTCCGTCAGTGAGCAGTGGCTCACAGAGTCAGAGGGGTGGTGCTTCGGGCAGCATGCAGAGCAGTCCACAGAGCAGTTCACTAGGGAGTCCACTGATGGACAGTTCACACGGTACCTCGGCTTCTACAGGTTCAGGTGCAGGTAGGAGGACAACAGACAGACAATTAGGAGTTCAGGCTCCTGATGATGATGAGGAGGAGAGTTTCATTCTTCAATGGGAGAAGTATGCTCAGGGAAGAGGAAGCCTAAGTGGCTTCAGGACACCTTGAGAGAGGCCACATCTGTTGCTGCGCCTAAGAGGCCGGTCAGAGAGAGCAGACCACCTGAGAGGTTTTGTAGCTATATGGCAATGGCTACCAGCATCCTTGACTCTGAGCCTTCAAGCTATGAGGAGGCAGCTAGCCAGCAGGTCTGGAGAGAGGCCATGTAGGAGGAGTATTCTTCTATCATGAAGAATGATGTTTGGGAGGTGGTGCCTAGGCCTGAGGGCAAATCCGTGGTTACTTCCAGATGGCTTTACAAGGTAAAGCATGCTGCAGATGGCAGCATTGAGAAATTCAAAGTGAGGTTTGTGGCTAGAGGGTTCTCCCAGGTAGAAGGAGTTGATTATGAGGAGACCTTCGTTCCCGTGGCTCGATATACTTCGATCCGCTCCATTATATCGATAGCAGCAGAGATGGGTTGGAAGATCCACCAGATGGATGTGAAGACCGCATTTCTCAATGGCTTCATACAGGAGGAGGTGTACATTGAGCAGCCACAGGGCTTTGAGCTGCATGGGAAGGAGTCCCATGTGTGCAGACTGAAGAAGGCCCTTTATGGCTTGAAGCAAGCTCCCAGAGCTTGGTACTCCAGGATAGATACATACTTGCAGGAGATGGGTTTCACAAAGAGTGAGGCAGATCTGAACCTTTGCTATATTGTGAGAGGTGAGGAGCCTCTCATTCTGGTGATGTATGTGGATGAATTAGTCATTACAGGTGCAGAGAGACTCATAGAGCACTGCAAGAGAGATCTTGCGGCGGAGTTTGAGATGAAGGACATCGGCTTGATGCATTACTTTTTGGGTTTGGAGGTGTGGCAGGAGGAGGGGCATTTCTTCCTGGGCAGGGGAAGTATATTGTGGATATCCTTGGCAGATTCCACATGGAGGATTGTAAACCCATGTCAACACCGATGATCACCAACTGGAAGAAGCTTCATGCTTCGGATTCCGAGTTGGTGGATCCCACATTGTACAGACAACTGATTGGTTCCTTGATGTATTTGGTCAACACTAGGCTAGATATTTGTTTTGCAGTCAACACGATGAGTTAGTTTATGTGTGAGCCTAGGAAGGTTCACTGGGTGGCTGCAAAACACATTTTGCGGTACTTGCAGGGGACAGTGGATTATGGTCTGGACTACAGGCAGGGGGATGGAGTGAGATTGGCAAGTTACACTGATTCTGATTGGGCAGGTTGTGCTTCTGATAGGAAGAGCACTTCAGGGTGCTATTTTGGGTTGGGTTCGACAGTGGTGTCATGGTTCAGCCGAAAGCAGCAGTCAGTAGCATTGAGTTCAGCGGAAGCAGAGTATATGGCAGCCAGTCTAGCTAGTTGTGAGGCCATCCGGCTTCGCAAGATGTTGTTTGGCTTATTTGGTCAGCCGTTGAGACCTTCAGTGATTTACTGTGATAATCAGAGTTGCATTAAACTCACAGAGAATCCAGTATTTCATGACAGGTCAAAGCATATCGAGATCAAATATCATTTCATCAGAGACTATGTTCAGAAAGGAGTTGTGAAGCTTGAGTATATTCCCACTGATGAGCAGGTTGCAGATATTCTTACCAAAGCCTTACCATGGGGCAAGCATGTCTACTTCAGAGACAAGATGGGTGTGGTGAGGAACACCTTCCTCGGTAAGAGGGAGTGTTGAAATTTGGTTACCGTAGGACAGGTGGTTCCCTAAGGCTTTGATCTTTGGCCTAGGGAAAAGTGTCCAAAAGAATTTAATTTTTCTCCTAAAGTGACTTTATAATTTTTATAAAGTCAAATCTAATTTAAAAGTGACTTTAAGTGATAAAGTTACTAAAGTCTAATTTTAAAGTGACTTTAATAAAGTCAATGTAAAATTAGAAAGGAAAAGTGATTTTGGAAATAAATGACTAAGTGGGTCTTTATTAAAGTGGGGTGAATTAAAAATAGAAAGTGAGATTTAAATGAGCATTTAATCTCAGCCCTAGATCTCAATCTATTTCAGCCATTGGATTTAGGGATTCCCCAAAAGTCACTTAGGGTTAGGTTAAAGGAGGAAAAGGAGGGAAAAGGTCATTCATTCTTTCATGAGCAGATTGAGAGAGGAGGAGAAGGAGAGCTGGAGACTTTTCTTCTGAAGAGAGCTTGAGAAGGTGAAGGAGAGGCAAACTCAGCAAATTCGTACAGCAGCAAGGAGGGCATGGTTTTCGAGGCAGCAAGAGGCTGCACGAATATCGAGGCAGCAAGGTCGTACAGTAGTCCGTACAACTGTTTTGTGGCACTTTTTTCGAGGAGAAAGGCAACACAATTTTTTAGGAAAAGTACAGCAACAAAGGGCTCGATTTCCAAGGTTGTTGGGCACGTTTTTCAAGGCAGCCATCACAGTTTTCGAGAAAGGCAGTTTTCTGTAATAAATTTCTGTTTGAGTATTTTGCTGTTCTGGAACGTTTTCGAAGGCAAAGGCAAGCACGGAAAACCAGATAAGTCTGTAATTAATTTGCTGGAATTTTTTCCTGTATATTTCACCTCTCTGTAAAAGAATTTTCCAGAAATAAGAAGGAGCTTTTAAACTGGCTTTCCCCAAGAGTTGTAGGGGGTTTTTCCAGGGTCACCTTGACCAAAAATATCTGTGTTAAAATGTGTGAATGGCTGTTTTAAGCTTGCTGATTTTTATTTCTGCATTTTCCAGCATTCTGTAAATTTTCCAGAATTTGTGTTTTCAGCAAAAATTTATTTTCCAGTTTGTTGAATGTAAGGATATGGGAAAGGGCATTTAACTATTTGGAGAAATAAGGTGAAACTGAAAACCGGGGTGGGAAAACAGGAAATTTCTACAATTATTTCATTTATGAGCTAGTTTTATGGGCTTCTCACCAAAATTTAGGCTATTTGCACATTATTTTATGTTTAGGGGCTAATGTAAGCTCATTAGCTAAATCGAACTCCTAAAATGTGTATAAATAGGAGTTATTTGGATTCATTTGTATCGTCACTTGGATTGGGATCTCTCTCTCTTAAGAGAATTTTGCATTTTTTCCTTGGTGGAGATTTTTGGACGATGGATGAATGTTGATGTATGAATTTGAGTTCTCTCTATCTTGGAGCTTCTTATATTGCGAATGTGATGATGGTTGGATAAATTCTATAACATGTAAGTGCAAAGTTGATGTCATTTTTCTTGTTGCTGCATACATTTGAACTTCGCTATAATTAGGGCTAATTGCTCCATGTGTTAAATATGGAATTATGTGTCTATTTTAGCGTATATATGTGTATGGGCCATGTTATATGAATGAAATTTCCTAGATATCATGTTATCTTGATAAGCCTTCACCATTTGCAAGAGGTATAAATGTTTTCAAGTCACTTTTCTACTTTAGCCTCTAACATTGAATGAAGTTGAATTTGAAGCCTCCTTTAATGATAGAAATACATCCCATCTTCTTAATTATCCCTGACTCCATATCACCAAGTGAAATTAGGCACTGATCCTTTATAGGGTGATCATTTTAATCCTTATTTTGAACTTTTCTCCATTTTTCCCAAGTCTTTTAGGCCACATAGTGCATCACTTTCCTAGGAATCTAGATATAGGAAAAATTTGATCTCCTAAGGTTAACTACGTTGGTGGATCCCCTAGGTCTCCTCAAATTTTGAAGGAATTCCAATGTTGGAATCTCGGGATATCCAAAGCCCTAGCTCTAGAATCAAGTTTTTCCCTGTGTTTCCCAGGGCTAGCACCTGGGAGGATCAATTTGACCTTTTGAAGTAAAAATTATTGTTTGATCCTTTCCTCTCACCTTGTGCAAGATAGGAACATCATTGGTTGCTAAATTCCATCCCCGAACCTGGGTTGGATCCACTTGGCCCCGTGTGGTCCCTTTTATTGTCAAAGACTATTCATGAAGGACTATTTGGGAATCCAAGTTATTATAGGATTTTAGGGATCGGGATTCACCTCTACAAGTTAAACCCTTCATCCTCACCCCCTCTCCCTGAAAATTCAACGGCCTTGCTTAAAGAGAAAGTAATCTCCATTCTTGAACTCATCTTAGGGAAAGGGTTTAAGGGATAACTTCCCATCTATTCATTGATATATCCTTTATAAGTCACTTCCCAAAACCATCGGGACTACTCCCATCGGTGAAAATCCGTAAAGAGCAAGGAGCCTTAATTGTGGTGAGAGTGGGCTAAGCCTCCACCATTGCCCTTAACCTACCCTCTTAGGAAACCCTTTTAGGGCCCCTGCTAGTTTGAGTGGTAACATTTCTGGCGTCGTTTCCGGGGACATGGGACGTGTGTTTTGTTCCCCTTACGACATATTGACATATCATTATTGGCGACTCCATTGGAAGAACGAAACCTTAGTTCTTCATTGAACTTTAAAGTCAATGCTTGTAGGGTGAAGCAAACATTTTTCTAGGCATCTTCAAATTCACCCTAGCGACTCCTATATATTTACAATGTATATCTCAAACAAGTTCTCCTTCTTTGATAAATTTCTCGCTTTTGAGATTAATAGCATCCCAGGGCACCCCAATCATGTCACGGGAAGGATGGTACATGGGATACCCGTATTTGATGGTGACCCAAGTTCTGCAATTGACCATGTGGAAAGATTTAATGCACATACTTCAAAGGAGAAAGTGGTCCACCAGGATGTCCTTATCTTGTTATTCATTATTTCCCTCTATCATCATAACTCATGGTTGCAAAATCAAGAACCTAGGAGCATCTCATCTATTGAGGAGTTTTTTGATGGTTTTCGTAGACATTTCCAAGTAAGCCCTGCATTGAGCATTCAAGAGGAAGCCTTCATCGAGCATCATCAAGACCTTGAGAACCTAAGTTATAAATGGGAAGATGAGTCCTCCTTGGGTCCACGTGATGAAAAGGATGATTTTGAGAACACGTGTGTTGAGAAGGATGAGTCCATGGAAAGTGAATTTGAGACTAACCTTACCTTTCTCAAGGATATTACTCTCGATGAACCTCCTTTTGAGAACCTTGAGGAAGGTGATCCCATTATCCCCTTGGAAGATGACATTGAAGATTACTTCCACATTGAAAAGGGTAAATGGGAAATTGTTGGTCTTAAATTTGATTGTACTCCCATTTATGACACCGACAAGGAAGATGAGGTTGAAAGTGGTATCCCCTATCTCTCAGGTAGTATTTTTGATGACATATCCATCGACACCCTTGAGAAGAAGGATCATTATTTTCCTTTACATGAAAAGAATGATTTTGAGTAGGAAAAACCATTGAATGTAATACTTCAGCCTCCCCTTTGGCTCATCCTCTTGTTCATCACCTCCAGTCTCCCACAATTGATTCCCTCACCCCTTTTCAAATGATCTTGAGTGACCATGAGCCCTTTCCTCCTTCTGAGTATGGTGTCAAGGAAGAACCCCTCATTGAATATACTATGTCTTCTTCGGCACCCCCTCAGGTTCATGACGAATCTATAATCTCCCCTATTTGGTGTGATCGGCATGGGCGACCTGCTAGTGTTTCTCCATCTCACTAGTCTCCCTTTCCTACTAATCATAACCCTTTTGAAGCAATAAAGTATGACATAAATGATAATGGAAATAATATGCCTGAGGTTGCCATCCATCAAATATTTATGAGCCTAATCATGGACATCTCTATATTTGGTTAGAAGAGATGATCTCATGCACTATGTTACATAGTTTTCTTACCTCTTCTCACATGATCATCCATGTGATTGCATCATATTTTCCCACCTCCCACCCACTTCATCCTCCATATAATTGTATCTGCATGCACTTTGGGATTTGCTACACGAGTAATCATATTGGCTCACAAATTTATATTGATATGATGATATGTTGGTTGCACTTGCTTTATGATTAAACTTAGTATTAGCATTGTATTATATGCATGTTAGGGTAGGATACATTGCATGTTGATTTTCTGCATTATAACTAATTTCATGTGATATTTCTCATAATATTAGTTGCATTTAGATTACAAATTTCATCTTTTTATTACTTGTTGATTTTATGGGAAAACATTAAGCATGGGTGATCATAAGACATCGTGAAAAACATGTTGCCCCGTGGCTTTGGTCATTGACATGTGCAGATAATAGGTCTACGGTGACCAAGAGATTGTTGGATTTCTCGTGATCTCATGTTCGTGTAGCCATGCCCACTTATTCGAGAGATCACGTCCCAATTGGAGCCAGATGTTACCCACCATGATGGACCTCAGCGGACAGCCGACAACCCCTTGCAACCTTCATTTAGCTCATTGTGCCATTTCTTCGCCACTTGAGCCAGCCATGTGGTCCCTCAGCCATTTTGTATTGATCGTATGTTTGAAGGTGGGCCTCCTAAATATAAAGGTATGTCTTGTCATTTCGTAACTGAGTATACTTATGGGCATGGATTTATGGGGTTATTTGGTGGAAAGAGTGGGCTTAGTTTGTGCTCGTGTCCCCTTGATCTCTTTTGGATGTTACCCTTGGATCTTAATCCATGGGATCTCCCTTATTGAAGATTTGGTTCTAGGGTGCTACTACTTGGGAATCCTCAACTTTGGATGTGTGGTCTTGCTCCTTTATTCACATATATTACTACCTTTCCACTTACTATACCTCCATTCATCATTTCTCCCACATGGGTCCACATTGCCTCTCTGGGTCCACATAGGGTCAACCTCCCTATCCCCTTGCCCCCACCTTGGGTCAGGCCTTGAATGATGCCCCGTAGGTTGAAGCAGCTAAAAGAAAATGTAAAAGCATAAATGGGCACACTCAACAGGAAATTGTACCACAAAATGCAAAAGATGGTCGAGACAAAAATAATTAGCATGTGGGAAAAATCCAATACATGAGCTCTACCCCATACCCATGGTCATCACCATGGTTCCTTAGGCCCTAGATGAGCCCCCTTTATCTTTCAGGAACCCATGATTGTCCCAATCCTTGGAGGGAAATGAACCGCTCTACCTAAAAATGGGTAATCACACACATCATTCTCTTGTCCTTTGAGCCCTGAGTAGTTAATAAAAGAAAATTCATAAAAAGAAAAAGGCATATAAAGAAGGATGGAAAATTCAAGGGCGGGGCACCTCATGTACCACGATTTCTCCCTCCTACACATTATATACCTAGGTGTAGGCTTCCCCTTATCTAGCTACCCTTGAGCCCCAATATGTGGTCCATTACTTCCCCTCTCATTCCCTATTCCATTTCAATTATTTATAACTTGACACCCCCATTTGAGCGATGTACCTTGGACACACTATCCCCTTTAAAGGCATAAACCACCTAATAGGGTACCTAACTAACCCCCTTTGGAGCTTGGAGACATTAGCACATGCCAAAGCTCACTACGGAAGGGCATGCCATTATGAAGTGTCCACTTTGTTGTCTATGGTTTGTAAGCTCTTTTACACAATTGCTCTAATGACTTGTTGTAATGTAAGGCTAGGGGATGCATTGGATCTTATACACGATTGCAGATGGTGTATGTTTGGGTATGGTCTCCCTATACGGGGTCGTAACCTCATAGAGGGCTACATTGGAACATGTAGGGCATGTGTAGAGAGGCATGGTCCTCCACAACAACAGACAACACTCAATGGATCCCCACAAATGTCCAGAGATTGCTAGAGATCCAGCTTTGGGATGAGGATGACGCACTTGGTACACTATGCCCAGTAGACCCCACAAGAGCACCACATACTTGGAAGGTGTCCCAGGACATGTACGATGACATGGTAGTGTTCATTCCATCATTTGAGCCCTTTCATATGATCTACATTCATCTTCGACTCATATGGAGACATGTGGGGTCATTGGTGTGCACCCACACCCATTGGGAGCACCACAGGTCTACTACTTGGAGAACAAGGGGCCATCCCCTTTTTCATCACATTTTAAGGAGTTTAGTCATCATTATGGCACTTATGTACATTATTAGCCCTTTGGAGGGCCCCATGGCATGCACATATTATTCTTTGACCTCCTAAGAGGCTTATTATTTCATTTATGAGCTAGTTTGGTGGGCTTGTCACTAAAAGTTATGTTATTTGCGCATTATTTTATGTTTAATGGCTAGTGTAGGCTCATTAGCTAAATCGAACTCCTAAAAGGTGTATAAATAGGAGTTAGTTGGATTCATTTGTATCATCACTTGGATTGGGATCTCTCCCTCTTAAGAGAATTTTGCATTTTTTTCCTTGGTGGATATTTTTGGATGATGGATGGATTTTGATGTATGGATTTGGGTTCTCTCTATCTTGGAACTTCTAATATTGTGAATGTGATGCTATTTGGATATATTTTTTAACGCTTAAGTGCAAATTTGATGTCATTTTTCTTGTTGCTGCATACATTTGAACATTGTTATGATTAGGGCTAATTGGTGCATATGTTAAATGTGGAATTATGTGTCTATTTTAGAGTATATATGTGTATGGGCCGTGTTATAAGAATATAAATTCCTATAGAACGTGTTATCTTGATAAGCCTTCACCATTGGGACGAAGTTGACTTTGAAGCCTCCTTAAACGATAGAAATACATCCCATCTTCTTAATTATCCTTCACTCCATATCCCCAAGTGAAATTAGGCATTGATCCTTCACAGGGTGATCATTTTAACCCTTATTCTTACCTTTTCTCCATTTTACAGAGGTATAGCCCCATTAGGTCACCTAGTGCATTCCTTTCCCGAAAATCTAGCTATAGGAAAGATTTAATCTCCTAGGGTCAACTGCCCTAGTGGATCCCCCAAGTCTCCTCAAATATTTAAGACATTTCGATGGTGGAATTGGGATATCCCAAACTCCAGCTTTAGAAACAATTTTTTCCCTATGTTTCCCAAGGCTAGCACCTTGCAGGATCAATTTGAACTTTTGAAGTAAAAATTCTTTTTTGATCCTTTCTCTCGCCTTGTCCACGATAGGAACATCACTGGTTGCTAAATTCCATCTGCGAACCTGGGTTGGGTCCACTTCACCTCGTGTGGTCCCATTTGTTGTCAAAGACTATTCATGAAGGACTATTTGGGAGTCCAAGTTCTTATAATATTTTAGGGATTGGGAAGCACATCTACGAGTTATACCCTTCATCCTCACCCTCTAATCCTCACCCGCTCTCCCTGGAAAGTCAAGGCCCTTGCTTAAAGAGAAATCAATCTCCAGTCTTTACCTCATATTAGGGAAAGGGTTTAAGGGGTGAATTCCTGTCTAATCATTGTATTTGGCTTCCAAAAAGCATCGGAACTCCTCCCATCAGTGAAATTCCGTAAAGAGCAGGGAGCCTTAGTTGTGGTGACAGTGGACTAAGCCTCCACTATTTCCCTTAACCTAGCACTTGCCCTCTTAGGAAACCCTTTTAGGTCCCTACTAGTTTGAGTGGTAACATTTCTAGCGCCGTTGTCAGGGACATGAGACGTGTGTTTTTTTCCCCTTACGAAATATTGACATGTCATTATTGGCGACTCCGTTGGAAGAACCAAGCCCCAGTTTTTCATTGAACTTTAAAGTCAATGCTTCTAGGTTGATGCAAGCATTTTTATAGGAATCTTCAAATTCACCCTAGAGACTCTTATGCATTTACCATGTATATCTCAAATAGGTTCTCCTTCTTTGATAAATTTCCCGCTTTGGACATTGATAGCATCCCATGGCACCCCAATCATGTCATAGGAAGGAAGGTACGTGGGATACCTATATTTGATGGTGAACCAAGTTCCGCAATTGACCGTGTGGAAAGATTTAATGCACATACTTCAAAGTAGAAAGTGGTCCAGCAAGATGTCCTTGTGTTGTTATTATTTAGTTCCCTCCATGATCATAAATCATGGATGCAAAAACATGAACATAGGAGCATCTCATTTACTGAGGAGTTTGTTGATGGCTTTCTTAGACATTTTCAAGTATGCCCTGGATTGAGCATTCAAGAGGAATTCTTCATCGAGAATCATCAAGACCTTGAAAACCTAAGTGATAAATGGGAAGATGAGTCCTCCTTGGGTCCACATGATGAAAAGGATGATTTTGAGAGCACGTGTGTTGGGAAGGACGAGTCCATGGAAAGTGAAGTTGAGACTAACCTTACATTTCTCAAGGATATTACTCTTGATGAATATCCTTTTGAGAACCTTAACGAAGGTGATCCCATTAAACCCTTAGAAGATTACATTGAAGATTACCTCCACATTGAAAAGGGTAAATGGGAAATTGTTGGTCTTTAATTTGACTGTGCTCCCATTTATGACACCGGCAAGGAAGAGGAGGTTGAAAGTGGTATCCCCTATCTCTCAGGTATTATTTATGATGACATATCCATCAACACCCTTGGGGAGGAGGATAATTATTTTCCCTTACATGAAAAGGATGTTTTTGAGGAGCCAAAAAACGTTGAATGTAATACTTCATCCTCCCCTTTTACTCATCCTCTTGTTCATCACCTCAAGTGATTCCCTCGCCCCTTTTAAAATGATCTCAAGTGACCATGAGCCCTTTCCCCCTTCTGAGTATAGTGTAAAGGGAGAACCCCTCATTGAATATAATCTGTATTCTTCGACACCCCCTTAGGATCATGACCAATATACAATCTCCCCTATTTGGTGTGATCGACATGGGTGGCCTGCTATGTTTCTCCATCTCATCAGCCTCCCTTTCCTACTAATCATAACCCTTTTGAAGCAATACAGTTTGACATAAATGATAATGGAAATAATATGCCCGAGGTTGGCATCCATCAAAAAATTATGAGCCTAATCATTGACGTCTCTATATTTTGGTTAGAATAGAGGATATCATACACTATGTTACATCCTTTTCTCACCTCTTCTCACATGATCATCCACGTGTGTGCATCATATTTTCCCACCTCCCACCCACTTCATCCTCCATATAATTGTATCCGCATGCGCTTTGGGGTTTGCTACATGAGTAATCATACCAGTTGGCAGATTTATATTGATATGATGATATGTTGGTTGCATTGGCTTTATGATTACACTTAGTATTAGCATTGTACTGTATGCATGTTAGGGCAGGATGTATTGCATGCTGATTTTCTGCATTAGAACTAATTCATGTGATATCTCTCATAACACATTAGTTGCATTTAGATTAAAAATTGCATCTTTTATTACTTGTTGATTTTATGGGCTAACAATATGCATGGGTGATCTTAAGACACCGCGAAAAACATGTTTCCCCCATGGATTTGATCATTGACATGTGTAGATAACATGTTTACGATGATGAAGAGATTATTGGAGTTCTCTTGACTTCCCATTCGAGTAGCCTTGCCCTCTTCGAGAGAGATCACCTCCTAGTTGGAGCCAAATGTTACCCACCACTTCGTGGGCGATAACCCTAGGAGAATTTTTTCTCCATGATGGACCTCAGTTGGAAGTGAGTAGTCCCTTACAGCCTTCATTGAGCTTGTTGTGCCATTTCTCCGCCACCTGAGCCAACCATGTGGTCCCTCACCCATTTGTATTGATTGTATGTTTGAAGGCGGGCCTCCAGAATCTAAAGGTATGTCTTGTCATTTCGAATTGAGTATTGGGTTTACTTATCATGGATACTTATGGGCATGGATTGATGGGGGGATTTGGCGGAAATAGTGGGCTTAGTTTGTGCTCTTGTCCCCTTGATCTCTTTTGGATGCTACCCTTGGTTCTTAGTCCCGTGGGATCTCCTTTACTGACCATTTGGTTCTAGGGTGGTACTACTTGGGAAACCCCAACTTTGGATGCATGGTCTCGCTCCTTTATCCACATATATTACTCCCTTTACACTTACTATACCCCATTCATCATTTCTCCCACATGGTTCCACATTGCCTCTCTGGGTCCACATAGGGTTAGCCTCCCTATCCCCTTGCCCCCACCTTGGGTCAGGTCTGGAATGACGCCCCGGAGGTTGAAGCACCTAAAAGAAAAAGTAAAAGCATATATGGTCACACTCAACAAGAATTTGTACCACAAAATGCAAAATAAGTGTGGGAAAAAACTAATTAGCATGTGTGAAAAATCCAATAAGTGACCTCTACACCATACCCATGGTCATCACCCTAGTTCCATAGGCCCTAAATGAGCCTCTTTTATCATTAAGGAACCCATGATTGTCCCAACCCCTAGAGGGAAATGAACCGCCCTACCTAAAAATGGGTAATCATACACACCATGCTCTTTTCCTTTGAGCCCCAAGCAGTTAATAAAAGAAAATTCATAAAAAGAAAAAGGCATATAAAGAAGGATGGGAAAATCAAGGTCGGGGTAGCTCATGTGCCACGATTGCTCCCTCCTACACATTATATACCCATGTGTGGGCTTCCCCTTAACTAGCTACCCTTGAGGCCCAATATGTGGCCTATGATTGCCCCTCTCGTTCCCTATTCCATTTCACTTCTTTATCAATTAACACCTCCATTTGAGGATTTACCTTGGATATACTATCCCATTTAAGGGTAGAAACCACCTAATAGGGTACCTGGCTAACCCCCTTTAGAGCTTGGATACATTAGAACATTCCAAAGACCACTATGGAAGGGAATGCCATTTTTAAATGCCCACTTTGTTGTCTATTGTTTGCAAGCTCTTTTACACGATTACTCTAATGACTTGTTGTACTAGAGGCTAGAGGACGCATTGGATCTTATACAAGATTTCAGTTGGTGTACATTTGGGTTTGGTCTCCCTATATGGGGTCCTAACCTCCCAGAGGGATACATTGGCACATTTAGGGCATGTGTAGAGAGCCATGGGCTTCCACTGCAACATACAACACTCCATGGATCACCATCGATGTCCAGAGATTACTAGAGATCTACCTTTGGGACGAGGATGATACACTTGGTACACTATGCCCAACAGGCCCCACATGAGCACCACACACTTGGAAGGTGTCCCAGGACTTGTACAATGTCATGTAAACATTATTTCCATCATTTGAGGCCTTACAGATGATCTATATGCATCTTTGACTCATATGGAGACCCATGGGGTCATTGGTATGCCCCCACACCCATTGGGAGCACCACAGGTCTACTACTTGGAGAAGAAGGGGCCACCCCCTTGTCCATCACATTTTGAGGAGTTTATTCATCATTATGGCACTTATAGACATTATTATGCCTCTGAAGGGCCCAATGACATGTACGTAATATTATTTCACCTCCTGAGAGGCTTATTATTTCATTTATGAGCTAGTTTGGTGGGATTGTCGCCAAAATTTAGGTTATTTGAACATTATTTTATGTTTAGGGGATAGTGTAAGCTCATTAGCTAAATCTAACTCCCAAAAGGTGTATAAACAGGAGTTAGTTGGATTCACTTGTATCATCACTTGGATTGGTACCTCTCCCTCTTAAGAGAATTTTGCATTTTTTCCTTGGTGGATATTTTTGGATGATGGACGAATTTTTATGTATGGATTTGGGTTCTCTCTATATTGGAGCTTCTTATATTGCCAATGTGATGTTGGTTGGATATATTCTATAACGTGTAAGTGTAAATTTGATGTCATTTTTCTTGTTGTTGCATACATTTAAACTTCGCTATGATTAGGGTTAATCGTTGCATATGTTAAATGTGGAATTATGTGTTTATTTTAGCGTATATGTGTATGGGCCATGTTATATGAATTAAATTCCCTATAGATCATGTTATCTTGATAAGCCTTCACCATTTGCAAGAAGTATAAATGTTTTAAAGTCACTTTTCTTCTCTAGCCTCTAACATTGGACGAAGATGACTTTGAAGCCTCCTTGAACGATAGAAATACATCCCATCTTCTTAATTGATCCGGGTAAATTTTTGATACCCTTTAACCAATACCTTTTACTTCAGCTGACGTGTTAGAATCAAATTTTATCAAAAGCATTAATGAACACATGCAGATATAATCAAGAGGAACAAATGTCAACAATCACACAACAAAAAGCGAGACGTTTAATAATGGAGTTAGTCCAGTGTGGACTACGTCTCTAGGCCTTGGTGTCTCGATGGTGTTGCCCGCTTCATTTGGTGTTGGAAAATGTGATGATGTAAATGGATCTTGTTGACTTTTCATACAAGGAAAAGAGCCCTCAACATGAGTGGCAAAGCCTCTCCACGAGATGTTCCGCTACAGGGAACTCTCACTCATACAAACCTCCAATCAGCATGACAAATTCACCCATTGTGACAAAGAGTATCCCGCCATCAAGGCAACAAAAGGGATCTCACAACATAAATCACCATAAATACATACTGCATCAAATACACATAAAGATTCCGCAGCTTACATCAGTAGGAATCAACAACAACAAATAAACATGAAGAATCTGCATCATACATCAAGCAGGAATCGACATGACATAAAGAATCCTACAATAATAATCAATGAAGTACATGGAAACAACACTTCATATACCTCAACTTTAATGTTGGCTAAAGAATAAGCTGCTCAATCACTGGATCTGAATGCACCATCGCAAACGTGGCATCGAATGGCAAGAAATCGATTGTCCACATGTTGAATCTGACACCGTCATCCCATGCTGGAATATGGCCAAAAAATCGACACCTCTGTTGCAGAAAATGACACCGCCATCAGGTTCGTGTCGCCGAGAGGTGTAAAATCCATATAAAATTTGTCCAATTTGGACACCGGGAAAATTTGGCCCTCCTGAAAATGATGCTCAATCAAGGTTCCACTACCCCTGCATCTAGCTCATGGTTCTGCACCTGCCTGCAAAAAATTATTATTAAACCTTGAACTTTGTTCCTGCTCCAACCTACCTGGGCGCACTGATGAAATTACTGAGTTTTTATAAACATTATTGGGCGGACTTCAAAACCGAAACTGTTGGCGTAGTGGTTAAATTAGGAATTGTTGGGGAGGAGGTCGGGGGATCAAATCCCGCCCCCTCTCAACATAGTGCAACATAACCATTTGCAAAGGTTTTAATGCATTTTGGTTGAAGTGTAATGGTTTGGGTGGGCGGGGTCCACTCCACGCAGCCCCGACCTAACCCTTTTGAACGACGATAGTTATAAATACATGTATATACGGTGTGGGCTCCACGGGGGTGGCGGGGTTGACAGCCTGCCCCCCATCCCCTTTTCTATGGTGGTTTTTGAGGGTGGCGGGGTCATGGCCGCCGACCCCCCCAAAAAAAATAAAAATTGTCATATGATTAAATGAGGTCCGACGGGTTTGGCGGGGGTCATGGCCTGCCACCCTATTTTTTTAATATTTTTTTGCTTTTTTTAACAAACAATACAATTTTAAATTATCTGATTTTAGGCCGAAGGAGACATTTTAATTGTTCCACAATTTTTCCCATAAATAATCTGGAGCTAGTTGAAATCCGGTCACCGGAAAACTTCCATATTGTTGCCTCCTTAACCTGCCACATCACAAGTCAACCCAAAAACTTTGACTAGCTATAACTTTCACTTACGAACTCGATTTGACGAACCGTTTGCACCATTGTGATTAGGACGATGGGATATTCAACTTGAAACTGAGTCTTCCACGTTTCCATCACTTTGATTTCTAAGCTTCCATAAGCCCTCTTTGTCCTATGTGTGTCTTTGGAGCCACCTGGATCATTCCTCCCCACTGAGGAGCTTTTGGTCCTCCAAAAGCATCAAAAATAATCTGCAACTGCTGCGTACAATGTCTGCACCAAAAGTGTCCTGAAAGAGGTCACCCTTCCATCTCCTTCACCTTTGTTCTTCAGTGCATTTAAGCGATGAACCGACACCTGCATCCTTTGCAAACTTGTAGTACAATCTCTTGTAAATTACATGCTCAAATATGACCAACTATGACCCAAGCATCCCATACTTGCCAAGAGTTTATAACACATACTCGGTGGTCAAGTTTACATCAAATGGAATCAATAATACCCCATATATTAATACAAGGCCAAAGAAATCATTGTCGCATTGCAAGTGATGGAAAAACACATCATCACTTTTACAAAATAAATGCAACACGTGATTTACAAGACACGGCCATGACACACTAGAAAAACCATTTCTTACTCAACAAAGTGAACCACGATGAATGTGGTGGATTTTCTTGTTGAACATTTTCAAGAACTGGTTTCTGCGCGGATGCTTTGTCTTTCATACATTGCTCTGGATGGAGTCTCCAACACGTGGCTCTTTGATGGCCACTTATGTCGCAATAACTGCAATGAGTCTTCTTCCTCCATACCTGCTTAACCAATTTATTTCCCTGATGTGGAGAAGGCTTTCCACGCCTCATCCTCCTTTGTGTTGTCATTCTTTTCCAACACTCAGCAATGACATGGTTATATAAACCACAAAAATGACAAGTTTTCTTATGCCATGATTTACGTTCATGATTAACAACACGCTTATAATCAAAATGAACTTGCGAATATCGAGACTTATTATACCTTTCCTGGTGATCTCTGGTGCGATCATGGTGATGAGAGCTTGTCTCAACTCTTCTATTGCGACATGCACTTCCATGGGATGATGGTGAAATGTTCCCATCAATCCTTTCTCCTGACGAGTTCAACAATGTATGTTTGCCTCCAATGGAATTATGGCGATGAGAGCTTGCCTCAGCTTTCTCTTTGCAATATTCGCTGCCATAAGATGATGGTGAAGTGTTCTCATCATTCTCTCTCCTTGACGGATGGAAAGTTAGCAGTTGTTGGATTCCATCTCTTCATTCCCTCTAAGGATTCTTTGGTGTTTTTTTTTTTTTTTTTTTGGGTCGTACTATTTTATTCTATTATTTGATTTTAATATTTTATTTATTTATTAATTAAAATATAATACATTTAATTTTTATTTTTATTTTTATTTAATTTTTAAAAAAGTTTTTATTCATTCATAATTTATTTTTGATTTTATTTTTATTTATAAATTATTTATTTTAGTTTAGGACTTTGACTTGAATTCTATGTTTTATTTTACTTTTTAGTAGGTCCTTTTATTCTTTAGTTTTATCTTTATGATTTGGTCTTTTTATTAGTATTATTTTATCATAGTATTTTATTTATTGGTTTATGTATGTTATTTATTTCTTTATTAAAATAAAATACTTTATTTTTATTTTGTTTTATTTTATTTTAATTTATTTTTATTGTATTTTAATTCTTTTTTCTAATTTTATTCATTGATTTTATTTTATTCTTCTATTTATTTATAATTTATTTATAATGTATGATTTTGACTTGAATATTTTTTCGCTTAATAACCTATTTATATTGTTTATATGGGGGAGTTAAGTTAGATTTTTGGGTTATTTTATATGAAGGGGTAATTATGTTTTTTATATTTTTATTTTTAGTTTTATTTTTGACCGTTTTTTAATTTTAAGAATGTGTTAGTTATATTTTTGGATTATTTTATAGTTTTTTTTTTTAATATTTTTTACTATTTTTAACTCTTTGGGTTTTGACCGTTGCTTCTCTCTTATTGGTATAAATGGGCATGTCTGATCAGCCAATCTTCATTATCCTGATGATGAACTACAGTTGGTAGTTCGAAACGCGTCGGTTCCAAAAAGTCCTTATGTGATTTTCCGGAATATTTATAATTAAAATGTTATGGATCACAGAAGCTTGCACTCTCGATTTCCACATTGTGGTAGAGGCTTCTGACACCTTCGAACATTGTCCTTTTGTGTATCCAAAACCTGCGTAGCGAGGTCTCTGCACAACCTCCAATGGCTGAGTTATGCCTTGGCCATGAATGCCAAGTCCTCCTCCTTTGTACCCATCCTGGTAAGGAGTCTCATGCCAATTCTTGTAATGGGGATCTCCACATTTCCAACAGAAATAATAGCATGTGGATATGAAACTGAAGAATGATCATAATTGTTTACCTCAGATGTTGATTTGGAAACAGGTGAAGAGGGCTTCTTTGAGCCTTCGTTATGCTTCACTTCCTCCAAGGCCTCTGTCGCAGCTTGTAGTGAAACTAAAATCGCTGCTTCTCCTCCTTCTCTCCTTGTAGAAGTGTCTTTAATGCATCATGATCTATTTGAATACTTTGGTCATTGTGCTTCAATTCTTCCAATGCCTTTGTCATGGCTTGCAACTGAAGTTGCAATCATTGCTTGTCCTCCTTCTCTTACCGTAGGAGTGCCTTTAATGCATCCATGATTTGTTTGAATATTTCCACCATTGCACTTCAATTCTTCCAATGCCTCTGTCGTGGCTTGCAGTTGAACCTGCAATCGATGTTTGTCCTCCTTCTCCTCTTGTAGAAGCGTTTTAAACTCAGCGTTATCTGGTGCTTATTTCTCATAAGCTTGATACAACATGTCCACTTTCCCGAACACCCTGGGCATGGTCTCGTACATGTCTTTGACATGCTCCACTGCTACAAGTTCAATGTTCACTCTTGCGGTTCACATCAGCAAGAAGACCGCTCTGATACCACTTGATCTGGGTAAAATTTTCACACCCTTTAACCAAGACCTTTTACTACGGATAATGTATTAGAATTACATTTTATCAAAAGCATTAATGAACACATGCAGATATAATCAAGAGGAACACATGTCAACAATCACACAACAAAAAGCGAGACATTTAATAACGGAGTTAATCCAGTGTGGACTACGTCTCTGGGCCTCGGTGTCTCGATGGTGTTGGTCGCTTCATTTGGTGTTGGAAAATGTGATGATGTACATGGATGTTGTTGACTTTTCATACAAGGAAAAGAGCCCTCGACATGAGTGGCAAAGCCTCACCATGAGACGTTCCACTGCAGGGAACTCTCACTCAGACAGACCTCTTATCAGCATGACAACTTCACCCATGGTGGCAAAGAGTATCCCGCCATCAAGGCAACAAAAGGGATCTCGCAACATAAATCACCATAAATACATACCACATCAAATACACATAAAGATTCTGCATCTTACATTAACAGGAATCAACAACAGCAAATAAACATGAAGAATCTACATCATACATCAAGCAGGAATCGACATGACATAAAGCATCCTACAACAATAATCAATGAAGTACATAGCAGCAACACTTCATATACCTCAACTCTAATGATGGTTGAAGAATAGGCTGCTCAATCGCTGGATTTGAATGCACCATCGCAAACGTGGCATCAAATGGCGAGAAATGGACTGTCCACATGCTGAAATCCAACACCGTCATCCCATGCTGGAATATGGCCAAAAAATCGAGACCTTTTGTTGCAGAAATTGACACCGCCATCAGGTTCATGTCATCGAGAGGTGTAAAATCCATATAAATTTTTTCCAATTTGGACACCGAGAAAATTTCGCCCTCCTGAAAATGATGCTCAATCAGGGTTCTACTATCCCTGCATCTAGCTCATGGTTCCGCACCTGCCTGCAATTAAAATATTATTAAACCTCGAACTTCGTGCCCGCTCCAACCTGCCTGGGCACACTGATGAAAAGACTGAGTTTTTATAAATATTGTTGGGCAGACTTCACAACGGAAACAGTTGGCGTAGTGGTTAAATTAGGAATTGTTACAGAGGAGGTCGGGGGATCAAACCTCGACCCCTCTCAACATAACACAACATAACCGTTTGCAAAGGTTTTAATGCATTTTGGTTGGAGTGTAATGGTTTGGGTGGGCGGGGTGTGCTCCACGCGGCCCCGACCCAACCCTATTGAACGACGACGGTTATACATATATGTATATATGGTGTGGGCTCCGTGGGGGTGGCGGGGGTCATGGCCCGCCACCCCATTTTTTAATTATTTTTTTGCTTTTTTAAAACAAACAATACAATTTTAAATTATCTCATTTTAGGCTAAAGGATAAATTTTAAATGTCCCACAATTTCGCCTAGAAATCGACCAGAGCTGGCCGTAATCCAGTCACCGGAAAACTTCCAGATTGTTGCCTCCTTAACTTGCCACATCACCAAGTCAACCCAAAAACTTTGACCAGCTCTTACTTTCACATACAAACTCGGTTTGACGGACCGTTCGCACTGTTGCAATCAGGATGACGAGATATTCAACTTGAAACTAAGTTTTCCACGTTTCTGTCACTTTGTTTTTTGAGCTTCCATAAGCCCTCTTTGTCCTGTGCGTTTCTCTAGAGCCACCTGGATCATTAATTATCCTTGAATCCATATCCCCAAGTGAAATTAGGTTCTAATCCTTCACAGGGTGATCATTTTAACCCTTGTTTTTAGCTTTTCTCCATTTTCCCTAGGTTTAGCCCCATTAGGTCACCTAATGCATCACATTCCTGGAAATTTGGCCATAAGAAAAAATCGATCTCCTATAGTCAAATATGTTGGTGGATCCCATGGTCTCCTCAAATTTTGAAGACATTCTGAGGGTGGAATCTTGTGATATCCCATGCCGTAGGTTTAGAATCAAGTTTTGCCCCGTGTTTCCCAAGGCTAGCACCTCCTAGGAACAATTTGACCTTTTGAAGTAAAAGTTATTATTTGATTCTTTCCTCTCACCTTGTCCAGGATAGGGACATCATTGGTTGCTAAATTCCATCCCCGAACCTGGGTTGGTTCCACTTGGCCCCATGTGGTCCCATTTGTTGTTGAAGGCTATTCATGAAGGACTATTTGGGAATCCAAGTTCTTATAGGATTTTAGGGATTAGGAAGAACCTCTACAAGTTATACCCTTCATCCTCACCCTCTAATCCTCACCCTCTCTCCTTGGAAAGTCAGGGCCCTTGCTTAAAGAGCAAGCAATCTCCATTCTTCACCTCCTCCTAGGGAAAAGGTTTAACGAGTAACTTCTTGTCTATTCATTGATACATCCTTTATAAGTGGCTTCCCAAAAGAATCGGGACTACTCCCATCAGTGAAAGTCTGAAAAGAGTAGGGAGCCTTAGCTATGGTGACAGTGGGCTAAGCCTCCACTGTTTCCCTTAACCTAGTAGTTGCCCTCTTAAGAAACCCTTTTAGGTCCCCTTCTAGTTTGAGTGGTAACATTTTTGTGCCGCTGATGAGGACATGAGACGTGTGTTTTTCTCCCCTTACGACATATTTACATATCATTATTGACGACTCCAATGGATGAACAAGCACTAGTTCTTCATTGAACTTTAAAGACAATGGTTGTAGGTTGAAGCAAGCATTTTTCTAGGCATACTCAAATTCACCCTGGCTACTCCTATGTATTTACCATGTATATCTCAAATAGGTTCTCCTTCTTTGATAAATTTCCCGCTTTGGACATTGCTAGTATCCTAGGACACCCCATGTCACAGGAAGGATGGTACATGGGATACCCATATTTGATGGTAACCCGCGCTCTGCAATTGACCATGTGGAAATATTTAACGCACATACTTCAAAGGAGAAAGTGGTCCATGTTACACTAAAAATTGTCACTGTGACATTTAGCTGTCTATATGGGTTCATCATTACCTATTTTACGCTCCCTTGAAGGTCCAAAATTATAAAGTTCCTAAACCAAGTCTTGGAATTTGGAAAAAGCTCATTAAAACTCTAAAAAGCCTAACTCTGCACTTTTCCTAGTCATTGCCTGCGGTACCAAAGTTTCTTGCTCTATAACCTGCGGCACATCCCGCACGTTCTTCTTATTAAAACTGCAGACCTCCGTAAAAGGTAAAATAAAAGAAAAAGTAAGTTCTAGAAGCCTAGCTGGTCGAATATTCTCCCAGCTGGAAGCTTCTAGAAGCGTAATCTGGTCGAGCTTCGCCCCTTCATTCATGAACCTCTATCCCTTCATTAATGTAGATTATCCCTTGGTATTTGGAGCTAAAATCCCTTTTTGAGAGGACTTTATCCCCCTTTCTTTGGAACTGAAACCTCCTCCCTTTTGCTACAAACCGAGATCGTGTTTCAGTCTCAAGGGTACTTAGAAATTGGTTGTTTTGAGGTGAATTGTTGAAGAAATTATATACTCTATACTTGGCATCAATGGTATGAGAACGATTACATACTCATATCCATATTTTTATGCTAGTTCAGAGAGGAGAAGGCTTGTCAATCCGATGGATAACGGCTGTTCAGGACTCTGGAAGAACCTGTATAACATCAAGGCGACAAGGTTGTAAGGTTACTTCTTATCATACAAGTTAATACAAATGGATTCTATTTTCTCATTAAGTTCTTCATGTATCTATTTGAGTAATTTAATTCTTGGATTCCTTGATCACTGAGATAGATTAATGTTTCTGAATTATTATATCTTGCAGGTGCTTTTAATCTTTTTTTCTTGTCTTTGGATGCAGGTCTAACATGTTGAATTGACCTCTTTTGGAGCAACTGGATTGAAGATTACAACAAGCGTTGGACTTAAGGTAGGAGCATTTCTTCCTACTTAGTTAATTAATAATTCTAAATCATAATAATCTAGAGAAAATGGTTTGCATTCAGTTTGTTTGTTTCTAGATATCCTTAGGAAACTAGGGAGATCGCTCTTGTCCGCAAGAGGGCTTAACCCGCCTAACAAAATGGCGACTCCGCTGGGGAATTCTTGAACTTAGTTTTCTTTTTTATTTTCAGTTTGATTTTGAATAAATTCTCTGAGTTTGATTAGTTCAAAATTGGGTTCGGTAATTAACTCATTAGAATCCCTGACTGTCAATCTGTATTTTTATTTTTCCTGTGTTTTTCCTGCCTTCCGCACTTTTTGTTTAAAAACAGAGCGGTAGACTCCGTAGATTTTAGTGTAAAGCAGTGCGGTACCACACCTTTTGCCATTATAAACTTCGAACTTCTGGAAAATTTTTGAAAAAATAAAAATTCTGTTTTCAGGAATGTAATTACTTGATACTCTGTAATTGCCCTACCTTGTCTTGACTGTCAACAGTCTTCTGTGAGAATTTCTTTCAGCAATTTATGTTTTTGAAGTGATCTTTTCAATTGATTTGCATTTTAAGAGTGAGTTTTTGCCCTGTCTTCTTGTTGCTCTGAATTAGAAACTTTTATATACCTCAGATAATTGGTATGTCATTGTTTTCTTGTTGAGTCATTGAACTTGATGCAAGTCTTGCTTTTGTGAAAATTCGATTTTATTTTCATTTGCAAATTGTGTAAACCTTTTAGCTTGATAAAGTCTAAATTTCACTTTAAAACCATTATTGGATGTTTTTGATTTCTTGCTGAGATAAGCATAAAATTCTTGGTTAGATTACAAACTGAGCATAAACATCCTCAAAACTTTTTAGATAGGATTCAAAATTAGAGTTTCTCTTTTGGTTTTGAATTTTATGTTTTTAAGAGTTTCAGTTTTCTTTTGGAAGAATTTTAATTCTAGTTTCTGATTTGAATGATATAAGGAATTTCATTTTGAACAAGTGATTTCTCTTATGTGAAATTGAGTTTTCAATGAATTGTCTTCTTTTCAAAGTTTCTTGTTTATCAAAGGAAGAATTGATGTTTTAAAAGTTATTGAAATCTCTCAAATCTTTCCTCTAAATAGGTTTCATTGAAAAGAAATGAGTTGCTTTTCATACAGATGCATTTTAGGAAATTTTTGAGTCGGGTCATTAAACATCATCGAAGTTTCACTTCCATACCTTTTGACCTAAGAAACAACCAAACTAAAATTAACGCTTAATTAAATCCAATCTAGAAATTTTTATATTTTCTAGGGCTCTTTTCCACCAACATAGCTCAGGCTAGTGTCTTGGAATAACTTGTAGTTAACTTTCCAAGGCAGTTCAAACAAACATGCAGTAAATATTGGGTAGGAAAATCCAATTGTAGCATGTATGCTCTGGGAAGCTCCTCCTAAAGGAGTTAAGCACGAGATCATATCCGAACTAGTGAGGTAATCATACCTATCTCATTGGGAAAGATAGAAGGTGTGCACGTATTAAAAACGATAAACCTCAGATAGACCATTGTCGAGGATCCTGGGGTTAATTGTCAGTAAACCTTGGATTATGTCAAGGAGCCTTCAAGGGGATTGAGCTCGTTACTCTGCCCTTGCATGTATATCGGATCATAGACTGTCCCCCCAGGTATATGTGTTCCCATTGGTGACCTTAGTGCCCATAAACTTTAGGATTCTTTCCCAAGGTGACGGTGGAGGGAAGGTCCCACTGTACCTGGAACAGACATCAGCTAGACTCACTTGGACTCTCCGGAGGGTTCTCTTCACTCGAGATGGTTTAAGTGGAGAAACTTGCACCGGTGTATTTCATTAAGCAGGTTGTCGGGGTAATTGTTCCAACTGCCATTTCTGCAATAAAATTATACGATATTGAATTTCGTCACCAACTAGTGTTTTTAGTGTGGGAATCTACTGTTTGTGTGTGGTTTGATCTCTTAGATTTTCTAGTGTGTGATCAATTTGGTTGTTTTCCTTAGAGACTTTAGGATTTTTATTGAAATTTTATCTGATTGCATGTGATTAAACGTTTTAATCGTGGCTGAATTACCAAGACAATCACGTAGAATGCAGGGGAAACCCCCTGAATATACACCAAGACAATTAGAAAGACTTAGATATGAAAGAGGACAAACATCAGGAATTGGATCAACAGAACAGGAAGAAAAATCTATAATTATTCATCCTGATTACGAAGTAGATCAACCGCAAACAGCAGAGTATACTACTAAGAAAATTTCAATTTCCGAACTAGCTGAACTTGCTTCTACAACAAGTGAATTATCATGTACTGAACCTGGAATTTATGAGCCAGAAACTAAACCTGCTACATCTGAACCTACTTTAGAGTTTGTTACTCCAACCCCTGGTCATCCTAATTCACCTAGAGTGAAGACTCAGATCACAGAAGATCTTCCTCCTGGTCTCATTAGAATTGAAGAAGTTACTGACACTGAAGAAGAAGTTGTTCTTCCTTCGGCTCAGGAAATTTTAGATCTTAGAGAACGTGAATTAATTTTTTATAGTCCTTTTAGACAAGACACTTGGTATTCTTCATTGACAGACTTTCTCCAGAACGTTGGTCTGAATTATTAGCCACCCCGAATTCCATTTCCTTCTACACTGAGAGTTTATAGACTTCCTTTAAACATGTCTGGCGAGTCATCCATGTTTTCTGAATCTCCAGAAACATATTTGTATGGTGGTCCTTCAGTTCTTGCAGGATACCAGTCGCTCTCTGGTACTTTCTCAGGGGCATCTCCTTTTCTCGATAAACATACACTATCATCTGGACTACATGAATCAAATACCAGAACTGTAAATGCGGAACAAATTTATATGATGTCTGGAAACATTCAAAACCCTGACCCTCAAGGTAGTAATTTACAGCTTGGGGGGCAACCTCAAGTTAGTAATTTACAGCCTGGGGGGCAACCTCAAGGGCAATACATGCCTCAATTTCAGTACATGCCTCAGGGTCAATATCAACCTCAAGGGAAATACATGCCTCAAAGTCAATACATACCTCAAGGTCAATATCCACCTCAAGGTTAGTATTCAACTCAGGGTCCACAACCTCCTTTAGGGCAGCAATTCTACTTGGAACAATAATTGTATCCTGGAGGTGGGAATTATCCTGTGAATTATCCAACTTATGTTCCAAATTATCAGCCTAGTTATGGTCCTTCCTATCCACAACCTCCTATGGGACCTTTGTATCTCGGACCTAATACAGTGTGGGATCCATCTCAAGCTCAACAGAATTTGCAACCTAATATGCAAGTACCTTATTATCAGCTTGGACAATCGATTGGTTATACTCACGTCCAACAACCTGTCCAACCTGTCCAACCTATCCAACCTGTTCAACCTACTATTCAGGTACCTGCATCAGGTAGTGTTCAACAGCCTGGTTCGAGTACACCTAGAACTCCAACCCAAACTACTACACCAATTTTTGTTCAAGCTACCACACCTATTCCTGGAGTATCTACAGCTCCCATTTCTACAACCCCTCAGGTATCAGTACCAATTCCACAAGTTTATGTTCCACAGTCTGGACCTACACTCCAGACTACTATTTATATGCCTGCAGGACAACCTGGTACAAGTACGGTTATAACAAGCCAACCTCAGTTTACTTATTAACCTTACCGAGGGCCACATCAATATGGACTTGTAATGCAAAATCCAGTATATCAACCGTACCCTGTGTATACGTACCAAACACCTATTCAACCCAAATATGGTCCGGTTAATCCTGGTTATCCAGGGGGCATTATGATTCCAAATGCACAGGCTATTCTAGGATATCCTGGATATCCTCCTCCTGGAACAGGTATAGTTTCACAAGACCCTAACCGTCGGTTACCATTCATACCAACTTTGGATTTACCTGATTGATCATGCCTTATGAATGATCTAATCTATTATCTTCCGTATTGGCCGCCAATGCCAAATAAGTTGCCCAATGATATTCCGAAATTTGAAGGTAAATCAGGAGAGGACCCTTCTAACCATGTCATGACTTATCACCTCTGGTGTGCATCCAACTCTTTGATTGACGATTCAATTCGATTAAGAATTTTTCAGAGAACGCTCATAGGATTATCAGCCAAATGGTATATTGAACTACCACAAGGCTCGTTTAACAATTTCAATGCCTTAGCAATCGCCTTCTTAACTCATTTTCAGTTTCCAGTCAGATACGACAATGGCACAAAATTATTAACTTCACTAAAACAATATACGTCTACTTACATATTAGATCACATACATGAATGGAGACGTAGAAGACATTTGGTGGAAGTTTTTATTCTGGATCAAATTTGGTAGAATGGTTTATAAAATCATTACTACCAAAAATTACTGAAGATGTAGCTAAAGGAGGAGTTGTTACAGAAGAACAAGTCATTGCTCAAACTCAGTACCTTGACTTAGTTTATACTCAGTCAGGTACTTTGTACGAGAAAATTCTGGATTTCCCGCGTCCTGTTTAGATAAAAACAACTCTCTCAGGCTCTCATGTCGTTAATGGTGTAATTGGTTTAGTTAGTACTAATAAAAGTAAGAATAAATCTTCCAAGATTACTTCTCCTATAATAACTTTACCTGATTCACCAAAAGGAGATTCTTCCCTCGAAACTTCTGCCGATATTCACATTGTAGATTCTTCTACAACTAAGTCTAAATCTGGAAATAAGAAGAAAGGGAAGAATAAAAGTAAACATAATTCCTCTCCCAAAGAAAAAACTAAGAAAACTGAGTCATCTGATGATAAATGAAAACCTCGTTATCCTTGTCTTATCTGTGACGAGGATCATTTCACCAAAGAATGCCCGCATAGGTCTGAGGTTTCTAAGTTTGTCAAAGGTTCGTCTACACCGCTGTCTTGAAGGATCCTTTTCCTGTTCAAGATAGAAAAATGATTGGATCTTCTTCTAATACATCAACAAATATTTTGATGATGTCTCAAGTAATGGTTGCGACTCGATCGCAAGACTATGGCAGTAAGAATCCTGTTACTGGTAAAGAAGTAGAAAATTCTAATTCAGTACCAGCTACATCTCCTCCGATTTCTGATCCACTTCATATTGAGAAACCTAATCTTGATTTAGTGTTTAAACCGCTTGCTAAAAGTGTACTTCGGAAATCAACTTTCAATCCACATGCGAGAGCTGCTCAGAATTACAACATTGTTGAGAATTTAGCAATATCTTCTTCAGCAATGTCGGCCTTAGAAGTGCTGCAATCATGTCCAGCACAAGGAAATTACTTTTATCAGATATTGGAGTTGTAGATCTTCAAGATTCGAACCTCATGGTCTTCAATTTAGAAAAATTTACATCTCGACTCCCTCATCAAATGGCTTTTCAGATCCCAATACTAGTAAAAAATAGGCGTTGCTTTCGTACTGTAATTGATGAAGGAGCATCTACATGTATTATGTCATTAAACTGTTGGAAATCACTTGGTTCTCCAACAATTCTCAAAGCTTTTGACGGAAGAGGATTCCATCCATATGGAATTTTGCAGGATCTACCTATAGAGGTCGAAGGTAAAACTGTTAATTTAGATGTGGAATTTGTTGATGCCCCTCTAGATTACAACCTTCTTATGGGTCGAAGTTGTTCTTATGCTATGACTATTGTTGTGTCATTCGTCTTTCGATTAATCATGTTCCCTCATCAAGGAAATATTGTGAAAAGCGATCAGCTCTCATATTATTCGTCTGACCCAGCTTCTACAGATAGCATTCAGCATGTTGGAAAATCGACTATCCCTTATGAGGATGTTGGTGCAGGTTTAATCAAAGACTCTGCCTTAATGGGAACTTTTTCCATGCCTCCACCTAATGTACCGCGTACTATTTCTAATATCAATATGATTACATCAAGCATTATTCCATTTGATGATCTTTGGATAGTGCCTTTAGAGTCATAATTGGATTCTTTCACTGGCGCGATGCCTTTGAGTCCTTTTGAGATAGCATATCAAGCAGTACAGTCATTTTCCAATCCTTTATCTACTGATTATGATCCAATGAATGTGATAAGTGAAGAATCATTTTCACCATCAAGCTCAGTTATAACATCAATTCCCGATCCTCTTCGACAAGTGTTTCATACTGATGAAAGCATTCGTGAATTCTTGTCCATAGATGAATTACCATGGGATGATCTCCATCATAGGTCATCATTTTTACCTGAGCTTGATAGATTTGAAAATAATTTTTCATCTATTTTTCCAATTGACTATGTCAACGAACCTCGGGGTCCAATATCGATTGCAAATTCGGATTCTAAAATTAATTTGGGAAATATTTCTTCTACGGTTCCCATTGACATATCCATTAAACAAAGAATTATTGAAAACATTCATATAGGTGCTTCTTGTATGTTAAATGAAATTACTACATATAAAGCCCTATTTCAAGAATTCTGTGACATATTTGCCTGGTCTTATGAAGAAATGTCAGGAATTGATCCCAACATTGTCATTCATGAAATAAAGACTTACCCGGATGCTCAACCTGTCAAGCAGAGATTACGTCCGATACATCCACGAAAAGTTGTTGCTATTAAAGCTGAAGTTGAGAAATTATTAAAAGTAGGTTTTATTTATCCAATTCCTTTAACATATTGAGTATCTAATATCGTTCCTGTTACTAAAAAACAAGGAACCATACGAGTATATGTCGACTATAGGGATATTAACAAAGCTTGTCTAAAAGACAATTATCCAACTCCATAAATCGATCAAATCATCAATGATTGTGCCGGAAATGAAATTTATTCATTTATGGATGGATTTTCTGGGTACAATCAAATAAACATACTCCCTGCTGATCAACCAAAAAAGACATTCATTTGTCCTTGGGGGACTTTTTCTTATTGTAAGCTACCTTTCGGATTAAAGAATGCTAGTGCAACTTTTGAAAGGGCAATGTCTTACGCTTTTCATGACATTAAACACATTGTGCAGCCTTATCCTGATGATTTACCTGCTCATTCGTTGAACAGGGAAGATCATCCTACCCATTTAAGAGCAATCTTTATGAGATGTAGGCATTATAAAATTCGGTTAAATCCCCATAAATGTGTTTTTTGTGTACAATTTGGTCGATTGCTGGGATTTGTTGTTTCCAAAGTAGGTATTCATGTCGACCCATCAAAGGTTGAGGCTATTGTTAATTTACCTCCTTCTTCCACACTTCGCCAACTCCAAAGTTTGCAAGGGAAAGCAAACTTTTTACGTAGATTTATCCAAAAATATGTTGAGTTAATGAAAGGTTTTACTAGGCTATTGAAACAGAATGTTCCTTTTATTTGGGATGAGATCCCTGATCGATATTTTGATGCTTTAAAACACGTGTTGACCCATGCACCGTTGTCGCATCCACCAAATTACAGCCAGGATTACTTTTTATACCTAGCAACCTCTGATTCGACCATCAGAATGGTATTATTTCAAGAAGATGAATTACATAATGAATATGTGATTTACTATCTCAGTCTAAATCTCAATCCGACTGAAATTAAATATTCACATGTGGAGAAATTGGCCTTGGTAGCAGTACAAGCTGTCCAACGATTCTGTCATTACATATTGTTACGAAAAACAACTGTGATATCTAATTGCAACCCGATGATGTACATTTTGACTAAACAATTACTCGGGGGAAAATACTCTAAATGGATTGTTATCCTTCAGGAGTTTGATTTAGAATTTGAAAAATCCAAATCAAATAAATCACTAGTGTTCGCCGATGTTATGTGTGACTTCCCAAATATTGAGACAGAAACTGTGGTAGAGCATCTGATTGCTGATGAATCTCTGTTTCTTATCAGTACATTAGATCCATGGTATGGAGATATAATCATTTATATCCAAACCCAAAACTTTCAGCCTAAACTCTCGCGTTCAAATCAACGAAAGATCCGTTACCAATCTCAGCAATACAATATTGTTGGAGACACACTTTATCATCGTGGTGCGGATTCTATATTTCGACTATGTTTAACTCATGAAGAGGCTGAAAAAGTTTTGAATGACTACCACTCTGGAGCGTGTGGTGGTCATATGTCAGGGTATGCCATAGCCCAAAAGATATTGTGCGCTAGTTATTTTTGGCCCTCATTATTCAAATATTTCATTCTCGCGGTCCGAAAAATGCCACAACTGTCAGATTTTTGATCAAAAGATGTGTGCACCACCAGCTCATATTCACCCCATAATTTTTGTAGGTCCTTTTGCAAAATGGGGCATTTATTTCATTACATGTAACCCTCACTCGGCCAGGGGCATGGGTATATTATTCTTGCAGTCGATTATTTTATAAAATGGGCCAAGGCGATGCCTACATTTGCGGCCGATGGCAAAACTGCAGCTACATTCGTATTCAATCATGTAATTGCTCGTTTCGATGTACCCCAAGCTATTATTACTGACCATGGGAGTCATTTTCGAAGTATTATGATGAAAGAATTTTCTGATCAACTTGGCCTGCGCCATGATAACTCTATTCCATATTACCCACATGCTAATGGTTAGGTTGAAGCCGTTAATAAAGTTTTAACCACCATGATCAAAATGATAATCAAAATTCATAAATCAAATTGGCATACCATGATTTTTTCAGCGCTATGGGCATATCGAACCTCAACAAAAAATGCAACAGGGTTCACTCCTTTTCAACTGGTTTACAGTTTGGAAGCTGTGTTACCTATTGAATGTGAAATATTGTCACTCCAATTAGCCACAGAGTTACTACCAGCTACCTTTGAAGAGGAAAAACACTTTTTGTACTTAGCACAATTAGATGACACTCGGCGCATCGCTGCATTAGCAGCCGAAGCTCATAAAAAACACGTTAAAGCTCAGTATGATCGAAGTGTTACACGTGTTTTTTCAGAAGGTGACCTAGTCTTGGTATACAATCAAGCTAACAATAAGCTAGGTGCTGGTCCTTATATTGTCAAGTGAGTGCTTGCAAAAGGGGCTTATGAATTAACTAATTATGACAGGGTCTCTTTAGATAAACCCATAAATGGACTTTATCTGAAGAGATATTATGCTTAATTCTTGTGTGAAGATCTTACTTGTACATTAGTTATTTTTCTAAATTATATGCCATAGATTAGATGAGTGTGTCTAGTTTAAGTTTTCTTTTACTACTATCACTGCTTATCTTGATTACTCTTGATATTGCAGATGTTGACATCCCTTCAAACATACATTGGTTTTGCTGATGGTGCCTGTCGTAATACACAAAATATTTCTTCTGCAGCCTGGGTTATTTATTCACCCACTGATGAGTTAGTTTCTATGCATGGGGTAAGCCTTGATCAATCAACGAATAATGTTGCAAAATATAGCGCAGTGATTGAGTTATTACCTGGTGCCATTTCATTCGACATTCGACATTTGATGATTAGTCTAGATTCAGAACTCATTGTATTACACTTAAACAGAGTATACGTAATTAAAAATCCAGTGTTATTGAGATTATTTTTGAAGGTTCGTCTCTTGGAAAGGCAATTTGATTACATCGAATATCAACACATTCCAAGAAATTTAAATACATTGGCTGATGCATTAGCTAATAATGTTATAAATAGACATTTGCAACATTAAATAGTAAAACAAAAACAACATCGATATTTGTTGTACAAGATAGCCAGCGAAAGTAGTAATATCATAGATAAGAGTTTTTGTTTTAAAAAAATATTACATCGTCTGCTTCATAGGTTTAAAACACCTTATGATCTGAAAGACAGTCATACAAAAAACAAAATACAATAGTCTGCGATGATCATCCACTATCCATGGTGATGATCATGGTAGTAAACTATTGCCTGCGCCACCCTGCACAGGAATCTCCTAAACTGGCCAGGAACACCCGTAACGTGTCTCTGGAGACGAAGCGGAATATCATCCATCGATGTCTCTGGGATATCTAAAGTCAACCTTTCTAGATTGTGCTCCAAGTTAGTAAGGATTTTTGCTGCCTGATTTTGTGGTTGTGCAATAGGCTCTGTTGGCTTCCTTTCGAAGCGATGGAGAGTGGCTGGCCTTCGTGGACCAATATCTACATTAAAAAAAAAATTTATCAGTATTAGACGATCAAAAAAATAAATAAAAATTAGAGTTAAAACACATCAAAATGATTCATTTACCTGATTCATCCCATTGTGCCCCTGGAGTTAAGGACATCTCGGGATCACCTTGAAAATCTATGTCTGCATACGGGAAATCCTCAATAGCAAAGATTTGGTTCTGAAGCCAACGAAAATATGATGGAGTGAATCGAACTACCACACAACCATCGCCACCATGGCGAAACATCAATGCAACCCAACGCACCATACGAGGCTCTCTAGGTTCACCAAGATCGACAGGGATCAACTGAGGGGCGAGAGAAGGAATCCTCTCCAAAGCAAAAGAAACCAAGATGGCACCATACCCAAAGTTTTTCAACTTTGAGTTTTTTTCTCTGGTAAATTGGCCTTTCATATTGGCCAATACCCCTTCACACCAATTGAAAATGGTACCTCTATAACAATCAACTATTGTCTGCATCTGAGACTTGGTAGCTACATGTGGAGCTGCGCTCCCACACAACCTAGTCACGGTGAATGAAATGACTTTAAGATCAAGACGTGGGATAGTCTTTATGTCTATACAGTTATCTTTGGGATCTAATTCGTCACTACAAAGTTGTTGTTTATAGCTAGCGATAGGAAGGCCACCTTGTCTAGCTCCGAACAAACAAATATGTTCACCTCTTCTGGATAAACCAGTGAGGAAGTAAATGTCTTCAAGCTCAAGTTCTAGCTTGTGATCACCAATGATAAAACATTATTCTTGGACATCCCATTTGTTCACCATCCAGGTCATTAGTTCCACATGTGCCCTCATGCCTTGAATTGCCCAGAATTTGTATAATCCACAATTTCTCAATACACGCATTACGGCCAAATCATTCATAGCCGCATCGTCTACCTCTTCGTGCTCACATTCTCTCCACTCCAACGTTGTGGAACAATCTGCAAATGGATGCATTTGAAGATTAGAAGCTTTTAGAGTGAGAATTTTTAACCATTTTTTAGAGAATTTAGTAAAATTCCTTTTCTCACGGTGCCCCGCAGTTTTTATATAAAGACAGTGTGAACCCCCGCACGCGCTCTTCGTAAAAACCACGGTAGCCCGATAATTTTCCTTTTGAAAATTATCAGGGTCTGCAGGTAAGCAGTGCATGGCCCGCGGACCCCCCAAGAGTAGAATTTTGAACTTTTTTCCCCTCAAAAAATGATTTCAACACTTTAAAATAGGATTTAAATGGATGAAAATGAATAGAAGAGTGTTGTGGATTACCTAGATTCGACGGTTTTCGATTTGAACTGTCGGTTCTCCCGTTATCACCTTCGGAACTTTTTCTACCAAAAGCTCTCAACTTTCAACTCTGAATGCAAAAGGTGAAAATGACTTTGTTGGACTACTTTTTATAAGATTTTTTGAATGAATAAAATATTATTTTATTTGTTTTCCACTTTAAAAAGTAAATTTTCATAAGTTTTTACTTATTGGAAACATATATGTTTAATTTTTCGAGTTTATGTGCAGAAAACAGGTTTTTCAGGTGAAAAGGATTATTTTGATGATGAGTACACTTTTATCACTTTTTCGGGCTCTTGAAAATTATGAAAAAGCGAAACCCTGGAGTCCTCTTTTAAGCCCTTTTCATACTCTCTAAACATTAAAATATTGTCGAGTACTTGACTATTTGAACTCGTTAAAGTAAATGAACATTTGTCCTTTCCGTATAAGTTGACCACTTTTCCGGACTGAAATGGACTATTTACGAAAAAGGTATACGTTGACTAATTATAGTCAATAGAGTTCTCTCTTGCATCATTTTATCCTTTTTTCGAGCTTGAGAGACTAAATTTACGAAAAAGTACACCCATGGAGTTTTCTTAGGTTTTTCTTCTGACTCCCTAAAACTGAAAAACATCGAGTTTCACCTATACTGGACTCATTAAAACTTAACAGTAAAGGACTTGTAAATTACAAATAGGAACGAACCACTCCTTCTTAGGGTTCGATTTTAATACTAAGTTGGACTCATCCGAAGGATGAGCTTATATAACAAGCAAATGTTATCCTCTTCAAGCTTTTCAAAAATAAAGAGGTACTTGCCAGAAATGGTGGGGGAAAAAGAGAGAAAATGAATCCAGTTGTCACACTTTGTTCCAAAAAGAAGTATACCACTCTTGAACACGACACTTTTATCACGCACATATTTGGGTTGGGAAAATCCTTTGTCTAACAGTTAATCAAACCACATTGAAATTCTTCAGCCAGTTTCTGGGTATTAGCTTTAGGTCAATTGTCACCAAAACATCTGCAGTGTCGTTATGTGTTCAAGAGAATAGTTCAAATAAACCATCCTTGAGTCAATCCTTGCTACTAAAATTTCTTCAAAACTTTATCTAATGGTTTCGTGTCGTGGGCTTTCCTACGATGGATCACTTTCTATCGACGAAAACTCATCATCTAGAAAGTTGATCTAGAATCCTATCAGTACCTTGGGATCTACATGCCCTAATGGCAGGTTTCTCGCCTTCAACGACAGGTTACATCATTGACCTTCGATAGAATGACTCTGTGAAGTGTTTGACTGCAAATCATTCATTCACACCTCATGGATTGTACTGAGTACTTTGAAAGCCATTGTCATTATTGGTGGTTTCTCTCACACTTGTTAACAATTCACATCATTGACTGGTAATCAAGTGGTTTCTACCATGTTCAACTTCGACACAATCAATAGCATGGATAGAATTGTACTAGTTCGAGAAGCGGAAATCAAGACCCTGGATCTAGTTTCTACCATATAGGCTGTGAGGAGTTTTATTATTCATGATACAGTAGACTGCTTATGGCAGATGGTTGCATCCATGTTGTGTGTACTATATTTGATGTAATTCTAAAATAATTTATGTATCGGAACATGTAGTTAGTTTTGACCCGAGTATGGGAATGCCTACCTCAGCGATGATATACATATATATGTTTGCATTGAATGTTTTTACAGGTCTCAACCGGTATGCCTGCAACCCAATCCTCGGAATGATAAAGCACTTCACTCTTTAGAACTACTTCAGTCTTTGCGCTTTAGGGGGCAATATGTTACACTAAAAATTGTCACCATGACATTTAGTTGTCGATATGGGTTCATCATTACCTATTTTATGCTCCCTTGAAGGTCCAAAATTATAAAGTTCCTAAACCAAGCCTTGGAATTTGGAAAAAGCTCATTAAAACTTTAAAAAGCCTAACTCCACACTTTTCCTAGTCATTGCCTGCGGTACCGCAGTTTCTTGCTCCATAACCTGCGGCACATCTCGCACGTTCTGATTATTAAAACTACAGACCTCCGTAAAAGGTAAAATAAAAGAAAAAGTAAGTTCTAGAAGCCTAGCTGGTCGAATGTTCTCCTAGCTGGAAGCTTCTAGAAGCGTAATCTGATCGATCTTCGCCCCTTCATTCATGAACCTCTATCCCTTCATTAATGGAGATTATCCCTTGGTATTTGGAGCTAAAATCCTTTTTTGAGAGGACTTTATCCCCCTTTCTTTGGAACTGAAACCTCCTCCCTTCTGCTATAAATTGAGATCATGTTTCAGTCTCAAGGGTACTTAGAACTTGGTTGTTTTGAGGTGAATTGCTGAAGAAATTATACTCTCTATACTTGGTATCAATGGTATGAGAATGATTACATACTCATTTCCATAGTTTTATGCTAGTTCAGAGAGGAGAAGGCTTGTCAATCCGACGGAAAACGACTGTTCAAGTCCCCGGAAGAACCTGTATAACATCAAGGCGACAAGGTTGTAAGGTTACTTCTTATCATACAAGTTAATACAAATGGATTCTATTTTCTCATTAAGTTGTTCATGTATCTATTTGAGTAATTTAATTCTTGGATTCCTCGATCACTGAGATAGATTAATGTTTCTGAATTATTATATCTTGCAGGTGCTTTTAATCTTTTTTCTTGTCTTTGCATGCAGGTCTTACACGCTGAATTGACCTCTTTTGGAGTAACTGGATTGAAGATTATAGCAAGCGTTGGACTTAAGGTAGGAGCATTTCTTCCTACTTAGTTAATTAATAATTATAAATCATAATAATCTAGAGAAAATGGTTTGCATTTGGTCTATTTGTTTCTAGATATCCTTAGGATAGTATGGAGATCGCTCTTGTCTACGAGAGGGACTAATACGCCTAACAGTCCACCAGGATGTCCTTGTGTTGATATTCTTTAGTTCCCTCTATGGTCATAACTCATGGTTGGAAAATCACGAACCTAGTAGCTTCTCATCTATTGAGGAGTTTTTTGATGGCTTTCTTAGACATTTTCAAGTATGCCCCACATTGAGCATTCAAGAGGAAGCCTTCATTGAGCATCATCAAGACCTTGAGAACCTAAGTGATAAATGGGAAGATGAGTCCTCCTTGGGTCCATATGATGAAAAGGATGATTTTGAGAAGACATGTGTTGGGAAGGATGAGTCCATGGAAAGTGAAGTTGAGACTAACCTTACCTTTCTCAAGGATATAACTCTCGATGAATATCCTTTTGAGAACCTTGAGGAAGGTGATCCCATCATCCCCTTGGAAGATGACATTGAAGATTACTTCCATATTGAAAAGGGTAAATGGGAAATTGTTGGTCTTAAATTTGATTGTGCTCCCATTTATAACACTGACAAGGAAGATGAGGTTGAAAGCGGTATCCCCTATCTCTCAAGTATTATTTATGATGAGATATCCATCGACACCCTTGAGAAGAAGGATCATTATTTTCCATTCCATGAAAAGGATCGTTTTGAGGAGGAAAAAATCATTGAATGCAATAATTCACCCTCCCCTTTGCCTCATTCTCTTGTTCATCACCTCAAGTCTTCCACAAGTGATTCCCTCACCCCTTTTCAAATGATCTCGAGTGACCATGAGCCCTTTCCTCCTTCTGAGTATGGTGTCAAGGAAGAACCCCTCATTGAATATACTTTCTCTTCTTTGGCACCCCCTCAGATTCATGACCAATCTATAATCTCCCCTATTTGGTGTGATCAGCATGGGCAACCTTCTAGTGTTTCTCCATCTCACCATTCTCCCTTTCCTACTAATCATAACCCTTTTGAAGCAATAAAGTATGACATAAATGATAATGGAAATAATATACCCGAGGTTGCCATCCATGAAAACATTATGAGCCTAATCATTGATATCTCTATATTTTTGTTAGAAGAGAGGATCTCATGCACTATGTTACATTCATTTCTTACCTCTTCTCACATGATCATCCACGTGTGTGCATCGTATTTTCCCACCTCCCACCCACATCATCTTCCATATAATTGTATTTGCATGCGCTTTGGGATTTGCTATATGATTAATCATACTGGCTCGTAGATTTATATTGATATGATGATATGTTGGTTGCATTAGCTTTATGATTTCACTTAGTATTGGCATTGTACTATATACATGTTAGGGTAGGATGCATTGCATGTTGATTTTTTGCATTAGAACTAATTTCATGTGATATTTCTCATAATATATTAGTTGCATTTAGGTTTAAAAATGCATCTTTTTATTACTTGCTGATTTTATGGGCTAACATTAAGCATGGGTGATCATAAGACACCATGAAAAAAATGTTGCCCTGTGGCTTTGGTAAATGACATGTGCAGACAACAGGTCTACGGTGACCAAGAGATTGTTGGAGTTCTCGTGACCTCCCGTTTGAGTAGCCTTGACCACTTCTTCGAGAGATCACGTCCAAGTTGGAGCCATATGTTACCAACCACTTCATGGGTGATATCCCTAGGATAATTTTTTCTCCATGATGGACCTCAGCCGGCAGTCAACAACCCTTTCCAGGATTCATCTAGCTTTTTGTGCCATTTATTCACCACGTGAGTCAGCCATGTGGTCCCTCACCCATCTGGATTGATCGTGTGTTTGAGGGTGGGCCTCTCGAATCTAAAGGTATGTCTTGTCATTTCGTAATTGAGTATTGAGTTTACTTATCATGGATACTTATGGGCATGGATTGATGGGGTGATTTGGCAGAAAGAGTGGGCTTAGTTTGTGCTCCTGCCCCGTTAATCTCTTTTGGATGTTACCCTTTGATCTTACTCCTGTGGGATCTCCTTTATTGACCATTTGATTCTAGGGTTGTACTAATTGGTAAACCCTGACTTTGGGTGCGTGGATCGACTTCTTTATCCGCATATATTACTCCCTTTCTACTTAATATACCCTGATTCATCATTTCTCCCACCTAGCTCCACATTACCTCTTTAGGCCCACATAGGGTCGACCTCCCTATCCCCTTGCCCCCACCTTGGGTCAGGCCTGGAATGATGCCCCGGAGGCTGAAGCTGCTAAAAGAAAAAGTAAAAGCATAAATGGCCACACTCAATAGGAAATTGTACCACAAAATGCAAAATATGGTCGAGACAAAAAATAATTAGCATGTGGGCAAAAGCCAATACTTGAGCACTACCCCATACCCATGGTCATCACCCTGGTTCCATAGGCCCTAGATGAGCCTCCTTTACTATTTAGGATCCTATGATTGTCCCAACCCCTGGAGGGAAATGAACCGCCCTATATAAAAAGGGGTAATCATACACATGATGCTCTTGTCCTTTGAGCCACGAGCAATTAATAAAATAAAATTCATAAGAAGCAAAAGGCATATAAAGAAGGGTGGAAAAATCAAGGTCAGGGTACCTCATATACCATGATTTCTCCCTCCTACACATTATATACCAAAGTGTGGGCTTCCCCTTATCTAGCTATTGTGTAGCCCCAATATGTGGCCCAGGACTGCCCCTCTCGTTCCTTATTCCATTTCACTTCTTTATCACTTGACACCCCCATTAAAGGGATGTACCTTAGATATATTATCCCCTTTAAGGGCAGAAACCACCGATAAGGTACTTGGTTAACCCCCTTTTGAGCTTGGAGACATTAGCACATGCCAAAGCCCACTACGGAAGGGCATACCATTATGAAATGCCCACTTTATTGTCTATGGTTTGTAAGCTCTTTTACACGATTACTCTAATGACTTGTTGTACTGGAATGATAGGGGCGCAATGGATCTTATACAAGATTCAAGATGGTGTCCATTTGGGTTTGGTCTCCCTAATTTGGGTCCTGAACTCCTAGAGGGATACATTGGAACATGTAGGGCATGTGTAGAGATCCATGGGCTCCACAGCAGCAGACAACACTCTATGGATCCCCACTGATGTCCAGAGATTATTAGAGATCCAACTTTGGGATGAGGATGATGCACTTGGTACACTATGCCAAGCAGGCCCCATAAGAGCACCACACACTTGGGAGGTCTCCCAGGACTTGTACGATGACATGCCAGCTTTCATTCCATCATTTGAGACCTTACAAATGATCTACGTGCATCTTCGACTCTTATGGAGACCCATGGGGCCATTGGAACATGTAGGGCATGTGTAGAGATCCATGGGCTCCACAGCAGCAGACAATACTCCATGGGTCCCCAATAATTTCCAAATATTATTAGAGATCCAACTTTGCGATGAGGATGATGCAATTGGTACACTATGCCCAACAGGCCCCACAGGAGCACCACACACTTGGCAGGTGTCTTGGGACTTGTACGATGACATGGAAATGTTCATTCCATCATTTGAGCCCTTATAGATGATCTTCATGTATCTTCAACTCACATGGAGACCCATGGGGCCATTGGTGTGCCCCACACCCATTGGAAGCACCACAAATCTACTATTTGGAGAACAAGGGGCCACCCCCTTGTCCATCAAATTTTGAGAATTGTATTCATCATTATGGCATGTCTAGACATTATGAGGCCTTTGGAGGGCCCCACGACATGCACATGTTAATATTTGACCTCTTAAGAGGCTTATTATTTCATTTATGAGCTAGTTTGGTGGGCTTTTCACCAAAATTTAGGTTATTTACACATTATTTTATGTTTAGGGGCTAGTGTAGGCTCATTAGCTAAATCGAACTCATAAAAGGTGTATAAATAGGAGTTAGTTGGATTCATTTGTATCATCACTTGGATTGGGATCTCCCTCTCTTAAGAGAATTTTGCATTTTTTCCTTGGTGGATATTTTTTGATGATGGATGAATTTTGATATATGGATTTGAGTTCTCTCTCTCTTGGAGCTTCTTATATTGTGAATGTGATGCTGGTTGGGTATATTCTATAACATGTAAGTGCAATTTTGATGTCATTTTTCTTGTTGCTGCATACATTTGAACATCTTTATGATTAGGGCTAATTGTTGCATATGTTAAATGTGGAATTATGTGGCTATTTTAGCATATATATGTGTATGTTCCATGTCATATGAATGGAATTTCCTAGAGATTGTGTTATCTTGATAAGACTTCACCATTTGCAAGAAGTATAAATGTTTTAATGTCACTTTTCTTTAGTCAATAACATTGGACGAAGTTCCCCGGATGTGGGTGATTGACATGTTCAAAATAGGTGGCCACATGGTCTCTCCACGTAGAGGCACTTGGCCTCTCCATACGACAACACCTGCCTCCCGCATGAAGCCTTTAAATTTGAAGCTAAGGGAAGGACGCCGACACTTGCGGAATTTACTCCTCCCCCTCGACCTCCGCTACTGCAACTTGCAACTGAGCCATTTAAGGCCGATGGCTCCGGTTTTCAAACTAATTTTCATTTCCGTCTTTCATTTTCTGTAGACCTCCGACATGCCTCTGCCCATTTCTCTGCAAACCTCTATCACGCCTTTGCCCATTTCTCTGCTCCTCTGCCTCCCTTTGAGCTTTCTTCTCCAGCCCTGCAAACCTCCATCTCGTCGACTCAATGCTAAGAAGACACCGGATGAGGTGTCGTCGAGGAGGCGGCAAAGGCTCTCTGTCTCGCCCTCTAGTTCTTGCAATGGTTGCGCGCTCTTTGTCCATCTCAATCGTTTTGGAAGAACATGAGTTTCTCGACCCCCAACTACTCCCAGCTCAGCTCTCAATTCACCTCCCTGAGGAGCAAAATTACCTCTCAGGCTCCGAAACCAAAAAATGGCCGTGCAAATCGACATTATCGTGCTCCTCCTCTCCTCTGCCATGAAAATCTGTCGGCCTCCCCGTCAAACACTTGGTGGAAGACTTAGACAGCGGTGGGAGCAGCCCTTTAGAGGGCACCCGACAAAAAGATGCAGAAGTGGACAACGTGGCTCGCTCCACTTCGACTCCAGAGCTAGCACCCCAGATCTCAAAGAAGGATGAGACCATGTCCGACTATGGTTATTTCATAATTTAGTAGAATCCTAAAATGGAAAATCATTATGCCCAGAATAGGTAGTTGCATCTCTTTGGCACTCCTCTTTTTTAGTTTATATATGCTCCTCTATAGTTTCTATGTCTATCTTTATCTCTTCATGCAAACTCTGTCACTCATGTTCATGCTTATGGTTGGTTTCCCCTTGAAGGGCAACCCATTTTTTGAATTTTTGAACTCATTAAGGGTTGGTTTCCCCCTTAAGGGTAGCCCATATTTTGACTTTTTGAACTGTCTTCATTCAACAGGGGTTGGCTAATCCAACAACCCATGTCCTAAAGTTTGATTGTATTTTTGTACATTATAATATAAATTAGCATAACTTAGAATTAAAAAACATTGGAAGAATTTGACTTTGAAGCCTCCTTGAACGATAAATACACCCCATCTTCTTAATTATCCTTGACTCCATATCCCCAAGTGAAATTAGGCATTGATCCTTCATAGGGTGATCATTTTATCCCTTATTTTTACCTTTTGTCCATTTTTTTCCAGGTCTAGCCCCATTAGGTCACCTAATGCATCACTTTCCCAGAAATATGGCCCTAAGAGAAATTGGATCTCCTAAGGTCAACTGCACTAGTGGATCCCCAGATCTCCTCAAATTTTGAAGACATTCTGACACTGTACTCTTGGGATATCCCAAGCCCTAGCTATAGAATCAAGTTTTGCCCTATGTTTCCCAAGGCTAGCACTTGTCAGGATCAATTTGACCTTTTGAAGTAAAAATTATTGTTTCATGCTTTCCTCTCACCTTGTATAGGATAGGGAAATCATTAGTTGTTAAATTCCATCCCCAAACCTGGGTTGGGTTCACCTGGCCCCAAAATTTCTAGCACTTTCATCAAGGATTATTTTGGAATGCAAGTTCTTATAGGATTTTAGGGATTGGGAAGCACCTCTACAAGTTATACCCTTCATCCTCACCCCATCTCCATGGAAATTCAAGGCCCTTGCTTAAAGAACAAGCAATCTCCATCCTTCACCTCCTACTAGGGAAAGGGTTTAAGGGGTCAATTCTTGTCTATTCATTGATATATCCTTTATTAATGGCTTCCCAAAAGCACAAGGACTCCTCCCATCGGTGAAAGTCCATAAAGAGCAGGGAGCCTTAGATGTGGTGATAGTGGGCTAAGCCTCCACCATTTCCCTTAACCTAACTTTTTCCCTCTGAAGAAACCCTTTTAGGTCCCCTGCTAGTTTGTGTGTTAGCAAGACCAAAAATACAAATTGTGTCCTATTCTTGAAAATTAAGCTCCTTTATATTAAAATGGAAAAAAATGAATCAAATAGTGCTTTTTCTTTTCTTTTCTTTTTTTAGGAATCAAAGACTTGAAAGATGAGTTAGGAGACATAGGAGAATCGATACCTAGTGTTGATCTTGTGACAATCACTTTAAATGGAATTTCAAAGGAATATAAAATGTTTATTACATGTCTTGTAGCAAGAGAGAAAGCTCCTAATTTTGAGGAATTGATAGGCATACTAATGCATGAAGAAGAGAGGCACAGGAATTTGATGCCTCAGAATAAAGACTTAGCATTTGTGGCAAAGAAGAAACACTTCAAATGAAAACAAGGAGAGGGAAGTAAAGGTGGAAGTCCATTTCAAAGAAGGCCATCTCCAAATTTAAATCAAGGTATGCCACCTACGATAAATGATTCTCAAATTAAATGTTTTAATTGTGATAGAAGTGGGCATCTTGCCATAGATTGTTACAATAATAAAAGTGATGAAGTGAGACACAAACACAAAAGACATTCATGACACTTTACACAAGAAGCCCTGAATTCTGATGTTTAGAATCTTGTAACATCCTTGGGAAAAAATTACATGTAATAAAGTTAATAAAGGAAAAAGAAGACCAAGGTCATGGGACACTTATTCCAATTTGAATGTTGGGAAAAATATCGTAGTGGACATCACTTGTTGTGTATTATGTCTGTTAGTGTCAGAGTTTGCATTCTGCCATCAATGATCAAAATCACTCTTTTATATTCATTTTAGGGTTCCCACTCAAGATTTTTTTTATCATTCCATTAGGTCATGTAAAAAATTGATTCACTGATGGTATCCCTAGTAATAAAACCTCACTCTCCCTCAAAATTTCACATTTGCTGACCCACCTTCATGTCCTGCTAAGAATAAAAACACTTTTGAAAAGCTTATTTCACTATGTCTTATGTTTGTTAAATTCAACCATGGAGTCAAGTCATTAAAGGTCCCATTAGGTCATTAGGTTTCATTGTTCAAGGTCCAAAAATGCCCCATTTCATCTCAATAAGGTCAGAAAAAGGTGTGAGAGTGACTCAATAAACATTTCATTATCATATGTAGAGGATTATCAACATGTAGATATGATATTTTTAAAGTTGTAATTATGGTTTCAAGTATGATTTTCATACTCAAATGTAATTTTATTCAAATACAGAGTTTTAATTTATTTCATTTTTTAATGTAATTTTATGCTTCCTATATGTAATAAGTTACTCTCCAAAAGCTGCCAACTCCAACTTCATATGCAAAAATGAAGACCACCAAATCAAAGTGAAAAGTGCCAAACTCCAGCAACTTCATCTTACAAAGAAGAAAAGTCAAAGAAAAAGGGATATTCAACATGCTTTCAAAAAAGTGAAAATAAAAATAGGAAAAGTGGGTTTTTGATCTAAATAAAAATTCACTAAGGTATTAAAGACTCTTAGACATCAATTTGAAATTCATTTGCCTCTTGTTCTATTGAGCAAACACTTGAGGAGAGCGAATTTTAGATTTTATGGGCAAAATTGGAGAAAACCTGAGTGGAGGGTGCATACTCTGAAGGTGCTGCGCACAGACAGAAGGCGTTCCGCATAGCCTTAAGGCGCTGCTCACAGCCTTAAGGTGCTGCGCATATGTCCAGAAAAGCCCAAAACGCTTCAAAATTTGCCCAAATTATCTCTAGAGCTACAACATCGATCTCATCAGCCTCTAGCAAGTAAGTAAAGGTAAAAATCCATCATTTCTCTCCTCCTTCAAAGTTTATTGGTTGGTGTTGTATAATTTGCTTGAAGAATTTGGTGTAAACTCACTCAAAGCCCTAGTTTTCCTCCCTAACACTCAAAACTGCTAAAACCCATTTCCCTTACACTCTCATACCCTTTCCACATTGCAAATACTCTTTCCCAAAACCTCTGTTATTACAATCCCTATCCATAAGCTTTTAAATCCTAAAACCCTAAGCCCTAGGTGCTCCTTTTACCTAGGCTCCCAATTCCCAATTGCCCATCCTAAAATTCCCTTTAATCCCTAATTCCCCATCCTAATTCCCATCACAATATCACTCCTTTTCCCTTCCCCCATTTCTCATAGCCCTAACATTATCTCCCACAAATTTCCCTTTCCCCATTTCCTATCCCCAAAAGTCACCTTCCACATTATCATATACTTCCCTAAGGTTTTGGACATAAAAACACCATGACAGCAGAAGAAGAGCATAACAAACCATACAATGAGGAAGAGGAAATAGAGGCTAGGAGGCCACATAAAGGGGGCAGGATAATCAGACTTGAACCTATTAGCACTAGGGAAATTTTAGCTTCTCTAATGACAGTAACATGTTTCAAACATGTTGATTGTTATGAATTTTGTGAACAAATTCAGAGGGTTCAACACCGTGACATGTTGACCAGGCTCTTCATATCCAACCTCCACAACAACCAAGTCACTTTAGCTGGAGTCACCTTTACTATCTCAACTGCCATTATTTCAGCTGCCATCAGGATCCCGAATGTTGGGGAGAAGTGGTTCAAAAAGAGAGATTTGAAAGAAAACTACTTTGACTCGTTCCTGAAACCAAGGTATAAGAATGAGGAAAAGAGTTTCTTTCATTTTTCCCACCTCCAGGACATATATGCACCAATGATGAAGATAATCATGAAGTACTTTTCATGCGAGGGTATATTTTCAAGGCTTTATACTTATCACATCCGCCACTTGATGCATTTCACTAGGGTAAAGATGTTGAACATACCATACTACCTTTTCCGAAGCATAGATAAGATGGCATTCATTGTACAGAAAAGGGAATATGAACATCAAATGAAAAGTATTTTCCATCATTCCTTAATTAAAATCCTAGTCCTATATCATATCAATCAACTAAACATTGCATGGGATACCTTCATAGCCCATGATATATTCAGAGACCTTCCTACTCAGGATGCACAAAATGTGCCTTCATCATCCCAACCATCCACTTCCATCCCTCCATCTCAGCCCATATCACCTTCATCCTCATCAGATCATACTCCTTCACCCATTTCACCCCCTTCATCTCCATTTCATACTGAGATTGGATCATGCAGTAGGATTGAGGTCAATGACCCTAAGAGGGCTATTATGGTTGAGGTTGAGTCATTTCCAAAAACATACTAGAGAGGTCACAGGAATGTGTTTTCTCCACATAAAGTGGAAGGGGCTATGCCTTTTACATCAAAAAAGCAGGTGGAAAAAGGCAAAGAGAAGGTCATTGAGGCATCCATTCATGATGAGGGGGACACTCATGAAACATAGTAGGAATTTCAACTTGTTGACCTAGATGAGGATGAAAATGACAAAATCACTAATGCAACCATCAAAGGAAAGGATGCCAATATTAGTGAGCTCCAGACTAATCTTGACAGGGACAAATATTTCATATACTTCCTTGATTAGGAGAATGAGGAATTGAAGACTAAACAGGTCATTGATGAGGTCAAGTATGTCACTTCTCAAAGGGAGGCAAAAAAGGCCAAAGCCATGCTAGATGAAACACTTTAAAAGTATGGATTGCTTGATGAAAAAGAGGATCAAGTACCAATTTTGAGGCAATTTGAAACATTTTAGCAAATTCTGAGTTTGAGTGTGTTTTTCTGAACAAGGAAATATCAAAAAATTTGTCATATGCGCAGCACCCTAGGCACTACGCAAATGATAGGGGAATGTTTTGGGAAAAAGGTCACCACTAGTGGATTCATAATGACAAATACAGTCAGGAAAACCACTTTTCCATCCTTCATTTGCAGATTGAGGAGGTCAAAAGGGAAAAAAAACCACCAAAAAATCACGTTTCTGCCCATATTTTTGCCTAGGTTAGGAGATTGTAATTTTGAAGGCTAAAATCAACATCATTTTGAGAGATGGAGGCATATTCAGAAAGAAGACCTGACAAGCTTTCCAACAAGCCATATTGGGCCTAATTTGGACACATGTAGGTCAGTTAAAAGTTGCCTTGAACATGGAGGGCGCACAACCTTAAGGCGCTGCGCATATGACAGGAAAATGGTGCATATGACAGTTTACTGATCTTTTTGGTTTTTCACTGTAAATTTTGATTTTATCTCAGAAAATAATCTTTCTATTAATGTAATTTATGATGGTAAATGTAATTATGTTATGGATAAGTTACCTAGGGGTAGATTCATTAGGTAAAAGTTATCCGTAAGTCAAATGAATCAGTTTCATGGAAGTTAGGGAGGAGTCACTTGGACCTCCCTACACTCTAGGGACCAGTTCAAATTATTGTGGATCAGCTCCTCAACTTAGGGATTCGACCCCTAAGGTTGGGAGAGGTTTTTTGAGGCCTATATCATGTCATTTTTTACTCATTTTCAAAAATTCGAATCCGTTTGGATGTTATCTTGTTGATGAAGGAACTATTGTACTCAGTTTGGCCAGTTAATAAAGAAGAGTTGCAGCTATTTTTTGGGATACTTGTGGTATGATGTTTATCTTTATTTTTTCTTCAGTTTCATATGTTAGAATGTATTATATTCATGTTCATTACATCTCTATGGTATGATACCTTTCAAGTTAGATAGGCATAACACAAGCTTGTTCATGCTCTGTTATTGGAAATTGATCATAGTTTGTCCATTTTCCTCTGTTTAGGAAGAATACATCCCCCATGATCTTCCTATCTCCTCATCAGTCTTAAAACCATCCCATCACAATCATATTAAAGTGCTAAGACTTATGGCTACCTTGCCCCATTGAATCTCTACAACCCTATCTCATTTGCCCTGACCTAGCTCCCTTGACCTAATATATTCATCTAGTGAAACCCAACCCAATCAAATCAAAACAACCCTTGCACTCTATATCTAACCTAAAAACCCTAATTCCTCTAGCCCTCCTAGTTGTGACCTTCTGGATAGAGCCCTCTTCGACTTGGTAGGGCTAGCTACCAAGCCAAAAGTTTGGTCTGTGGTTACCTCTGTTGGGATTCCTTCTTCAGCCTTGGGAATCTGGTGGAGTGATAACAATGTCTAAGGGGAAATTGGCAAAGGTTTTGAAAAGACAAAAAGACATTAATGGCACTTTATTTATGAAAATAAAGGAAAATAAGAGAAAAGGGAGGTGAAAGGTCATAGGTTTCATGTGTGGAGAAAATTGAAGGAAAATTAAGGAAAATGAAGAAATTAGAGGCATCAATAATAAAAAAGCATCAGAGGATCAATTCACAACTTTTATTGGTTTATCCTTTTGTCAGTTCAGCTTTGAAATTAGTCTGAGAGAGGATAAGAGCACCAAGAGGAGGAGGAAATCAAACAAACAATAAAAGGACAAGGAAAGCAAGGATCAAGCAAGGAAAGGTTGGATCAAGTAGTTTCAGTGGGAATACTTGCAGGTATCAGGTTTCATGTATGATCTCCTATCTAGTTTTGGCATGCATGGTATGTGAATTTGTATCTTTGGTTTATTTGTTTCCTTTGACATGGGTTTTTTCGGGTTTCAACAATGGTTATTAGCCCCTTCTTGCCATTTCCGGATTGTCATGGTGTGATGGGATTCATTCTTGGTTGAGCTTTGGATTGCTGAAACATTTTGGATCTAGGTGAGGTGGTTTCACGAAAATCCCAAGGGTTGGGTATGGAGATGGTTTTCTCTGGGAAGCCCTTAATAGGTGGGTGGAGATAAGAAAATTCCTCAAGGGATGGTGAAGGAATTATAAGGCATCCAAGCTCAGTTTGGTTTTGTGATCTTGAGATCGGTTTAGGTGAGATCACGGTATGGTGACAGTGGAGGTGGTTTAACCTCTGGATTCCCTTGGTTGTTTATGGATTGGTTTATCCCATTATATCCCACATTCATGTTTGGAATATGGCACGAGGGTGATTGGATGAAAGAAATATTTGGTCCAGCGGAATCTATGGTCAGGTGGTATGTGGAAGTCCTTGACTTGGTTGGTTTTGCATATGATTAATAAGAGCTAAGTCTCTCTTGTCTTTGATGAGTATTAATACTTGTTATCATGTGGCTTTAATGGTTGTTCTATCATTGTTATCTATTTGGCTATATGTTCGTTATAAGCATGGTTATATGACAGATTTAAATATGGCTCTTATCACATTTTAATTAATGAATGTCTCGCTAATGAATGCATGACCTAATTTAGGTTATGACAACTATTGTGAGAAGGCATTGGTCCTTCTTGTTAAAATTTAGTTAAGTTTCATATCCCTATGTCCAGATATGCATTCATGACCTGAAGGTTGCATGTTTATCATCTGTTTGAAGGAATGCCAGTCCTATTTGGGAGGGGTCAGGTAAAGTCTTGGTTCAATTTTTGTTTTAGAAGCTTTTTTTCTATGTTATTCATCATTTTGGAAGTTTCATTGAGTTCTAGGAAGAGGCTTGAGTCGTAGCCCTGAAAAAGTGGCTCAAAATATGGGGTCGCTGACACATAACTTATTGGAAAAGTCCACAATCGCTGGGAAGTAGGCCTATGGGAGTGACTGGAGCGTTACAGTCTCTTAGAGGCCTTGGCAAGGGAGCAACTGAGGCTCTAGGTCAGTGAAAAAGAGAGTTATCTCACAGGTTGGACACCTAGAGGGGTTGGGTAGCTCCTAGAGGTCTTATGGCACCTGAGGGAGGTCAATGAAGTCTTAAGTTGTCGACTCCATTTCCTTAAGGTCATATAGGAGGTTGAGTCTTATCATAGTGACCATCAACTCATGTTTACCTCGGGAAAACCGATGAAAGTGGGTAAATGTGGGAGGAGGTGGTTACAGGGTGGTATTAGAGCAAGTTGTGCTCTCTTTGGGTAAAGTTTGATGTTGTCAAGGTTAAGGTTTTCCTACATGGGGTCATGGTATAAAGTGGTATGGTCATGCATGATGTTGTTATATTGATATGATTATCATTATACATGTATTGTGCTAATGTGGACTGATTTTGCAGATGAGATAAGACTCCTATGAACGCCATTGAGGTATGGTTTTGATTTTGGTATCTATTTGGTTTATATGACATGGTACACTTGCAGGAAGAAGATACTGAAAGATGACGAGCAAAATGGTAGACTAAAGTTCTCATGACTCTCCCTACATATCAGTTGGGAAACAAGGAGATGAGTATTCTCTTGGTATAGCACATACATTGAGGAGTTTGAAGGTAGAGGTCAGAAGTTGCAAAGCAGACAATGGTAGGTTGGTTGAGGCTCAGGAAAGACTTGCAAGGGCCTAGGAAAAGTAGGTAGATGTAAATGAAGTGATTATTCAAAGCTTGTCAGAATTTCAGAGATAAGGATGATTGAGTATCAATCAAGAGTGGGAAGATAAAACTAATGAAGCATATGGCAGCAGGTCTCAGTCTGGATACAGGTTGAATAAAGGGGATACAGTTAGAGGCGACATATCTCTAGATACATCTGACAAGAGGACTGGTTTGTATGGGCATGATTATAGTTCCACATTTAGGAGACATTATCGTCATCATCACCGTCATCATCCTTATAGGAGGAGTGAGTACTTTTCGCAAGAGTTCAGGAAGGAAAAGCCTCCTACATTTGATGGAGAGATGAAGAAGTCAAAATATGCAGAGGCATGGTTGCCTGGGATGAAGAAATTATTCAAATTGCATAATTACTTAGAGAACATGAAAGCCAAGATATCCACCTTTGCTCTTAAAGGGAAATCATACATTTGGTGGGAAGATGTGAAGAATGTTAAGGGCATTCAGGAAGAAGAGTTGATTTTGGATGAGTTCGAGAGACTCTTCAAGAAGAAGTACCTGTCAAGAGGTACTCTAATGACAGAGCTAAGGAATTTTATGAGTTGCAGATGGCTTCTATGACACATGATGAGTATACTTGAAGGTTCATAGAGTTTTTGAGGTATGTGACTTACCTAAAGGATGATAAAGCTAAGATTCATATATTCTTTAGTGGGTTTCTGGTAGCATATAGAGACCAGATTGAGTTTTATGAGCCTAAATTGTTGGAGGATGCCATCCAGAAATTGAATCATTGTTATGAGAAATCAAAGTGCAAAGCTAAGCCTAAGCGTGATTTGAAAGGAAATGATAAAGTTAAAGGGAAATGGCCAACGAAGCAAGGAAGACCTCAAGATGCAGGTGAGAAAGAAAATATTGCTCCTTATAAGAATTTCAATGCAGTTTAGAAGGGACATGGGTTGCAACTTGGAGAGAAACAAGATAGAGGTGATGGTAGGGGACCGTTGCAGTGTTGGATATGTGGCAATTATCATCACAGGAAAGTTTTTCCATTATACCAGGGTGGCAGGCCTCAGATCTATAATGATCAGGAGGCACAAAAAGTTAGGGACGTTGGTCATAACATTCCTAAGATTTATGCAGTTCTGGACAATAAGCAGGTAGATCACCAGGCATCCATTATTGAGATGGAAGGTAAGCTTTGTGGTCGAGTTGTTTCTATTTTGATTAATCCTCGATCTAATTGTAGTTATGTTAATCCTGACTTGGTGGATAAGTGTGGCTTGAGAAAATAAGTGCATGCAGAGTCTTGGTTGGTGTAGTTGGCTATAGGTACTAAGAAGAGAGTTCATAATTGGGTAAGAGCTTATGAATTTGAGCTGAATGGTATGCCTGCAACAACACATTTGAATGTATTTCCATTAGGATCATATAGTATGCTTTTGGGTATGGATTGGTTGTATCTTCATAGGACCAAAGTGGTTTGTTATGAAAAGGGGATTGAGTGCCCATATGATAATGAGGAAAATAGAATCTTGCGGGGAAAGTGATCTAGATGGATATTGGTGGCCAGCCACCTATTCCATTTGAAATACCACCATTAGTTCTTTCAGTTTTTCAGTTTCAGCACAACTTACTATTTTTAGCAGTTTTTTCAGGTCCTGAACTTCCAGAGCCGTTTTGAGGCCCTGAACAACGTTTTTTGGGAAAACTGAGAGAAACATGGGTCCATAGACCGATGTTGCCCACATCAAAAGTTGTAGTCATCGAATAGATATTTCTAATGAGGTATGGTGCGCATCAAACGAAGATCGTATGCCAAATTTACGTCCCCAGGAAGTTGAAACACCAATTTACCCAAACGGGGCCCATAGTTTTGGCGCTTCATCTCCTAGGGTTAGGCTTTTGGATGTTTAGGGTTTTCCATTGTTTCTGAATAATAAATAGGCCCTCGAGCCTCATTGTAACACAATTCAGAGGCTTGTAGCTAGTACATCTCTTCTCAAAGATAAGCTTCCAGTGCCCTAGCTAGTTTATTTCCACTAAGTCTGTAAGCATATTTCTGTTATTTGATATTAATGAAATGAAGTATTATTTCCGCTACATCTTTGTGTTTGTGTCTATTTCTGTATTTTATTGCATTCCTGTATAAATTTGGATCAGTGGTATCAGAGCGGTCTGCTCTTTCTTTGTTTTTCTTTGCATGTCCCCAACACGGTCAAGGTATAAGGAGTTAGGGCTCGATCTGGTTAAACCCTTGCAAGATCATCCTCGCAAACCCCGACGACCTCCCATGGCGAAAGAAAAGAAAGACGAGGGAGTAGGAGATCCTATCAAAATATTGCTCGAGGAGGCCCTACGGAAACAAGGGAACGCGATGATGGATAACTTTGCTCAGATCCTTCAATGGCTGCCCACCTACAACGCATCTACATCCAACAACCACTCTAGAGGCGCCATTCCCTTCAAGGTATATGTAAAATTTGACATTCTTGTATTTGAAGGGCAGATAGATGCAAACGTCGTCGATAGATGGTTGAATTTGCTAGAAGGGTATTTCTCGGTCCATAATTTCTCCGCCCGATAAAATATTATTTTTGCACTCCTCAAAGCTGCCCCCCATGTCAAGGACTAGTGGGAAACCTACTGTGAGAAAAAGGACAAGGGGGAACCCTCTTTGTTCTCGGCTGCACTCACTTGGAATTCGTTCTGAGACGACATCAAGGAACAATATTACCTTGTGGGGAGCTATGAGGACAAGTACATCCAACAGACCACACAGCAGCAGCAAAGGGATCAAGATGTGCACAAACTGCTGAATTTGTTCCATACCTTGCGCACAAAGTTGGGTATTAAATATTCAGAGAGACATTTGGTGCTCAAGTGCCATAACTGTCTGCACAAATACATTCAGGAGGAAATATAGTTCCTCGATATTACATCGCTTGGCACAACATATCACTATGCTTCCAAGATCGAGCATAACAGCGCCACTCACAACATAAATGAGTGTCGGGCCAAACATTCGTTGGTGGTCGAACTAAAGGCACCCGAATCAGATGCATGTTCTGATCCTAAGTCAGAACCAGACAAAGGCAATGAAAAAGGGAAGCAGATCATTAATGCGGATCCCAGTGCCATTGTTTCGACCACCAAGCTCCAGGGGGAGGATCCCGAGGATCCAGAGGAGGGGTAGTGCCTCTTCCATTCACAGATGTGGGTGAAGGGTTCTCCACTACAATTCATTGTCGATAACGGAAGCCAAAAGAACCTTATTTCAGCAGAGGTCATGAATCAGCTCGGCCTACCAACCATAGCACACCCGTAGACGTATACCATTGGGTGGCTTCACGAAGGAAGAGATCTCCACGTCCTCTAGTAGTGCCTCATTTTGTACAACATCAAGCCATTCACGGATGAGGTACTATATGATGTTGCTCCTCTTGATGTGTCTCATGTATTATTGGGCCAACCATACTTTTGGAGGCGACATTATGTGTATGAGTCTAGGCCTCGCGCTGTTATTATTACTTTGGAAAATAAATTGTACAGGATACCAGAGGTAGTACTGCCTCATGTCATCTCTTTGACTACTGCAAAACAACGCAGTAAGATTGTTTCCCAAACTACGAAATTTATTTTCCTTACAACTCACTCAGAGGGAAATAAGAATATTGTGGCCACAACCTCGAAACAGGGCTCCCCTGCATGGCTGCAGCAGATGGACAAAGTCATGGAGCAACGAGGACATTTTCTCCTCACTCATAGAGGTTCCTCTACACTTACAGGACAAGCACTCCATTGATCTGACCCTCAACGCATCGCCGCTTGATGTTTCCATACCTCATGCAATTACACAAACAAAATTCACACATGTATTGTTGGAGGCTGATAAAGAAACCAAATTTACCGCACGCATCCAGCAGGTCCGCTCGTAGGTCCATGACATCTTCGACAAATCTAATACTTAGTTCTACAGAATTTGCCTCATCTCATGGAGGATCTTAATGCAATGGGGAACATTGCTTCCTAAGGGGGGAGGAATGATCCAGGTGGATATTGGTGGCCACCCACCTATTCCATTTGAAACTCCACCATCAGTTCTTTCAATTTTTCAATTTCAGCACAGCTTACTATTTTTAGCAGTTTTTCGGGTCCAGAACTTCCGGAGCCGTTTTGAGACCCTAAACGACGTTTTTTGGGAAAATTGGGAACAACATGGGTCTTTCTAACGAGGTATGGTGCGTGTCAAACAAAAATCGTATGCCAAAGTTACGTCCCTGGGAAGTTGAAACGCCAATTTACCCAAACGGGGCTCATAGTTTTGGCTCTTCATCTCCTAGGGTTAGGTTTTTGGATGTTTAGCGATTTCCATTGTTTCTCAATAATAAATAGGCCCTCGAGCCTCATTGTAACACAGTTCAGAGGCCTGTAGCCACCACATATCTTCTTAGAGATAAGCTACCAATGCCCTAGCTAGTTTATTTCGACTAAGTCTGTAAGCATATTTATGTTATTTGATATTCATGAAATGGAGTATTATTGCTGCTGCATCTCTGTGCTTATGTCTATTTCTGTATTTTATTGCGTTCCTATATAAATCCAGATTAGAAAGAATAAACCTACATCACTTAGGATGGTCACAACTATGCAAGCTAAGCATAGTTGCAGGAAAGGGTGTGTAATGTTTGTAGTTCATATTTCCAGCGACAAGGGTAAGGATGTTGAGGATTCATAAATATTCAAGAGGTACCTTGTATTGCAGCAATTTCAAGATGTGTTTCTAGTAGATATTCCATATTTTCCTCCTCATAAGAAAGTGGACTTTTCTATTGAGTTGGTACCAGGATGAACACCAACATCAAAGGCACCTTATAGGATGAGCACACCAGAGTTAGTAGATTTTAAGTTGTAGCTAAAGAAAATGTTTGATAAGGGATATATTAGGCCAAGTGCATTGCCTTGGGGTGTATCAATATTTTTTGTGAATAACAAGGATGGTACTCTCAGGTTATGAATTGTTTATAGGCAGTTGAAGAAGGTGGCGATCAAGAAAAAGTACCCATTTCCGAGGATTGATGACTTGTTTGATCAGTGAAGGGAGCAACAATTTTCTCGAAGATTGATATGAGATCAGGATATCATTAGGTACGCATCAAAGAAGAGGAAATCTACAAGACTACTTTCAGGACGAGGTATGGGCATTATGACTTTGTCGTGGTTCTTTTTGGTTTGACTAATGCCCCATCTAATTTTATGTGTTTGATGAATAGTGTCGTGTGTCCTTATCTGAAAATGTTTGTTATTGTATTCATTGATGATATATTGATATATTTTAAGAATGAGGAAGAACAAGTTGAACACTTAACAACAATGTTGAGATTACTAAGAGAGCATCAGTTGTATGCCAAGCTTGGAAAGTACAGTTTCTTTCAGATAAAGGTACATTACTTGGGAGATGTTGTCTCCAAGGAAGGCATAACAGTGGAGCCGAAAAATATTATAGTTATCATAGAGTAGGAAGCTCCTGCCAATGTAGATGAAGTGAGATCATTCATGGGGTTAGAAAGTTATTATAGGAGGTTCATCAGGAAATGGTCACACATTGTATATCCTATTACATCCTTGCAAAGGAAAGGTAAGAAATTTGAATGGATAGAGGAATGTGAAGACAATTTTGAGAAGTTGTTTACAAATGCTCCAATGTTAAATATTATAGATCCAGATAAAGAGTTTGTGGTATGTACAAATGCTTGCAAGAGAGGGCTTGGTGGATTTCTGATACAAGAGGGACAAGTGGTGTGCTATGAGTCTAGGAAACTGAATGAGCACGAGCATAACTATGTGACTCATGATCTTGTGTTGGCAGTGATTATTCATGCCTTGAATATGTGCAGGCATTATCTTCTTGGTAGGAGGTTTGTATCAACCAGTGATCATAGTGCGTTGAGATATTTGTTTGACCAACCGAATCTGAATGTCAGGCAGGCTAGGTGGTTGACCGCGATCAGTGAGTTTGACTTTGAGATCAGATACATTAAGGGTAAGGAGAACAGGGTTGCAAATGCTCTCAGTAGGAGAGTGCGGATGAGCCATGTTGTGGCGGTGAGCTCACATGGGAAATATTTATATGATCAGATCTTAAATGCATGACAACAAGATGACAAGTATAAAGATATTATGCACAGGTTATAGTAGGGTACAGATGATCAGGATGTGGACTATCATCTCACGACAGATGGTTTAGTGAGATTCAGAGATAGGATCTATGTGTCAAATGGAAGTGGGCTCAAGAAGCTTATATCGAGGGAGTTTCATGTCAAGCCATATTCAAGTCACCCAGGATATCAGAAGACATTGACAACAGTGAAGAAGTTTTACTATTGGCTGAATCTGAAGAAGGAAGCGGAAAATTTTGTGGCTAGATGTTTGGATTGTTAACAGGTGAAATCAAAGAGTAAGCATCCAGGTGGGTTGCTTCAAACTATTCTGATTATAGAATGGAAATGGGAGGTCACTTCCATGGATTCATTACAGGTATTCTGAGAACATCGAGACAACATGATTCTATCATGGTTTTGGTTGATAGGTTGAGCAAGGTAGCTCACTTCATTCCAATGAAGACTACTTATTCACCTAGTGAGGTGGCACATGTCTTCATCAGGGAGATACTGAGATTGTATGGTGTTCCGAAGAATATTGTGTCAAACAAGGATGTTAAGTTCAATTCCAAGTTTTAGAAGGATATGTTTGTAGGATTGGGGACAGAGTTGGCCTTCCGAACAACTTATCATCCCCAGACAGATGGACAGACAAAGAGGGTCAACAAGATTTTGGAGGATATGCTGAGGATGTATTTCATGCATCAATAGAGGAGATGGAAGGGGTACCTTTCATTGATTAAGTTTGCTTATAACAATGGTTATCAGGAGTCATTGAGGATGAGTCTGTTTGAGGCGTTGTATGGGCATATTTGTAATACTCCCATCAACTGGAGTGATCGAGTGAACATGGTACTTATAGGACTGGATATGTTGGCAGAAATGGAATGGGAGATGCAGGTTATAAATAAGAATATAAAGGCAACACGAGAAAGGAAGAAGAGTTATGCATACCAACACAGGGCATTTAATGAGTTTCCGGTTGGGGAGCATGTATATTTGCCCATCAAGCCAAAGAATATCTCCTTGAGGATTGGATCATGTGCCAGTTTGGCACCATGATATTGTGGGCCTTCCGAGATCCTTGAGATGATTGGACCAATGGCCTACATACTTGTATTTCCTCCAACATTGAAAGTCTATGATGTTTTCCATATTTCATTTCCTAAAATATATGTAAAGGATGTTAATCATGTTATTGATTGCTCTGTATTTCAAGTGGAACCATAAGGAGAATTCCAGCCATAACCTTAGTGCATATTGCAGCGGAAAAAACTCATGCTCTAGAATAGATAAATAGAGTAAGTTGAAGTGCAGTGGAAGCACTTTGGGCTTGATGAAGCTACATGGGAGATGGTTGATCAGATGAAGGCTATGTATCCTTCATTGTTTATCGGTGGAGTCAAATGCGTTTTTGTTATTTGTACATATTTATTTATGGTTGCTATTGTAAATACCACAATGAGTTGTGTTATAAAGCTCCAATAAGTGGTATGGTTGTCATGTTTGTCAATTTGTTATTGCTTTTGATCAAGTTGTTCATTATAAATACTGCAACGAGCTAAGTTATAAAGCTCCATGGGAAATATGTTATGGTTTTCAGCAGTTTTGCTAGTTGTAGGTGTCATTGAACACCAAGGACAGTGTTCCCCTAAGGGGGAGGGGTCTGTAACAGCCTCGGGTTGAAATTTCATGTAATAAAGTTAATAAAATAAAAAAAAATATTAAGGTCATGGGACACTTATTCCAAGATGAATGTTGGGAAAAATATCCTAGTGGGCATCACTTGTGTATTATGGCTAAGGGGAAATTGGCAAAGGCAATGGCAAAGGTTTTGAAAAGGAAAAAGACATGTTTGGCACTTTATTTATGAAAATAAAGGAAAATATGAGAAAAGCGAGGTGAAAGGTCACAAGTTGCATGTGAGGAGGAAATTGAAGGAAAATTAAGGAAAGGAAGAAATTAGAGGCACCAACACTAAAAATACATCATAGGATCAATTCACAGCTTTTGCTGGTTTATCCTTTTGTCAGTTTAGTTTTGGAATTAGTCTAAGAGATGAGAAAAGCACCAAGAGGAGGAGGAAAGCAAGAAAGCAAAATAACGACGAGGAAAGCAAAGAAGGATAAGGAAAGCAATGATTTGTATGCAACCAACTCACAAAATAGAAGAAAAGACAGATCAACGACTTAAAAATTATTCTCTTAGAGGGGGAAACCTCCTTTACATTACATATATGAACAATTATTGGATGATACAAGTGACAATACCTCCTTTCTATATATAGGAGTTTAAGGCGTCACAATATAATTAGAGCCTAGATAACAATACTAATGTAAGGGTACAACAATAACAATAGTGGGTCTATGGGGAACAACAATAACAATATGGGGGATACATGGGCACAACAATAATAATAAGGGGGCTACACTAACAATAACAATAAGGGGCTACACTAGTATTATAGGGACCTAACATGCCCCTCTCCTTCAAAAAAGTGTTGTCCTCGACACTTGAGTAGTTATGGATGCTTCTATATAAAATTCTCATCCTCCCATGTGGAATCTTCAATGGGTAAGTTCTTCCACTTAATGAGATACTCTTAAATTGATTGATTTTGTAGTTTTCGGGTTCTTGTTTTTGTGATTGCTTCAGGCTCCAATATGATTTTTCCTTCCTCATCAAGTTCTGGCAATATTTTTTGAACTCGAATCTTGTCACCATAACATTATTTAAACATGAAACATGGAAAATTGGGTGCTCTCGGGAAGATGCAGGAAGCTCCAATTTGTATGCCATAGTACCAATATTTTACAACACCTTGTAAGGACCATAGTACTTGGGTGATAACTTCTTATCCTTCTTATCTTGCTTAAGGGACATTTTTTTGTATGGTTGTAGTCGTAAAAATACCTAGTCACCGACATCAAAACTTCTTACACTGCGATGTTGATCTTCCTGTTGTTTCATTTGATTCTACACCAGATTGAGGTTATACTTTAAGAGTTGGAGAACTTGTTGTTGATGCTAGATGTGATATTCCACTGCTTGCACCTTAGAATTATCTCTTAAAGATGATGTGATGTATGGTGGATGATATCCATAAAGTACCATTAATGGGGTCATTTTTGCCGCAGTATGGAAGGAAGTGTTATACCACCATTCAACCAGAGGTAACCACTTGACCCATAGTGTTTGTTTATCAAATACAAAGCAACAAAGATATCCTTCCAAACATTTTTTCACTACCTTAATCTGCACGTCATATTGAAGATGATAAGATGAGTTATGAGTTAATTGAGTACCAAGACAAGAAAATAACTTTGTCTAAAAATTTCCAATGAAAATGGGATCTATGACACTTACAATAACCTTTGGATTTCCATGTAGCTTTTGAATTATTTCCATAAATGCAGTAGCAACTGTACTGGCTTTAAAAGGATGGGATAATGCACAACAATGTGCATACTTGGTAAGTCTATCAACTACCACCATGATGATACTCTTTCCTTCAAACTTGGGTAAACTTGTGATAAATCCATTGATACCTCCTCCCAATACCGACTTGGAAGGGCTAAAGGTTGTATTAGACTGGGGGTCTTAATTGTTTCAAGTTTATTTTGTTGGCAAACCAAAAAAAATTCCATAAACTTTTGAATATCATATTTAAGGCCATCCCAAAAGAATTCCTTCTTGACCCCGTGGTATGTTATAAAATTCCTGAGTGCCCTCCTAAAGGAGAGGTATGCAATTACAAAAGAATTTTTTGTTTGAGTTGGGAATTCTTACATAGATATAAGTGATCTTTTTACCATAATGAGTCATTTTTGCAGACAATTGTATCTGATGTATTGGGATCTTGTTGCAAATTTTCAATGAGTATCCACACCTCTTTGTCATTCTTCCATTCCTCCCTTGCTTCCGTTATCTAGTTAGGTTGGATAATTGAAATGGCATAGAGCAATGCTTCTACATCCTCATCCCTTTTTTAGAGTGCATCTGCAACAACAATTTTCTTCCCTTTTTTTGTAGATGATCTAAACCCAACATCTTAGTGACCCATTGTTGTTGCTCTTCCGAAGAGAATCTTTGTTCCAAAAAGTATTTAATGCTACCATGATATTTTTTTACCTTGAAGTGTCTTCCCATTAGGTAAGGGCGCCATCGCTTCAAGGCATGTGGTATTGCCAACATTTCCTCATCATAAATAGGTTTGTGTAAATACTTTCCTTTGATTAGACGACTTTAACAAGCAATGGGTCTTCCTTCTTGCATAAAACAACACCAATTCCATTTCTTGAGGCATCACATCCCACCATAAAGGTTTTTGTGAAGTCTGGAGTAGCTAAAATCAGAGCTTGACACATTTCCTCTTTAAGATGTTCAAAGGACTTAGTTGCTTCTAAAGTCCAAAAAATGCATAATTCTTCACTAATGTTGTTAGAGGTGCTGCTATTTTTCCATAGTTATTAAAAAACTTGCGATAATACCTTGTAAACCCAAGGAATCCTCAAATATGCTTTCGGGTTGTGGGAATTTTCCATTGCTTGATGGCTTTAATTTTGTTAGGATCTACCTTAACACCCTAATGAGATACAATATGACCCAAATATTCCACCTCTCGTACCCCAAAGAAACATTTGGAGGTTTCTTCATACAATCGTTTCTCCTCCAATAGTTTGAGCACCATGTCAACATGTTGAACGTGATCCTTCCAAGACTTGTTGTAGATTAGTATATCATAAAAAATACTTAAACAATCTTACTAGGGAAAGGTTTGAAAATGGAAATCATCAAACATTGAAATGTGGAAGGTGTAGTTGTAAGGCCAAAAGGCATGACCAAAAATTCATAATGACCTAATTAGTTATGAATGTTGTTTTTGAAATATCTTCAGTATTCATTCTAATTTGATGATACCCTGAACAAAGATCCAACTTGGTGAAGTAAAATGCTCCATGTAATTCATCCAACAATTCATCAGTGACAGAAATGGGAAATTTAACTTTAATAATGAGCTTGTTGAGCTCCCTATAATCTGGGCAGATATGCCATGATCCATCCTTCTTGTGTACCGATACTACTAGAACAGAGAAATAATTTTGGCTAGGTTGAATTATACCTGCCTCTAGCATTTCTGCAACCATATGTTCAATTTCACTCTTTTGGGCATAGGGATATTTGTAAGGTATGATGTTTGGAGGAACGTTTCTTGTAATCAAGTTAATAACATGATCAGGATCATGAATAGGTGGGAGGAATTTGAGAGTCTAAAATACTTTGGAATGATTGTCCAATATTCTTAGAGATTTGGAGAATCATATGATTTTGATGTTTGAATATCCAGTAAGCATAATTTTGCAATTATGCCACATTTCTATTTCTTCAAAAGCTCTGTCATGCCATTAAAGTTGATTATATTTCCTGGTGATGCCCCTTAATTCAATTTCATTTCCTTCCCATGAAAATTTTAAGAAAAGTTATTGAAATTTAAAAGCTATCTTCCCCAAAGATTGTTACCATTGGACTCCTAATACAACATTAGCACCACCCATTGAAATGGAAAGCATTAGACTATTAAATAAATACTACCCCATGGTTAATTTGATATTATGTCACTTCCCTCAGCAATTTATAGTTCCTCCATTTGCAACCATCACTTGACACTCTGGTGCTGGATATAGAAAGCAATTCAATTCCTTAGCTATCTTACAATGAATAAAATTGTGGGTACTACCAGAATCGATCAACACTATTACCTTTTTCTTCTTGATAAATCCTTCTATCTCGAGAGTTTGATGAGTGGTAATTCTTGCCAATGCATTACAAGATATGGTAGGATTCATCTTTTCTTTCTCTCGGGTTGGTTCCTGGTGTATATCCACCTCTTTTTCTGTTTCTATTTCCTTTTCCTCATCTTCACAGTCTATGTAAAATAATTTCTTCTCAACACACTATATGACCCTTAGTGTGTCTGCTATCACAACTGTAACAAAGCCCTTTTATTATTTTATCCTCTATTTTTTGTGGTGTTAACCTTGTAGGTTGTGGGGGGATGGGAGAAACAACACTTCCATATTTATAGTTTTGAGTGGTAGACTTCCTTGTTTCCATAATTTTGTTTTCAACTTTTATTGTCACCTTGAATAACTTCTCCAATGAATCAGGTTCCCAAATATGAACCTCATATTGGATGTTATCCTTTAAATTCCCTATGAAGACATCAATCCTATGCTTCTCTGGAATATCATTTACCTTGATATTCAACCTTTGGAAGTCCTCAATGTGCTCAGCCATTGAACCCTTTTTTTTGAGATTTACTATTTGCCTAAATAAGGTATTGCTCTTTGTATCCTCATAATGTGATACCAATTCTTCCGCAAAAATTATCCAAGTGACAATTGATTTACGCTAATAAAGCCATCTATACCACACAAACTAATTTTTTTATAAATATAAATATGAAATGTGTACCTTTTATGTGTGTGATACATCATGTAAATCAAAGAATTGCTCCATCTATAGTATCCATGTTACTAGATCCTTTCCATCAAACATCCTCATATCTATATTTGGAATGTGTTGTGTCTTAAACCTAATTTTGTATTATCTAAAATCATATTCTTTTTGTCCTCATCCAGATTATCACGATGTATCTTGTCACCAGTGGGAAGCCTTTCTTACAGCAACTTTGTCAAACCTTCCATGTCTGCTTTCAAGCCATGCTAGTCTTGAAATCGATCGATTAAAGCCTTTCAATTTTCTAGTGTTACGCAATAGAAATTATCACTCATATGGTATTGCTAGAGAGATAATGAATCAGGTCAAGCTGCAAGCATTTCCAAGCGAGCCTGATAGATTTGATGATATGTTCGAATCAATTCCCGAATTTTCAACAGATCAGCAAAAGGCAGCTAAAAGGTCCAGGCCAGAAGATTTCTTAAGATTCAAAGTGTATCGAGAATAGAGAAATTCCCATTTTCCAGATTATTTGTTTCACAGACCAGAGCGAAGGCAGAACAAGTTATAGTTTCAATGAATTCTCAGGTATCAATACCAATTCAAGAAGCAGAAATCGCAAATGTTCAACAAGATGATAAATTCATCCAAAATTGGGAATATTTTGAGAAGGAACTATCTGAGACTAATACCCTTGCTACTCAGAATGCCATTCAGTCAGAAACAGTGCCTATTGTGGGTACTACAAGTTCCGTAACTCATACAGATGAGCCAGGTGTGCAGCATGTTTCTGCTGATATAGAAAACTCCAAGGATCGGGAAGAAATCAAGGAAACCTCATTTACTATTAAGGTTTCCAAAAAATTTCTTGAGCAAATCCAGATCCAAGGACACAATGACATAGAGGAGAAACTAGAAGATTCATCAACCTAAGATATGGAAATCATCCTGGCTTTGCCGACTACTGAAATAGTCCTAAAAATTGAAGAAATAACTCCATTGGGCGTATTTTATAGTCCAAGACATAAATTTGTCATGACTAGGTCAAAAAAGAAGCGGAAGATGGAATATTCTCTAGAACTTCCTATAGATGCAACACTATTACAAGTCCTTTGGAAAGAAACTCAATCAACTCCAGGGAAGGAACTTAACAGATTATCTCAATTTGCAGGTGCTTATGCAAATGCAACCGTTCATAAGGCAGCAAAATTTGAATCATTAATTATAGAAAAGGATCATAAAATTGCTCAATTGGAGCAAGTTTTCTTTGATGAAAAGCAAAGGATTGAGCACGAGCTGTAATCAAGCATCAATAATATACAACAAAAGTTTGAAGGGCTCAAACTCAAACTCGAAAATGAGATTAAATAAAAAGATAAAATAATTCATCAATTGCAGCAGAGGATTGAAAAGCTACAGGAAAAGCCCGAAATCAATGAAGTAAAGAAAGAAATAACAGAGTTGGAAGCATTAATGGTAACATAGCAAACAATTTTCTATCAGAAGTATAATGAGAGTCAAGAGAAAGTTAAGACCAATGACCAATTAGTCACTCGGATGTCTAGTCTGAGAACTTATTATGAATAAATTGATGATAAGGTGTCAAAATACATAGATTAGAAAGACACTACACAGGGTAGAGCAATTGATCTCCCTCGTCTTGAAGAATTAATTAAAGATATAATATTTGGATAATGGGATATTAAAATGAAGAGCTTTGAATTAGCTATTATCAGAGCTAAGAATTTATCTTCCAGCATCTCTGAGTATATAAAATATTCTCTTCTTCAAGCCAACCTGATTCAAGAAGCATCAAAAGACACCATGCCAGATATCAGTTTCCTAAATAAATCTTGGCAAGAGACATAAAAAAGAAAATCTCTTGACATAGAAAATCTGACAAGGTTAAATATGGAGATTTACTGGTACTTGTTAATTAAGCCTCATAACCAATTGATAATCTTGAGGTGCCTCTCCAATGCAGTGGCTCAGCTTCTTCCAACACTAAACGATGTAGTATTCACGGGAAAGATGAGAATGCAGTTGATTCATCCCCCCCAGCTCAAACATATGATCAAAGCATGCCAGCTCAACGACCGATTAGAGAGTGAATCTGGGAAACATTCATAAGACTGTTACAACTTATACATTTGATTTTCCTAGTTTATAGTTTTATAGTTTAGAGTAATATTAAAGACTTCTTTTACAAGTCTTCTATTTTTGTAATATTAATTAGTATTTAAACCCCTTTCATGCATTTAGAAAGGGTTCCATAATTTTGAGAAGAATGCTTTTGGAACTTATACTATTGCTTGAACGAAAGTTATCTAATTGAAAGTGTGAACCCTGAAGCTATCTTTTCAGATCTAAAGCTATGGTGCAACGGGTACTATTATCAGTGTATTGATTTTTTTATGTTTTTGAAATTTTGGCAAACTTATTTTTGTCTATTAGTTTCATTCTGATAAGCATTGAAGTGATATATGTTCTTATTACTATTGGTATAATATATTGAATGATATGTTGTTAGATGTGATACATACAGATCTTTTATGTGATTAATGTTCTTCATCAACTAAATCAATTAAATTGATTTAGTTTCTTAAATGTGCTTATATTCATTAACTATGCAATGATCTATATTATTTCATGCTTGTGAAATTCTACTCCTTAATCATATAAATGAATCCAATCCCGGGAAGTAGTTAGACTTAGTTTTAATTTATGTTATCATTAGAATAAATCACCCCGCTAGTGGTTATTTTATTTATTTTGTTATATAAAATCTCTTTATACAGGAAAATGGGTCCTTTATCCCCAGTTGGACCCACCATTTCAATGGAAAATGAGTTGTTTTCAGCTCCCTACCGGGTGGAATCCCTAATGTTGAGGAAGTCACTTTCCAGCCTTCAACATTTTTGGCGCTAGAAGGAGGGCCATCCGACTATGTATGACATATAAAGCTAAATATCAATCGAAAATCCAGCGTAAGAGTTAATCCCCCTCCAAAGCTCCTGCAACTTCTAGATCTCGTTCATTATCTCCAGGTCATAAGTCTAAAGTTGTAGAGCCATCTCTTTCATCTCCTGAAACATTACCTCGTAGACCTTCTTCAGACTATATTCTCGAGTCTCTCGAAGTTCAGTCTTTGATTGAGAAGTTAGAACAAATAACTATATCTCTAGAAAATCCTATTAATCCTGAAATTTCTGAAGAAAGTGTTACATCCATATTTCGAGGTACTAGTGTATTAACCCGATCACAAAGTGAAAAACTTGGGATAACTCCTTTTGAGTTTCCTATTTATTCTCATCATAAAAAAGCTACTACATCAACATATCAATCAGGTATCAGCGATATCATATCATCTTCATCTCCATTGACCTCTACCTTCTCTTCTCGTCAACCCATATCTTCTCGTATACCCATTTCTACTCAAACAATTAGTACTGCTATAAGTAGTATTAGTCTAGTAGTAAGTTCTTCTCCATCCACATCTGCTTCTGGACCTACTATCTCATCTTCACAAAAAACAAGTCAAGTAATGGCCAACTTACCATGGGTAAATCCGGGCGTTGTTCAAATGGTAAATTTACATCCTCTCCCTAATCATCCAGGAAAAAATGGTTACCAAAGTATAATCCTGATGATGGTCTTCCCGCTGAAGAACATCTCAATAATTTTATGTTAGCCATGAATCTCAACGACGTTGAACATGAAGATGTTTTAGTTAGAATGTTTCCATATACTTTCTGAGGATCTACAAGATCCTGGTATTTTTCCCTCCCTTCAGGCTCAATAGGAGATTGGTATACTTTTCAAGAACAATTTCTTGCCAAATTGGTGATGATAGGAAAATTACGTCATTGATCAATGATATTTCTAATTTAAAAGATAATACAGGAGAAAAGATCAAAGACTTCAACTCCAGATTTAACAAGTTATTGAACAAAATTCCAGCTGCCTCTAAGCATGGATTGGATGTACAAATAGAGTGGTACATATCATCCCTTCCTTATAATATAGAAATTTTTGTAGATAGAGCTAATAAATTCACCTTTGTAGAAGACATGAAATGAGAATTGTTGCTTTAGAAAAGAAAACAGAGCTTGAAGTTAAAAGATCTAAAAAGGTAACATTCAAAGACGAGTCGAAGAAGAAAACTCCTAAAGATCCTTTTGATCTTGAGGGATTACAAAAATTTCTCAAAACCATGTCCAACGATATGGTCGAAATCAAAAAACAGGTTGTTGAAACCTCTACAAGGAAACCCTTTAGATCATTTAGAAAAAATCAATCATTTGTCTCTGAGCCTCCCAATGTTATTTCTAATGTCGAATCTGACCAAGAAGAAGAAGAGGAAGAAACCACAACTTCCACCGATGAATCCCAAGATGAAGAAATTGTTGAATTACATGTGTTATGGGATTTCGTTTTACCTTCTTCTGATGATGAAACGGAAGCTGAAGCCATGCCTATTAGCACAAGAAGTAAAAATTCTGTAGAACCAACACAATCAATGCAAAAACAGAAAATCCCAACTTCTATTGCTAAAGAAAAACCTGTCAATAAAAAACCGCCATTCAAATCACCTCAGTAGGTCATCACCGATTCCCAACCAATAAAATCTACACGCAATCCTCAATCTAAAACTTTACTAGTATATGATACTGTTGAATATAATATAACTGAGGATATGAAGAAGAATAAAGCCAATATTTCTCTTTATTAAGTTAGCAAATTAAAACAACAACATAAAATTTTATTGAAAGAGTTGAATGTAGTCACAACATCTCCTCTTCCTCCAACTCTTATAGCTAAGACTACTAATGGAATAGGGAAACCTCTGATTGAGAATTCAAACAAATTTAATGCTTCAGATTCTATTTTGAATGGTGATATATATAATTCCCATACTCCTCCTTTTATTTTAACTCTTGAAATCTACAATAGAAATGTTCACAACTGTTTGATCGATTTTGGGTTTCATCCAATATAATACCATATTCAATTTGTGAAAAATTAAATATCGCACCCCATAAGTCATCAGTTAGTATAGTTCATTTGGATAAAGCAAAGGTTAAGGTCTTAGGAGAAATCAACTCGGTAAGTATTAGATTTTCATCAAACCTAAAAGTTGCTCAGATTATCGATATACTGATTGCAAACATCCCTCAATTTTACGGTTTAGTTCTTAGCCGAGACTGGTCTGAAAAATTACATGGATATTTTGCTATAGACTGGTCTCACATGTGGCTTCCATATAATGGAAAGCCAAATAAAATTAGATTCAATCGTGAAAAACATATGAAGTACTCAACTACAGACCTTGAGGAAGAAAATGAGCTTATAGCATTTAACAACATTTTGGGAAATTACTCTACAGATTCATTCTTACGGAATTTTAATGCGCAAAGTTCACCTTTTCCAGTCAATTTTGTTAACTCACAAGTATAATTTTTTTTATCAAACTGATTCCATTAGATGCTTCAATTTTGAAAAAGAAGCTATAGTCCAACCTCTGTTTTGGAAACTTTATTTTGATAGATCAAGATCCAATGATGGTATAGTAGCAGGATGCGTACTTATTATTCCAAAAGGCGAGAAAACCATGCTAGCCTATAGGTTAGAATTTGAATGCACTAATAATATTGTTGAATATGAGGCATTGGTTCAAGGTCTCTGAAAAGAAATTAGTCTTGATATACAATATATTCAGGTGTTTGGAGAATCAGAGATTGTTGTAAGACAAGTACGAAATACTATTCATTGTCTCTCAATTCACTTGAAACATTACCAATCCTTGGTCCAATACCTCACATCAAATTTTATAGCATTCAATATCTCTCCTATTCCTAGATCACAGAATGCCAACGCCGACCTTTTAGCTAATGTTTCCTCCAAGCTTATTCCACCAGAGGATTTTAGTCTCTACAAATTCTCTATTGAAATAATTTTCCGACCATCTATACCAGATAATGTTACTAGTTTGTGGGTTTTTAATGATGATACTGATATTTTAAGTTTTCTTACTTATCATAAATCATATGATGATCATATTGTGGATGAAGATGAAAATGATAATAAAATCAAGCAACAAACTGATAAAAAACTTTTGCCAAAATCCGTAGTAAAGCTTGAAGATTTATATGATTTGAAAGACAGAATCAAGAAAGTGAACAATTGTAAACTACATAGTTCTACTCTAAGGTTTGAATTAGTTAACTTAGGATCTACTTATTTACATCAAGATATAAATCTAGGGCTTAGCCTTTCAACTAAAGAAAGAAATGCATTCATTTCATTATTGAAGAGATACAAAAGATGATCAGGAAAGATACATTATTTAAATGGGGAGACGAAGAAAAGGAATCATTTCAAATCATCAAACAAGCAATTGTTGATGATCCTTCTCTTAACTCCTAATTTTTCCAATAATTTCATTCTATATACTTTTGCCTAAGATCTATCATATGCAGTGGTGTTAACTCAACCAGATGATAAAAAACTCGAAACCCCAATTTTTTTTTTAGTTATAATGTTCAAGGAGCTAAATTGAATTACTTAGGAGCCGAAAAACATGCATTTGTAGTTTATAAACCATTCAAGTATTTTCGACCTTTTCATTTGAAAACTCATGTCAAAGTAATACTTCATGTCTCATCAGTCAAACAAATACTTATACATAAGGAACTAGGAGAAAAAAGGGCCAACTGGGTAACAACAATGCAAGAATACGACTTAGAAATAAACCCGCTAAAATTGTAAGAGGTCAAAGATTTTGCACATTGATTACAGGAATGAATGACACGTCACTAGATGAGGTAATAGCTAGTATTGAACACTTTACAGAGGTACTCAATATTAACCCTCAATCTCAGTATGCTGATTTAATTTTTTATTTAAAGAACGATCATGCTCCACTTAATTTGGATTTCAAAATAAAACGAGCATTAAGATTGAAAGCTAATCAATATCAATTAGTAAATGATGTGTTATTCAGAAAAAAAATTATGACTCTGTCTTACTCAGATGCTTAGAGAGAATTGAAATACTTAATGTGCTCCAGGAACTTCATGATGGACCAACAGGTGGACACTTTGGCGGAGACACCACAACACATAAAATTTTACATGCAGGATATTATTGGCCAACATTATTCAGAGATGCACACAACTATGTCAGAAATTGTAATATTTGTCAAACTTCAGCAGGAAGATAAAGAAATGCCTCAATGCCACTTCAACTAGTCAACATGGAACAACCTTTTGAACAATGGGGACTTGACATAATAGGTGAGATCATTCCTCATTATTCTAAACAACAGAAATACATATTGACTGCTACAGATTATTTACGAAGTGGGTAGAAGAAATACCTCTTAAGACGACCAACTCTGAAAACATTATTGAGTTTATTGATCAATTCATTATTACAAGGTTTGGTGTTCCTAACACTCTAGTATTTGACAATACTTCTTATATTTCTGGTAATGCCATGACTGGATTTGCTTTGAAAAGAGGATTTAAATAAAAGTATTCTGCAAATTATTATCCTCAAGGAAATGGTCTAGCAGAATCAACAAATAAAAACCTCATAAGGATAAGTAAACGAACTATTGATCAAAATCAAAAGAAATGCCATAAATCCTTAACTTTTGCATTATGGGTAGATAGGATAACTATACAATATTCAATAGGAACTTCTCCTTTTCGGTTGGTATATGGGAAAGAGGCAATTTTACCTTTAAATATAGCTATCCCGTCAACATCCCTAGTTCAATTCATTATTGAACAACCTTTCTCTTCATTACAATTAAGAATGTCTAAAATAGTTAAAATGGAAGAAGAAAGAGAAAAAGCAAAAATGGTACACAGTCATCATCAACAATTGATCAAAACTTTGTTTGATTCAAATGAAGTCAAAACTAAACAGTTTGAGATTGGAGATTTGGTATTGAAATGGGATAAAGTGCATGAGGATAAAGGAAAACATACAAAATTTCAAAAACTCTGGCTTGGTCCTTTTCAAATTAAATTTAAAAAAAAGAAGAAGAAGAAGAAGAAGAAGGGTCCGTCAACTTTCATTTTGCAAGATTTACAAGGGAAGAAGGAAACTCTTCCTGTTAATGGACTTGTCCTTAAAAAAATATTTTTCTCAACGAACCATATTTCTTTTGTATAAATATGTATATAGGGTAATTTAAAATAAATTAAGTTTTTGCAATATTATGCAAAAGGTGAAACACTTTATCATTTTTCTTGAACATGGAAGTGTTAATCCTTAAAAATATAAAATAAGGAAATAAATCATAAATTGAATTCTCTATTTCTTTGGAAGATTTTGATTTAAATAGCCGATTAGAAAGAAGAATTCTTCCCACACATGTAATTTGAAAAATTATTTTGACATGAATCATGTTCGAAAACCTACTTTTACAAAGTGAGAAATTTTATTAAAGTATTAGCATCTTTTACTTGAATGGTCATCCAAAAGCTCATAAAGAGAAAAATGACAACCTTCCCATTCATTTATATTAGATATTTTTTCGAAGTGTAATTCAAAAATATAAAAAACTTTAAAGTTGAGAGATCTCATCACGAGTCGACTCATCATGTTCATGGGAAACTAATAAACTTGAATTATCAATTGGCTACCAAACCAAGATAGTGCTCATGGTCTAAAAAACCTTGAGACAAGGGGTCTCATCATGAGTCAGCTTGTTCCAATTTATTATAACCAGTGAATGACATTATCACTTCTGGCTTCCAAAGCAAGATAATGATTTTAAAGTGGCAAAAAGGAGAATTCTACGAGGAAAATTAGTAATCATATTACCTTTGGAGATGTCTATTATATTATGAATGTGATACTGGTTCATTTTTTGGGTTAAATAGTAACCATGTCGACGCTATGAATGTCTGCTGGCAGCAGTGGCTCTATCAGTGACTAATAAGTTTATCAAATAAGCTAAGCTTTGACTAAATTCCTACTTATCTTTTCAATTTATTAAGATTTGATTCATTTAAAGAGAAATTTCATTTACAAAAGTAAAAGGAAAAATTTTCATGTAAAACTAGGTTATTTAGATTAGAATTTACCTACATTAAAGACAGATTTCAATTACTTATAAATTTCCTAAGACATTGTCTTTAAGTATTAAGGTTTATCAGATATTGCTGATTCATCCAGTGTGTCACCAATTGTTGTCGTATTACAACAACTCCCCATTATCCAAATAAAATAGATTAGAAAGGATAATACAGACCCTTTAAAATTTGTAGGTTAATATAATTTTTAGAAATAAAACTTAAAGCTAGGATTTTATTAGATTAAGTTTTAAATTTTCTTTAAAAAATAAGAAAATCACCTTAAAAAAAACACATAAAAGAACCCACAAAGCAAAAAAACATAAAAACGGGAAGAGAACAACAGTGAAGTTGCAAATCGCGGAATAGCAAATTGCCGAAATAACGAATTTCCGAAGTATGAGCATCAAAGTTATGATATGCAAAGTAGCGAAACCCGTCATATAACAGATGTCGATATCGCATTCCGTCATCTGACATACCCGAATATCGCATTCCATCATCTAACATACCCCAATATCGCATTCCGTCATCTGACATACCCCGATGTCACATCCCGCTTAAAATCATCGCAATATCGAACTTTGTGTTTCACACATTCCTTTGAAGCACTAAAGCTCGCCAACTACCAAAATTTCCAATCAATAGATCCCAATGTGATTACATCTGTCAAAATCATATGAACCCATGCTTATCAATATAATGTTAATTCAGGTGTTTTATGATCTCGAGGCTTGCAACCGATTTGTAATTATTTCAGATTTAATACCAAGGATTTCCCATTATGCATGAGTTAAGTTAATAGGACAATTGATATCATTCGAAGTGATTTCAGCTTATCCTCTCTGGTTTCCTTTTCAACAGGGTAATTCCAAACACTTAGGCATAAAAGGATGTCAAGGCTGATTAAAGCGTGAAGGAAATCCACCACCCCATCACTGTTAGTCATACAACAAGAGGAAAATAATGAAATAGATCACCTAATCTCGGATACTACATGCAACCCAGAGATTGGTTTTTCAAGCTAGGAAGGGATCTATCAGTTGTTAGAGAACAAGAAACCGCAATTAATTCTAGACAGAAAAGCTGTGTCTGACGATACTTTGTCCAATGATTTGGAATCATGGAAAGATACTGCTAATTCTTTTCTTCATGCAATTGTTGCTCATCCTAAGATGATGCCATATACTGATTTAGTGAAATGGGTGTTGGATAATGTAGATATCATATATAAGAAATTTGTTACTAGAAGCGGAATTGTCATTGGCTCTCTCAGGCCATCAAATTTGAAGAACATGTATAAACTACTAGAACCTTAGAAGAAATATGACACCCAACTTGTTCAAGATTTCATGAAGGAGAATGACCATCCTGTGACTGTAATTAAAGAATGAAGAAATGATCCTAACTGACATAAGCACGACGATAAGGGTATGTATTTAGTCATCTTTCTTAAAAGCCCATTCTCTTAGATAGCTGCAATGATGTGTCGTCTCTTTGGATCTGTAAATACGACCAAGTTTAAAGAAAATTGGACACCCTTGATAGAAGCAGCCTCTGACGGCTATATTCTATATTGGGATACTATCCTTTCTGATAATATGATAAGATTTATCATATCCTATAGAGAAAATCGAAATGCCCCACCCAATGCAGTCTCTCCTTTTTATATCCTAGACGCGATCTATTTTTCCTTTGAATTTTCATCATTAGGATGGAAATGGACTAGAAAAATTGAAACCCCCATCTACATATAGTTAGATTTGTTGTGGGAATCAAAATACCACTCTCATATGTTCAGAATATGCAATGACATAATGCTCCCGGTCTTCCAAGTCATTTTCGAAAGAAAAATCCCTAGAGTCACCCCTGAAGCCAATAAAAGTCTTAAGACTATAGATAGGTGGTTTGGTGATGAGAAATTTACATACATCCATATTTTTGGAGTTATGCCCATCCTCATGTCCTACCCTTGTATATACCAGACAAATTATTGACCAAAGAAATTGCTTATCAAACAGTTGGAAATGGTTTGACAAAAACACTGAAAGATGCAAAAAAGACCGTTTAGCCTACTTTTCCTTTTTCCTGTGGTTCATATGCCCTAGAAAATTTCAAGCATGCATGTCTTGAAATTAATCGATTAAAGCCTTTCAATTTTCCAGTGTTACCCAATAGAAATTATGACTTATATGGTAGTGCTAGAGAGATAATGAATCAGGTCAAGCTACGAGCATTTCCAAGCGAGCCTGATAGATTTGATGATATGTTCGAATCAATTCCCGAATTTTCAACAGTTCAGCAAAAGGCAGTTGAAAGGTTCAGCCCAGAAGATTTGTTAAGATTCAAAGTGTATCGAGAACAGATAAATGCCCATTTTCTAGATTATTTGTTTCACAGACCAGAGTCGAAGGCAGAACAGGTTATAGTTTCAATGACTTCTCAGGTATCAGTACCAATTCAAGGAGAAGAAAGCACAAATGTTCAACAAGATGATAAATTCATGCAAAATTGGGAACATTTTGAGAAGGCACTATCTCAGACTAATACCCCTGCCACTTAGAATGCCATTCAGTCAGAAACCATGCCTATTGTGGGTAATACAAGTTCTGTAACTCATACAGATGAGCCAGGTGTGCAGCATGTTTCTGCTGATATAGACAACTCCAAGGATCAGGAAGAAATCAGGGAAACCTGATTTACTTCAGAGGTTTCCAAAATTGTTCTTGAGCAAAGCCAGATCCAAGGACACAATGATACATAGGAGAAACCAGAAGACTCATTAGCCCAAGATATGGAAATCATCCCGGCTTTCCTGACTACTGAAATAGTCCTAAAAATTGAAGAAATACCTCCATTGGACGTATTTTACAGTCCAACACACAAAGCTGTCATGACCAAGCTAAAAAAGAAGCATAAAATGGAAGATTCTCCAAAAATGCTTATAGATGCAACACTAATACAAGTACTTTGGAAAGAAACTCAATCAGCTTCATGGAAGGAACTTAACAGATTATATCAATTTGTAGGTGCTTGTGCATATGCAACCATTCACAAGGCAGCAAAAGTTGAATCATTAATTATAGACAAGGTCAGAAAATTGCTCAAATGAAGCAAGTTTTCTTTGATGAAAAGAAAAGGATCGAGAAATAGCTGCAATCAAGAATCAATAATCTACAACAAGAGTTTGAAGGGCTCAAACTCAAACTTGAAAATGAGATTAAAGAAAAAGATCAAATAATTCATCAATTGCAGCAGATGATTGAAAAGCTCCAGGAAAAGCCCGAAATCAATGAAGTAAAGAAAGAAGCAACAAAGTTGGAAGCATTACTGGTAACACAACAAACAGTTTTCTATCATAAGTATAATCAGATTCAAGAGCAAGTTAAGACCAGTGATCAATTAGTCACTCATATTTCTAATCTGAGAACTTATTATGAATAAATTGATGATAAGGTGTCAAAATACACAGATTGGCAAGACACTGCACAGGGTAGAGCGGTTGATCTCCCTCGTCTTGAAGAATCAATTAAAGATATAATATTTGGAGATTGGGATATTAAAATGAAGAGCTATTAATTATCTATTATCAGAGCTAATAATTTATCTTCTAGCATCTCTGAGTATATAAAACATTCTCTTCTGCAAGCCAACCTGATTCAAGAAGCATCAAAAGACACCATGCCAGATATCAGTTTCCTAAAGCAATCCTGGCAAGAGACATCAAACAAAAAATCTCTTGATATAAAAAACCTGACAAGGTTAAATATGGAGATTACTGGTACTTGTTAATTAAGCCTCATAACCAATTGATAATCTTGAGGTGCCTCTCCAATGCAGCAGCTCAACTTCTTCCAACACTAAACGATGCAATATTCACGGGACAAATGAAAATGCCGCTGATTCATCCCCCCCATCTCAAACATATGATCAAAGCATACCAGCTCAAAGACCAACTAGAGAGTGAATATGGGAAACAATCATAAGATTGTTACAACTTATGCATTTTATTTTCCTAGTTTATAATTTTATAGTTTAGAGTAATATTAGAGACTTCTTTTACAAGTCTTCTATTTTTATAATCTTAATTAGTATTTAAACCCCTTTCATTCATTTAGAAAAGGGTCCAGAATTTTGAGAAGAATGCTTTTGGAACTTACACTATTGTTTGAACGAAATTTATCTAATTGAAAGTCTGAACCCTGAAGCTATCTTTTCAGATCTAAAGCTATGGTGCAACGGGTACTATTATCAGTGTATTGATTTTTTTATGTTTTTGAAATTTTGGCAAACTTATTTTTGTCTATTAGTTTCATTCTGATAAGCATTGAAGTGATATATGTTCTTATTACTATTGGTATAATATATTGAATGATATGTTGTTAGATGTGAGACATACAGATCTTTTATGTGATTAATGTTCTTCATCAACTAAATCAATTAAATTGATTTAGTTTCTTAAATGTGCTTATATTCATTAACTATGCAATGATCTATATTATTTCATGCTTGTGAAATTCTACTCCTTAATCATATAAATGAATCCAATCCCGGGAAGTAGTTAGACTTAGTTTTAATTTATGTTATCATTAGAATAAATCACCCCGCTAGTGGTTATTTTATTTATTTTGTTATATAAAATCTCTTTATACAGGAAACTGGGTCCTTTATCCCCAGTTGGACCCACCATTTCAATGGAAAATGAGTTGTTTTCAGCTCCCTACCGGGTGGAATCCCTAATGTTGAGGAAGTCACTTTCCAGCCTTCAACAGATTGAAATTTGTTACACTTAGTCCCGTAATTTTGATATATCATGTTGCAATTCTTCCTCTTCATGCATCACAGTAGAGCTTTTTGAGGGCTTAATGGGTGTAGATTTTTTTTTTGGGAGGTATTTTAGAACCCAATGTTGATATCTATGATTCAATATACACTTGGAATCACTTCAAATTGATTTTTCAAACAAAAGTTATGCAATTAAAAAAAAATACAAGTATTTATCTTGCTTTTAGGAGCTCGATCTTGAAAAGGTTGTAAATTTTTTTATTTTGGATCTCCAAGGTTTAAAAATACATCTTGTGGTATCCCTCTGAGTTTTCTTCCCAGTGCCACGAGTTAGACCAAAATTGGATTCTCCAAGATAATCTTATGCCCAATCTCCCACGATGACTTGATTATGGATTGGTTCAGTAGTGAAAACTTGTACAGAATGCCACATGTCACTGTTTCAACATTCGGCTCTAAAAATGACGCAAAAAATGCTAAGTCTATGTAATTTCAGTAATTTTTTATGAAATTCAAATCTGTTGCTCACAAAGAAAGTTATGAATATTTTCCCTTGGTTACCTGTTTGAGACTGAATTCTGGAGCCTGGAAAAACCCTAAATTCCTTGGATCATATCTTCAAAAATATAGCGAACCAAGATCCAGAATTTGTACACTAAGTTTATTAAGATTTAGGGTCCACGTGGTCGCAATTTCAGCTTCTGAAGCCTCATAAAAAAAAATTATAGCGAAAATGCCAAGATGACTTGTTTGAAGAAGTGAAACCCTAAAATCCAAAGCACTCATACCAAATGTTATGCAACCAACTCACAAAATAGAAGAAAAGATAGAAAAACGACTTAAAATTTACCTTCTTCAAGGGGGAAACCTCCTTTGCATTACATAATTGAACAATTCTTGGATGATACAAATGATACAAGGTCTCTTTTCTATATATAGTAGTTTAAGGGTTCACAATATAATTAGATCCTACATAACAATAATAATGTAAGGGCAGAAAAATAACAATAGTGGTCTTCTATGGGGCACAACAATAATAATATGGGGGATACATGGAAACAACAATAACAATATGTGGGATACATGGGCACAACAATAAAAATATGGAGAGAACATTGGCACATCAATAAAAATAAGGTGGCTACACTAACAATAATAGTAAGGGGCTACATTAGTATTATAGGGACCTAATAAGGATCAAACAAGGATAGGTTGGATCATGCAATTTTAGTGGGAATACTTGCACGTAACAGGTTGCATGTATGATCTCCCTGTTGGCTTTGGCATGCATGGTATGTGCATATGTATATTTGGTTTTTGTGTTGTCATTGACATGGGTTTTGTTGGGTTTCGACAATGGTTCTTAGCCTTTCCTTCCCATTTATGGATAGCCATGGTGTGATGGGATTCATTTTTGGTTGAGCTTTGGATTTTTAGAAGGTTTTGGATCCGGGTGAGATGGTATTGGAAAAATCCCAACGGTTTAGGGTAGAGATGGTTTGCTCTAGGAAGCCCTCAACAAGGGGGTGGAGACAAGAAAATTCCTCAAGGGATGGTTTAGGAATTTTGAGGCGTCCAAGCCCGGTTTGATTTTGTGATCTAGGGACCATTTTAGGTGAGATCACGGTGTGGTGAGGGTGGAGGTGGTTTAACCTTTGGATTCCCCTAGATGTTTATGGATTGGTTTATCCCATGAGATCCCACATTCATGTTTGGAATGTGGCACAGGGGTGATTGGTTGAAATAAATATTTGGTTCAGCCTAGTCTATGGTCGGGTGGTATGTGGAAGTCCCTGACTTGGTTGGCTTTGCATATGATTAATAAGAGATAAGTTTCTCTTGTCTTTGATGAGTAATTACACTTGTTATCATGTGGCTTTAATGGTTGTTTTATCATTGTTATTTATTTGGTAATATGCTGGTTATAAGCATGGATATATGACATATTTAGGTATGGCTCTTATCACATTTTAATTAATGAATGCGTAACCTAGTTGAGGTTATGACAACTATTGTGAGAAGGCATTGGTCCTTCATGTTACATTTCAGATATCTTTCAGATCCCTATGTCTAGATATGCATTCATGACCTGTAGGTTGCTTGTTTATCACGTGTTTGACGGAATGCTTATCCTGGTTGGGAGGGGTCAACTCAAGTCTTGGTTCAAGTTTTGTTTTAGAAGTTTTGCTTCTATGTTATTCATCATTTTTGGAATATTCACTGAGTTATGGCCAAAGGCCTGAGTTCTAGCCCTAAAAAAGTGGTTCAGAATCTGGGGTCACTGGCACAGAACTGGTTGGAAAAGTCCATAGTTGTTGGGAAGCATGCTTATGGGAGTGACTAGAGGGTTACAGTCACTTAGAGGCCTTGGAAAGGGACCGATTGAGGATGTAAGTTAGTGAAAAAGAGAGCTAGATTAGGGGTTAGACACTTGGAGGTGTTGGGTAGCTCCTGGAGGTCCTGTGGTGTTGAACCCTTAGTTAAACTGAGAGGGGGGGAGAATAAATTTAATACATTTATGGACCTTTAAAACTTTCTTTTAAACTTATTTACACCTTCATTTCATGATCAACTTAATGTATAATGAAACAACAATCTTAATCTGTGATCAGCAAGTATTAAGCAGATTAAATACAAAACATCAACACAGAATCATCATGCATATAGACAACATATATAAGTGGAAACCCATAAAGAAGAAAACCACATCTTATTATTGTTGTAATGCAAAGGCAAGCTCCAGCTCCCTCTCACCACTGAATTTTTGTAGGCTTCAACCTACAGGAGGCTACTACCTCAAATTCTTCAAGCTACTACTTACAAGGAAGATCCAACTCCCATCTATTTTCTGCAAGCTACAACCCACAGGAGGCTCCTACCTCAACCAGCTACAATTGGACATATATCAAGCTACAACTTGATATGGAAGCACCAACTTCCTCACACTACAATAAAATCATATGTTGATTTACCTGGATATCAGCTTTGTTTTACTCCTTCTTCATTGTTGTCCTTCCAGCCTTCAAATCTGCTTTATATTAGCTTTGGATCTTCACAGCTTCTCCATCTGCTCTTTCTTATTCTTCCACTCTCTAACGTCTTTATGCACATTACAATAACATCATTTATAGATATTACTTCATGGTTGTTTGTATTCTATATGGGAATATGAAGTGAACAGGCATGATTCTTGCCTTCCACCCATTTATTTCCTCACTCAGCATATTCAGGATGTTACAACACTAAATACACTAATTTCAGTATTAAATTGGAGTTTTTATTTGCCTACGGAGACTTGCCTTTGCATCACAAACAATATAAAATAATTAATACATTTATAGTTACAATAATATTCCAATTCAACCCTTTTAGCTTCTTAGCTTTGTTGTGTGTTTGTCCTCTTCTGCTTGTTGTTCCTTTGTCTTTTATGTTTCTACAGCGCTATTTCAACTGTGCTGCATAACTGCCCTTTTTGCCTGACTTGACCCATTTTGTTGCATTGTTCTGCACTGGGTCGGGTCCTCTTACTTACCCGAGCCTTTAATTTTTGTGTTCATCCTTTTCCTTTTGTTACATAAGTCTTTTCTTCCATGTTTAGCCTTTTCTCTCAACCCACATAGACTCCCTTTTAACGCAGTGGAGTACAATATCAGAGTTTATTCTACATACATACGCTAGCGAGCAAACAACGCATACCTTATTAACAGAGCGCACATAACAGACGCGAAACAGGGGTTATCGGGTCCCACACTACTTAACTAATCACAATACGTCGCACATTGCTTGCCCGCAGCTTTTAACATTTTACACAGATATCAGAATATTCGTGAAATCACAAATCGTTACTTTAACCCCGTTTATACATAAATCCCAAAGAAATTACATACAGGCAGAACTTCTTTACTGGAGGGTCCCACAACACTTTCCACCAACCACAGGCGATCGCACTTCGTAACCTTTATGATTTAACTTAGCGGTTAAACCTTATTTCTTGCGATCTACGATATTTGTGCTCGTACCCCTTATGAGTATCCCTTGCATACAAGTGTGGCTTTATTTTTTATTACCTGACCTTGTTCATTCATCTTATTCTTGAATATCCACTTTGTGCCAATGACATTTTCCCCAGTGGGTCTTGGCATTAACTCCAATGTCTTGTTCTTCTCAATTTGGTCTAGTTCTTCATTCATATCATTTACCCAATTTTTGTCTTTGCTGGCTTCATCGAAATTCTTTGGTTCTATTTTGTGACAGCATGGCTAGGTACACTTCCTCAGTCTGTTCAACTAGTTGTCTTCTAGTTTGGATTCCTGCACTCTTGTCTCCAATGATTTGATCTTTTGTATGGTTCTTTTGAGTGTGTCTCGAGGGTCCTTTTGATTTTAATTTAGTATCTTCTGTTGTCTTACTCTGTTCTTCATTTTCTTGATTCTCATCTTCATGATCATCTGGAGGATTGGCGCAGTTTGTGGTTCTGGTTCTGTTTGGTAGGTCTTCGTCGAATCTCACATCAATGCTTTCCACAATTTTATGTAGTCTTTTATTGTAGCACATGTATCCCTTAATCTTGGATGCATATCCCAAAAATATTCCTTCATCAGCTCTTGCATCATACTTCCCCAAATTTTCATCATTATTATTTATGAAATATTTGCTGAAGTATGGGGAGAGGCTAAAGTAAACCTGTCGGATGGTTCATCTCCCCCTTGTTACGCTGGCAAACTTCGCACTCCCTGACATGTCAGAGTACGTGCTCCTTGAGGCCCTTCCATGAGAACCTCTCTCTAATGGCCCTATAGGTTTTGGTAAACCCCTGGTGGCCTGATAACGGTGAATCATATGAGGCGTGAAATATTTTCTCCTAGAGCTTGGAGCTCTCGGTCAAGAAGATCCTATCCCTGAAGTAGATCACCTCATCCATCACCCTGTACCATTCATCTGTAATGTGTCCGTCTAACACCTCACAGGAAAAACGGTCCTTGGATTACTCTACCAACAGTTGAGCCCTCCAGTCCGTATCTAAGCTCATCAAAGACAACGCTATCGGTTTACGCGAAAGGGCATTATCCAACACGTTGTTCTTCCCCTTGACATACTCGATGTCGAAATCATAGGCCTGGATCTTATTGACCGCCTGGATCTTACTGACCCACTTTTCCTGCTGCTTTAGAAAGAATCGGAGGCTGTTGTGGTCAGTCCTCACTCTGAACCTGTTTCCCACCAGGTATTGCCGAAATTTGGCCAATGCATGCATGATGGCCAACATCTTCTTATTGTATATAGCATACAACCTCTCGTGTGGCAATAGCTTTCGACTCTCAAAAGTTATGGGGTGGCCTCCCTGCATCGAGACTGCGCCTATCCCCTCCCCTGATGCATCGCACTCTAGGACAAAGGGCTGTGTGAAATCTAGCAATACCAAAACTGGACAGCTGCTCATCAACTCCTTGAGCCTGTCAAAAGCCCTCTGCGCTGTGTCAGACCAACTGAATGCCCCATTTTAGATAAGGTCTGTAAGGGGTGCAGCAAGTTGGGAAAAACCCTTGATGAAATTCCGGTAGTAGGTGAAAATGCCCACAAACCCTCGAAGCTCCGTCACATTCTTCGGCTCTGGCCAATCCCTGATGGCCCTGATATTCTTCTCGTGGACCCTCACTCCGTCCACACCAATGATGTGCCCCAAGGAGAGCATCTCCGTCAGTCCAGACTCACATTTGGATAGCTTAGCATAAAAATGTTGCTCCACCAATATGCGCAATACAGCCTCAATATGTTGTAGGTGCTCCTCCGGTTTCCTATTGTAAATCAAGATGTCGTCGAAAAATACTAACACAAACTTCCTCAAGTGACTGCGGAAGATGTGATTCATGTATGACTGAAAAGTGGCCGGAGCATTGGTTAGCCCGAAAGGGCATCACCAAGAACTCAAAGTGACCCGTAATGACATATGAAAGCAGTCTTGGGAACATCCTGATTCCTCACGCGAATCCGGTGGTACCCGGATCTCAAGTCAAACTTTGAAAGGAACTTCGATCCCCTCAACTCGTCCATTAACTCATCTATCCGTGGAAAGGGGTATCGGTTCTTCATGGTCTTTTTGTTGAGAGCCCAATAGTCAATGCACATCCTCAATGTGCCATCCTTTTTCTTCACCAGCACGACAAAAGAAACAAAGGGGCTAGTGTTAGGATGGATGTGTCCCAGCGCCAAGAGCTCATGGATGACCCTCTCAATCTCATCCCTATAGGCTTTAGGTGTAGAAATTTTTGAATCTTAATTCTTATGTAGAAATTATTTATGTTAATTTGGTTAAGCTTCTCCTACTCGTACAAGTTATCAATTGAATAAAGTCATTAACATCAAAGAAAAACACATAACAGATCTCTACCAATTTAGATCTAGAATAAGCACATGCACACATAGACAAAGTGACACAGTTATTTCTTTATGAAACTATCCCCGGAAAAACCCAATGTGGGAAAACCAGTCTCTGGCTGCTGGAGGGCTCTATTATTAAGAATATTTCTGAATACACAACCTTGGGTTCCAGATCTGGAATGTAGAAATTTGAATACTGATATATTATTCACTGAGATTCTTTTGATCACACACTATTTTAGCTTCATGCATAATATAGAATCTCTTCTACCATTGATCATCACATGCGGAAATAAAATCAATTGCATGCATACATTAAAACCACAAACAATCACACATATGAACACAGTATTTAATGGGAAAGCTTAAAGTTGAAAGCCCCAACTATCTGTATATTATATGTCATGGAGATCATGTAACAATCATAGTACAAAAGCTCCTCACAAGCTCTCATGCACACCCTCAATTGCTACACACTATCAAGCTAGATCTAGCAAAACACATGCTCCGATCTTTTGCCACTTGATAGCCAGCCTCTATTGTGTTTTCAATGCTATGGGATGGCTCATTAAATAGACCCTGGCTTATCTTAGCACTTGATCCTCATGGGCTTCTCCACCTATGCATTGTGTTGCAAATATGGCTTATATAGTCTAGTATTAGTTAACCCGTATTGCACCCTCGCCATGGACACTTTGGTCTCCTTGAGCGGCACCGTCAAAGAAGTTAGCTGACGTGCATTCTTTAGTTGATTAATGAGTTTATAATTAGTGAATTAATTAATAATTAATTCACACCACTCTCACTAATTGTATCAATTATTTAAAATGAATACAAATAGCTCAACTATGTTTAGATTAGTTAAATTGAATACAACTCCACTAACTTCCTCAATCAACTCCACCAAACTCAGTCACATGAGTTCTAACTGAAGTATCCATGCAATAGCTCCACATAAATCCTAGGAATAGCGTAATTCCTTATGTCAGCTGCATGTGCCACATCTGTGCACTTAACTGAAGTGCTCCAAGAGGATAAGATAATGTTTAGAGTCCAAATATTATTAAGAGCTAATAATATTTGACATATCTATTTTTGAATTTGACGATCTAAAAATAGATTTCGTCCTATGTAATCATCGAGAAGTCCATGTATTGGCCACTTCAGGCTTGACCAATACTCCAAGAATAACATACTGCAACCCCTGGACCATGCTCCATATGTCTAAAAATAGACATAGTCTAAAAATAGACTTTGCGCCAAAAATAGCCTGTGGGCCCACTTAGTGAAGGCGACTCCTTTCCACTAAGCTCATCATCTTGTTGCAATCTCAACATGGAAAACCCTACAGAGAAAGCTCTAGATCTGCAACACCTGGTTGATCTAAGACCAAAGATACTGACTGATCCGCACCCTCAAACAGGATTTACAGAACTCAGCCAGATCTAGGCCTAGAAACCCTAGATCTGCCCTTGAAAGACACTGCGTCAACCTCTGAAGGCCTCCATATGCTTAGCGCTGTCACTTGAAGGGACTGCGTTACCCCAGACCGGGTGACGCAGTCACTGCGCTGCCCCTAACGGTCTCTGCGTAACCCCTGAAGGGTTTCCTGAAAATCACGTTGTCCTTGCTGCTGCTGCTACTGCCTTCCTCTGCACTATCTTTCTTGATCTCTTCTCTGCTTCTTGTGTATTCTAGACCCCGGGATCATATCATCCCCTTGGTTTAAATTCCCCTCTCTACAACTGAAACACTTGAGAATTCTTAGCAACCCCGCCCTAGAATCTCAGCTTAGCTTCAGTGCTCTGCCTTTGTGTGCCTTACAAATGACCCCAAGCCTTTCCTTTATACTTTTCTCATTGACAAATCAATGACCAATATTAAATCTTTAATCAATGGCTAAGATTAAAAGAAAGCTTGATCCGTGTGACTTAAGACAATTTCATCACATGTTTAATTAAATTCACTTTAATTATTTTATTTTCCTAAGATTTAACTTAGGAAATACATTAAAATAATTAATTAATTTAATATTTCCTAAACCAGATGAAATTTCCCAAATCCATTTTTGCATCTTGTAGGTCAGGTGAACTCTAGTCCTTCCTCAAAATTTGGGACCTAGAGCACAACTGATGCTACCCCAAATACACAAAATCTCAACACTCCCTTTTAGAAACAAGGGTGTGCTCTAGCAATACATCACACTTATGCATTACAAGATTTTGGGCATTGGTTCTGTGTTGCTGAAGCTTGGTCTCCTGCCACTCAACTCTGCACTGCTGCTGCCATTCTGTACTATTGCCCATGACTCTGCCACTGCCACTGCAACCACTGTACTGCAGCTCTCTCTCAATATGTTGCATCTATGCTGCTCATAACACTTCCACTGCTGCACTGCAACTTCAGTTGTTGAGAGAAACAACTGAATCTCCTGCCCAATATTTGACAGACAAGTCAGATGGGTTGCATCCTCATCACTGAAGCTCCATAGGCTATAGATCTGTGCTAGCATCTAAAGAACGATGCACAGCTACAACTCTTCCTGCGTAATCAGACTCCCTCTGCACTACTGAAGTCACATAAGCTCCTTGTGCTGAAATCTATCACGTTGTTGCATTGTGCTGTCCCTTTGAAGCTCTCTACGTTGTTTCATCTCTGCACTGCGTAAGAAGTACCGCACTGCGCTGCTGAAGTTGCATCAGCCTCTGTGCTGCTACTGCTTCTACGCTGTTGCTACTATGCTCTGCGCTACTCCTCCCAGCCTCCAGATTTGCCTCTGCTTATGCCCCATCTGTGATCTATGCACCCACTGCTCCACTTGTCCCGCTATTGTCTTAAGGTTGTCGTAGCTCGCTTGTGATCAAAGAGATGAGCTGCTCAAGGATTCTGCCTTACTTCCATGTTGCTCCTCTACATGTCCATGTCACCCCCCTCCATGGTTCATGAGCACTCATGGCTACATCATCTCCTGACCCATCATCTGCCACTGCTACTTTGGAAGAAGATGCTTCCTTGTCCTTCTTCTTTTCTGGACAATGGTTGGCAAAATGTCCCATTTCGCCACACTGGAAACACTTGATCTTTGAAATATCCTTCTTCTTCTTCGGTTGCTTCTTTGATGCCAAGGCTGCATCTTCCTCCTCTTCCTTCTTAACCTTGCTCAACGCAGGGTTGTGCTGCTTCTTGGTGAACCTTCGTAGTTGTTCTTGTCGCAGGATCGACCACAAGTTGTCCCAATCTGGGAGGTTCGCTCTGCCCAAGATAGTTTGGACAAAGGTTTCCCACTCATCCGTGACTGCATTGAGGGCAGTTCTGACTATCACTGCGTCATCTAAGGTTGCACCCGTTGCAGTCAGTTGATCCCTAATTGACTGTAATTTGAAGAGGAAATGCTCGATGTCTTCTCCCTTGGTCATCATGAATGACCTCATTTGGGCTTCCAACAACATCTTTCTTTTGACCGATTTTCCCTCATATAGGAAAGTCAAGGCCTTCCACATCTCATTAGTTGTCTTCTTCTCAGCTATGTGTGGTACAATATGGTCCTTGATATTGTCCATTATCAGCCGCTTGGCATGCCCAACAACTTCTCTATGCTTCCGTAGGAGATCCGCATTTGTCGGTGTCGCCAGGGTTTGCTATGCATGGTCTCTTAGACCATATGCCCCAAGGAAAATCAGGATCCTAGCTTCCCATACCGAAAAGTTTGAGAGGTCCTCTAGCCTAAGGAGGTCACGTATTCCATGAGGAGCCATCTGCTCAAATTGTGTCAGAGCTCTTATTCTCTATGCTAGAGATCTTGGATCTAGGGTCCTTTACGAACTGGGCACCCTCTGCTCCCTCTGACACTTGATTTCCCGCCTTGGAAATCTACCAAATCAACTATGATTTAGCTTCTTCTTTGATCCTCTGACTAAACTGCAAGTTTCCTTTGGCAAGAAACTCTCTGAGAAGCTGATCTCTTCCCAAACTTTGTCACTTGTGCTAAGGTTACAAATCTGAAAACTTCAGAAGTTTAACCCCACCAGCTCTTCTGAATTTTCTGCAACTTTTCTGCAGACTTTTCTGGATCTAACATATTCAGATCTGAATCACAATGGCCGGCTTCAGACCCAACCAGTGCTGTTTCGGAGCTGCCTCTGCGCAGTAATTGAGTGGGCTTGCTAGGACACAACACTAGACATCGTCAACCTTCCCTCTGCTTGAATCTCCTCCTAAAAACTGCGCTGTCCCTTCAGATCTGCTTTTCTGCTACCTTTCTAGCTGCTTTCTGCAGCTAGATCCTTCAGATGCTTCAGCTGGTGACCCTTCTAGATTTGCAATTGCTCTGATACCATGTATAGATTTCTGAATCTTAATTATTATGCAAAACATATTTCTGTTAATCCGGTTAAGCTTCTCCTACTCATACAAGTTATCAACTGAATAAATTCAAAGCTTAACACATAAAAAATCTCTACCAATTCAGATCTAGAATAAGCACATGCACACATAGACAAAGTGACACTGTTATTTCTGGACAAACTGTCCCCATAAAAACCCAATGTGGGAAAACCTGTCTCTGGCTGCTGGAGGGCTCTATTATTAAGAATATTTATGAATACACAACTTTGGGTTCCAGATTTAAAAAACCCTACAGAGAAAACTCTAGATCTGCAGCACTTGGTTGATCTAAGACCAAAAATACTGATTGATCCACACCCTCAAATGGGATTTACAAAAATCAACCAAATCTAGGCCTAGAAACCCCAGATTTGCCCCTGAAAGACATTGCGTCAGCCTCTGAAGGCCTCCAAATGCTCATCGTTGTCACTAGAAGGGACTGCGTTACCCCAGACTGGGTGACGCAGTCACTATGTTGCCCCTAAGGGTCTCTGCGTAACCCCTGAAGGGTTTCCTGAAAATCACGTTGTCCTTGTTACTGCTGCTGCCTTCCTCTGCGTTGTCTTTCCTGATCTCTTCTCTGCTTCTTGTGTATTCTAGACCCCGGGATCAAATCATCCCCTTGGTCTAAATTCCCCTCTCTTCAACTGAAACACTTGAGAATTCTTAGCAACCCCGCCTTAGAATATCAGCTTAGCTTCAAATGCTCTGCCTCTGTGTGTTTTACAAATGACCGCAAACCTTTCCTTTATACTTTTCTCGTTGACAAATCAACGGCCAAGATTAAATCTTTAATCAATGGCTAAGATTAAAAGAAAGCTTGATCCGTGTGACTTAAGACAATTTCATCACATGTTTAATTAAATTCACTTTAAATATTTTATTTTCCTAAGTTTTAACTTAGGAAATACATTAAAATAATTAATTAATTTAATATCTCCTAAACCAGATGAAATTTCCCAAATCCATTTATGTGTCTGGTAGGTCAGGTGAAATCTAGTCCTTCCTCAAAATTTGGGACCTACAGCACAACTAATGCTACCCCAAATACACAAAATCTCAACATTAGGATGCCTATAGGGTGTAGTGATCAGTGCCTAGATGCCCTGCTCTAGCTCAATGGTGTGCTCAAAACCCCGATCTGGTGGCTGTCCTGGTGGTATATCTCCAAAAACTATGGCATATCTGTCTAGGATGGACTGTACATAAGTGTGTACGGCTTGCCCTGTAGACCCTGCCTTCAAAACACGTAGCTCTACTGCCCACTCTATGTCTCCCTTCTGGAAATCTACCCCCATCCGGTGTGCCGAAACTGTCTGTGGTGGGTAAGCGTGCATGCCCCTAATCATCTCATGCTTCCCAGTCTTCTTGTCTGTCCACTCCATCTCCAAGGTCTCCCAATCTGTGGTGACCTTTCCCAGCGTGATCAACCACTGCACTCCCAGTATCACGTTGGTGTCCGGAATGTCCACCACAAAGAAGTGATATGTTAGAGTGTAAGTCCCCATAGTCACTGCCAAGGCTGGCACATACCTGGCACACTGCATGGTTCTGGAACCTAGAACTGGTATCGAGAACCCATCAAAGCTCTCTATCAGTATGCTCCTCTACTCTACCAACTGTGCATAAAAAAATTGTGGGTAGCTCCACTGTCTACTAATACCGAAACATGTTGTTCCTGCACTGTGCCTCAGACACACAGGGTCAAGTATTTGGGAACCCCTCGCAAAGAAGCAAGGACTCCCTTGGTAGGTGCAAATGCTGCACCTCCAGCTCCTGGAGATGGAGGTGGTGGATGATCTCCTCTCTGTCCTGCACTGCTGCCTCCTGCCACCATCTCCTCATACTCATCGTCTTCTCCGTCATTGTCGGAGAAAACCTCAATGTAGTGTGCCTTCCCAGCGGCACAACGATGTCCTGGCGCCCATGGCTCTTGGCATATGAAGCATAGCTTCTTCCGCCTCAGATCTCTCCTAGTCTCTTCATCCAAAGGCCCTCGACTCTGGTTCCCCTTTGGAGGCGGAACCCTCGTGTCCTTCCCCTTCTGCTGAAATGCCGGTCTCTGGGGGAAAGGAGCTCTAGTCTGGGTAATGCATCCTGCAAGTCTCGAGTCCTCCCAACTGCATCATGGAGTGTAGTTGGCCTAGTCGATCTAACTAACCCCCGAAGAGGCTCTGCCAATCCATTGATGAACATGTAGATCATTCTGGCTGAAGATAGGTCAGGTACCATCATGAAAAGTCTCAAAAAATCTGAAATATATGTGTCCGGACTCCCGATCTTCTTGAGCTTAGTCAGCTCAACAAAGTGCTCCTCTGGATCCCTCCGATCAAACCGCTCTATCAACCTCCATGTAAACTCAGCATATACTGTCACCCCCGAGTGCCCCAGCGTAGCCATCCCGTGGAACCACCAATCATGGGCCTCGCCCTCTAGGTGCAGCGCTGCCACCTTGATGGCCTTTGCCTCTGCCATCTGATTAAGCTGGAAATAGATATCCAGCTGATCCACCCAAGCCTTTGCCGAACACTTGGATGATTCGTCAAATGTCGATAGATAGAATCTACCTACAGTGTGCTGTACATCCCCATCCTGTGAATTCCTGTTCCCCCTGTGATGGTTGCGGGGTTTGTTGTCCCTCTTGAGCTGTACGAAGTCATGGAACGTGAGGGCATCTCTAAACTCCAGACCATAGGACTGATAGTCGGCAAAGTAATCCCCCATGTGAGCCGGCTTCTGCTCCTGCTGTGCTCCTGCCCTAGTGTCTGTGGCAAGAAATGTGGGCATCGTGGAACGCAGGGGGTGTATGAGATGCTATCTGCTGCGCTGTGAAGTGCTCCTGCAAATGATGAGATGTGCCCGATCCCTCTCCCGTATGGAAACCTCTAGGGGTTTCACGCTATCTAGGTTCTTTAGCGAGCTTCTGCCCCATCTCTTCTATCTGTTTTGACAAGTCCTGCACTAATTTGAGGAGAAGTTCCACGAATTCCTTCCCAACATCTCTTTCCTCTGCCATCGGTTCCTGTTCTTCTGCGTCCACTACTGGAATGCAATCACCTTCCCCGAAAATGATCTCTAACCTCCTCTCTTGGTCTTAATACTTCCTTCCTCGGTAACAAATGTATGGTTTCCCTGCTGGTGTCATAGACAATCTGTTCTACAGGCTGAGCCAAGTCTATGAGCTCTGATACCACTGTAATATTCTGAATAGAAATAAACAACAATATAAAGCACATAAACAAGAAACTACAACAATTAGAGAGACGTCACATGAACAAGACACAATATGGAGAACGCTGAGCCATTTTATTAAATACTGAAAGATAAAATGAGTACAAAGGTGATCAGAATGGTGGCACCTTGGCTTGCACTAGGCAAGCGTAGAAATACTCTTAGAATATATCATGGAATGGCCGCTCCCTCAATGACTGCGTAATCTCCAAGCTGTTGATGCTGCTGCTACTGCTAGAATGAACTGACTCTTTGGGGCTGCTCCCCACCTCTGAAAATTGTGAAACTTTGGGAATGGCCTCTCCACCCAATACCCAGAAAAGCCCAGAGAGATTTTCGAAAATGGATGACCTTCGAAAATGACCTCCCTTGAGGTACCAAGTTGTCCCAATGATAAATGCTGGCCCTGAATAATCTGCTGCAAAGATGGCCTCCAACTCTACCAAATGATGGAATAGGGAAGGGCTGACCCCTTTCCAACTCTCTCGGGCTAAATACCCTGATAAGCCCTCAATCCGGAATATCCTCCTCCAGAGACTGCATCCTCCCTCTCACTGACTGTGCTGCCCTTGCAAGTGAATAATCCCAACCATGGCTGCTCTAACTCTCTCCGGAAAATCAAGGATATAACTCCTCACCTGAGCAGGCACTCGAAGTCCCCCGGGGCTAAGGTTGGGATCTCCGCATGGAGACACCCGATGTGCTGAACAACACTTGTAGACTTTGCTCAACAACAAAAGCATGCTCAATGTCAAAAGACAAATAACATAGATGCATAATAGAATGATCAAAATGAGGAGCCTCTCTCCCTTTTTATGTTTGGAGAGCGTTGCTCTCACCTAGGCCCCACCACCAACTGCGCTGTCTCCTTGATCCATGCTATCCCTCTAGCTCTGCGTTGACTTGGGCCCACGCTGCCCACGCTGACATCTCCTCCACGCTGCCACTTCGTCCTCTAGGCCCCTCGCTACCCACGCTGCCACTTCGTCCTCTAGGCCCCACGCTGCCAAATAATCATGTCTCCAAGTGACTTTAGGAAATGTTTTTATCCTAAGTGTGAGTGAAGTGTCCCTCTTCATCCACTTTATTTCTAACTTAACTTTAAAGTAAAGTAGTCAAAAATTAATATTTCTAATTAGATGTTGCTAATTGGGAATATTACATTACGCTATGTGGGGCTTTTGATTTAGTCATTTGTAATGGTTTGACTAGATGGGAAAAGTCCGATAATTTCACTTGCAAGACTTACAATGGAGCAAGTGTAGTAGATTATGTAATTTACTCGCATAGTTTGTGTGAGAAAATGGAGGAAGTGCTGATTGGAGATCAAATTCGGGACTTAAAATCAGATCACAAGTCAATTTATTTAAGTTTCTATTGGATCGGAAAGAAGCAATTAGGGTAAAAAACTCAGTGTGTTCAAAAAAATCCTCCAAAGGGCAGAATTTTTTTGACTCCAGAGAATTGTAATACCTTCAAAATAACGCTAGAGAGGCTCTTCGAGAAGGAGGAAATCTCATTTCATGGCCTTCATAGTGACGAATTAATGCATTTAATTCAAAGCGCACTTGCTAAGTGCAAAAGAGCAAAAATTAAGAAGTCTGAAACAAATTTCTTTCCAGTTAATGCTTGGTTTGACAAGGAATGCAAAAAGGCAAGGAGAAGGTGGGAGTAATCAGACAAATATAACATAGAACTCAAAGCTTACAAACAGATAGTAAGAGAAAAAAAGGCCGATTTCATGGTTTCGAGGAGAGAAGAACTAATCTTCCTTGGGAAAAATAACCCAAATTATTCTGGAAGGAGCTCCAACCGAAAAAGGTGCAAACTGAAAACAACATTACAACTTCTAAATGGTTTGACTATGCAAGACAACTTTATGAGCAAGATCCCAAGGTTGACCCTCCTCCCTTGGTCAACACTGACACAAAACTCATCATGGTGCAAGAGGTAGAGATGGGTATCAAGAAGTTGGACGCTGGAAAAGCAAAAGACTTAGATGAACTCCAGGCAGACTATCTAAAGTGGGGCTTAAAAATTCTTTCACCTCACATCACAAATAATTTCAACAACATCATACAGCAAGGGTTCCCCACAGATTGGACAACTAGTATGACAATACCTATTTTCAAGAGTGGTGACATCAATAATCCCTCCAATTATAGAACCATAATGATAAATCCCTTGTTTGCAAAGTTATTTGGAAGCATGTTAGAAAAGAAAATTAGTAAGTGGGTAGAAGAAAGAGATAAACGTGCTAAAGGGCAAGCAGGTTTTAGACCTAAACATTCCACAATTGATCATTGTATAACTTTAAGGCACATCATTGAAAAAGTTTGGGAAAAAAAGGAAGAAGTTTTTTGTTGCTTTGTTGATTTCAGAAAAGCCTTTGACATGGTTCTTAGGGATAAGCTTTGGGGCAAAATGGAGGAACTTGAGGTTCCCAGGCATTTGAGAGCAGCTGTGCATAGGTTGTATGAAGAGGTGAAAGTCAAAATTAGAACTTCAGCAGGCATTTCTGAAAGTTTTAGAAGCGATATCGGGGTCAAGCAAGGTTGCCCATTGTCTCCTACCATTTTTGGGTTATATATTGACAAGCTTGAAGAGTGGCTAAATTCGCAAGGGGGTGACGATATCCATTTGGGCAAGTTCATTATAAGGCTTCTTTTGTACGTGGATGACCTTATATTGATTGCTAAATCGCCTCTTGGTTTGCAAGAGCAGTTACGTTCTCTTGATCATTTTTGTAGAAGGGCGGGGATGCAAGTCAATATTAGCAAAACGAAAGTAGTGGTTTTCTCTAACAAAAGAAAGCATAACCAACATAAGTTCTACTTTGAAGGAAACATTCTGGAAGAAGTTGCAGACTACAAATACCTCAAAATTGACTTCAACATAAATTTAAGTTGGGATGGTTGTAGAAAGAAAAGAACTTTAGGGGGTTGGAAAGCATTTTATGCTCTTCAAAACAGGTGTAGAGAGGCAGAGCTGTGGGACTGGAAAACCACTCTAACTATTTTTGGGCTTCTAGTGATTCCAACGATTCTCTACGGTTGTGAACTGTGGGCCAGCAGCACAACCGAGATGCAGTGGAAACAAGTTGAGAAAATTCAGAAGCATTTGATTACAAACAAATTCAAAATTAAAAGTGCAGTTCCTTATGTTATTCGGTTAAGTGAAACAGGGGCTGCTCCTATTGAAGAAATTGCTATGGTGCGAGTCATAAGGTATTTGAAAAAAAATTGAGCAAATGGAAGAGGGTAGATGGCCTAAGGTTGTGTTTAGTGATAGATTGTGCAAAAGAAAGAAGACTTGGATGCAACGAAATAACAAATGGTTTAGTAAATGGGATATTTGCGTGAGCATGTGTCCTACAAACAGTAGAGAGATAGAAAGTTCCACAAACATACTTGAGAGAAAGAAGAAGCACTACATTGAAGAGTTTAACCCCACTTATAACCATCAGCAAAAGGCGTACAATGGGGGCAATATTTCTTGGAGATCTAAAATTCTTATTGCTCAATTAAGGACTAATTCTCATCAACTCCGTTGTGAAACAGGGCGCTGGAAAAGACCAAAATAAATGTGGGAGGAAAGAGTGTGTATTTTTTGCTCTTCCGGAAAAGTGGAAACAGAAAAACATTTCATTTTAGAATGCGAGACCTTCAAAGACACTAGGGAAAATTATGCAGGGATTCTGTCAGCTAGTTCTTGGGATAATCTATTCAGCGAAGAGTTTGTTGAGAAACTGAGAGCGATTATTGTAAAACTTCACAGAAAAATGGCCGAATACAAGAGGCAGATGGAAAAACAATCTGTCTTATAAACTATTTTTAGCCTCACCGACGTTAAAAATACTTTCTTTCTTTCTTTCTATGATTTATGATATTTTAGTTAAAGGAGGATATCTACATGTGGCTGATTTTTGATATTTTATTAAAGGAAAATGTCGACGTGGAAAGATTCTAAGAATACGATGGGTCCCATTGTTTGTCACGTTGATTACACTCCTTTAACAGCAGATCCCAAGTGCAGTGATAGGGACAGGGACAGCCCTCGAGCAGGATATAGATTCAAGCAATGCATGGACGATGGGCATGCACGATTGGGCGGATATGAGATGCAGATGCCAATGTAGTCGAAAGGCTTGAGTCTGACAATATCCTTTGCCTCTTCTGCCTAAATGGCGTTCTGTGGTTCTCTGAACGCATTGATTCAATTGCCGTCGAGGAGTTTTTCCCCAGATTTCAAGGGAGCGAAGAAGGGGAGTTTTAAAATTGTCCATGATAACAATAATGTGCGGGCCTCGACGAAGACGAAGGAATCAAGTTGCAGCAGGGGCAGGGGCAGAGTCACAGGCACATGCACAGACAGGGCCAATTGGGATGTAAATGACAGCGCTAAACTATACAGAATAGAAGGTTGGGGAGCTCCCTATTTCTCCATCAACAGCGATGGGAATGTCTGCGTCCGACCATGGGGCAGTTCCGATGGTAGAGACAATTCCTTTTACCCTAATCTTGGCTTGTGCGTTCGGTGTGATGCCTCCTGGGTCGGCTATGATTGCTATCTATCATATACTATATTGTGACATCAATAATCTTCCCTTCTGGTGGCAATGCAATGTGACTTCTTGTATTGGATTGGACTGATTGAACAGGTTCAGATGAAATTGATTTCATGGGCTTGATTGAATCTCTACAAAGATCGAATATAAAGTTGCCCGTGGTTATCAGATTCCCCGACATAGTACTACACAGGATACAGAAATTGCAGGAATGTTTTGACATTGCTATTGTCAGATATGGCTACCAAGTAAGCCCCTGGAGATTTCTTCCATTTCATTTGATTTTCTAAATTTTCCAAATCTTGAATGTAAAGTCCAAACAAGAACCATTAATTAGAAGACCAGAGGTAAAGTTTTTGGTGATTTACGATTCCTATGCAATCAACCTTGGGACATGTCGTGCAAATTTATAATTTAAGAACTAGCTTAAGTCACCGACATTCAACTGTGTATTTTAAATAAAGGTTCTGACAACCATGTTCCCACAATGGGCATCTTGTCCTCATCTAATACATTTTATATTTACAACTTTACGGACAACCTAGGTTTAGGTTTCTGCAACCAACATACAGATACAACATAGGAATAATAATATAACTGTTTTCATAAAAACATCTCAGCTTGTCAATGGGGCATTGGTTCACTGGTGAGGTTGACGAAGTGTTGAGTATCCACTAGGGTTCCGTTTTTGTTGTGGTCTGTGCCACCTGGATGCCATGCCACTAAAGTATCGAGGTTGGGTGCGAGTCCGGGGCAATTTTGGCAGCATGATTACTCCTTAGACCTGGCACCTAAGTTACCAAAGGAAGCTTGTGTTATTTGTTGCAGCTCTAGAAACTTCGGGCATGTTTCTTGAACCAACTTGCAAGAATAAAATAGCTAGTCATCAACATTATGTCAAACAGACACAAGTCATCACATTTACTCAAATATCGAGAAGAAGATATGTAGCAACAAACCCCCAATAAAAGTGCTAAATACTATAAGCAATAATAAAGTTTGTCTCAATTCTAAAAAGGGAGAACATAAATGCTGATATCCACAACAGATGCTGAGAACAAGGTTAGGTTCAGTTTTCAACTTCGTGGTTCAGCCTGAGGCATGTTATCTAGCGCCGACAATGCAAGGGATATGGTTCTCTTTCCCAGCTCGAGAGGCATTGCTTTCATCTACACTTCCAGTCTAAGATGCACCTCTTGGACACACTCATCAGATTCACTATCCTTTATGGCTCTGAGGTTTGGGGACCAAAATTGGACAGAGCCAACTGGACTGGGACTAAGAAAGTCTAGACCCCGTGCTATGACATATGATCCATAAATAGAGCGTTCCTCATGGCGTCGTTCAAATTTCAAGCTGAGTTTGGTGCACGTCCTTTGTGCCTCGATACTACTTTCAGATTGGTTTCCCCAACTCCACAGGTTATGGTCTCTAGGCGACTCAACCTTGGGATGAAAGCACTGCCCCTTCCTAACACTTTACTCCGCAGAGGAGATCACTGTTGCTTCTGTTGGGCTGCCCCATTGGACGATGACGATTTTGTTTTCTCTAAGACATATTTACTCTTCCACTCTGTTGACATTTTTATCGATCACCTCCCTCGTTCCTTATTTCTTTCTGACATTATTTGGTCACTGCTTCATGGCTTTGTCACATATTTGTTAGTTTAGCTTAATTAATGTTTTTGAAGGTATGCTTAGGCAGTTCTACAGATGCTTATAATTGATTGTACTTTTTCCCTCAATCCAATTGACCTATCTTTTGGTCATTCACTGGACATTAATATAGTTATCTTATCTTACAACTGCAATAAATGTGAAGAGCAAGGTTATATTCATCCTTACAATAGGTAAATTACTTCTAAGGAAACATGTAGCTGTAAGGTTTTGTAGAGCAAGCCAAGTTTGTCGTTTTGGAAAATATTAAGGCAATACAAAGGCAATTTAGTGAGCCAAGTTGTTGCACGAAAAATTTCTGATTGGGAGAGCCTAAAATGACAATATCAACACAATAGGTAAAAATTCTTCCTTGTTTAGAGTTGCAAAAAATGATTGGTTTAACAGCCCAAGTTTGAGATTCAGAATTTTGTGCATGCTGTCAATATCCTGCAAAGCCTCCTGGGCATATAATATATGCACATTTGTAAAACATCCCAAAATTCTAAAACAGGAGCTTAGGTGCAAATGCCTCATTAGGTATGGGATGCCCACAATTATCGTGCAAATATCATAATCCCTGAGCTTCCTGCAGAAAGGGGGTTATAAGTCTATTATATAATGTAATGGTTAGAAGTTGACTAATTAAGGTAACTGGCCATATTGCTAAAGATCTATTTGGGGCTTTGAATGTTCATTGGCTAATCTTGAGTTGGTGAGAGGGGAGCCAAGTGGGTGGATAGAAAAGTTAAATAAATATCGAACAAGTAAATGTTGAAAAATTGCTCATATAATGAAGGAAAATTACTGCCTTTATTCCGCCTGAGTAAATTTTTTATGTATGCAATATTTTGCCTCTCTGCCTTTCACCAACTTGCCCAAGCCTTATATATGGCCATATTAGGGAAATAGGAAGTTTGTCAACTTTCTATTGAAATTCTAACATCTGTCTTTGCTCTTATAATTGTTGGATCTCGAACTTGAGGGAAAAAGACTAGGACCTATGCTAAAATAGCAGAGGTCTAGAGTGAAGGGAAGTTGAATGAGTTAACAAGGCTCAAGGCTTGGACACTTGGACTTTTAATGAAGAAATTAGAACATTGTTTTACTGTGAAGATAAAATCCTATTACTTTTTAAAAACGAATTGCGGTTGAATTACTCAGATCAACTCTGTAACAGAGCATACAAAAGACCTAGAGGCTAAGCCTTGCAATATACGTATTTAAAACCAGAAATTGCTCATAGCAATCCACCCAGATAACTTGTAGACTTCATTTCTTTGTCAGTCGTCCAACCACTCAGATCAACTCTGTAACAGAGCATACAAAAGACCTAGAGGCTAAGCATTGCAATATATATATTTAAAACCAGAAATTGCTCATAGCAATCCACCCAAGATAACTTGTAGACTTCCTTACTTTGTCAGTCCTCTCCCTCCTAGCATTGATCCTATCCCAACCAATAGTTTCATTGGCATGTTTTCCATACAGTTGAGCTAACAGTACAGTCTTGAAACTAAAACCCTGCATCTTTAGGAGTGCTTATAGCTCCATCGAAGGTTTAGTCTCGGGCTGCATTACCCTGTCCACAATATTCCACAACTCTATTACCCTGTCAATAAGAACACGTTTCTAACTAAAGAAAAAATATCCCATAGCTGTCTGCATTTTTAAGTCATCAAAACCTGTCTTACTGTAGTTGAAAATTATGGTACATGTCCTTGCAAAGTCTCTACCTCCTTGCAAACTGGCTTTCAATAACAAACCAAAGCATCAATATTAAACAATTTTGCTTCAACTTATACCACATAAGCTGGTTTACTAGTGTTATATCCATGCTTATTAGTTACTTAGTCACTGCACTCCTTGTTCTTTGCTAACATTCCGTGTCTCCACGAGTTAAAAAGAGGACAGTGATAGACGTAAGTCTTATGGAAACGGATTTGGATGCAGATCTGGATACAGATCTGCTGGATCTTTGAAAATACAGGGACTGAACAGGGGGAAATGATATATTAAAAAACCATGAACTAGAAACATAGAAAATTGAGATATCTGAATATATTTTGCTCCAAATCACTCTCACAAACTCAAAATTACAGACGACTGAGAAAAACACAAGAGCTGGTAGGTGCCTTAACCTCTACGTTTACTTTCCAGTTTTCCATAGAACCTATTAAACATGACACTTTTTCATCCACAGGTTCTTTTTCAACTCACCTCAAATTGAGAAAATAAAACTGTATCTTTTAATTTTTAAACAAACCAAATCTACTCTAAGTCCTCTAATTCACTTAACATCTTATTATTATTTGAGACGACATTTAGGGAAGCCCTGCTTTATCAGTGATCATCTCAACTCAAAGTGTGGGAGTGTGTTATTGAGGCGATAGTGGATGACCACTCCAAGTTTCCCTTGGGTTTGCATTTAGTGACTTGGGATTTTGTGATCTTTGTTGTGAGCTTGAATGGCAACAGAGATCATGCTCAACTTCACAGCGAGTGAAGCCACAATTGTTGATGATGAAAGCTTCTGGTATATTGTGTTATTTTCAATGAGATGCCCGACGTTTCGGGTGAACACTTCATCCATCTTCAGGGACATAAAGCTTAACCGATGATCTTCTCATACTATGCAAGGTGCTTGTTTAAGGCCATCTAGAGATTTCTTAAGTTGACAGAGCAAGGGAACATGTCTATTCTATGCGAACCCTTCTGGTTACCACTTATAAATCTCTCCTTAAAGAACTCCATGGAGAAAAGCACTATTGACATCCATATGATGAACCTCCTAATTCAATGAAGTGGTTATAGATACAGTCATCTAAATGGAGTCCCAACTGGAGAAAAAGTCTCTAAATGGTCAATGCCTTCTTGCTTAGAGAGATTTAGCAACGACGCATGCTTTATATATCTCTAGTCTTCCATTTGCATCGAACTTGGTTTTATACACCAATTTGCAACCAACCAGAATCCCCTAAGTTGGTGTTAGAAGCTATCTCTGAAGGAAGAAATCCTATCAAGGACAAATGGCCTCCTCAACCTACAAGGGTTTCAAGGCTGATGATAAATTGACTGATAAGTCTGATTATCATGCATGGAAGATGTCCTTGGATCTGGCGCTAGAAGATCAAGATGTCATGGACTATATATAGGGGAATATTCAAGAGCCTCCATCAAATGCAGCTGCTGCCACAAAGACAAAGTATAGAAAAGGGGAAATCAAAGCAAAGATGATTATTCGAGATTCTATTCATAAGCACTTGGTTGCTTACATTTCTGAGTTGAAGACATCTAGGGAGATGTATGATAAGCTGGTGAACATGTTCAAGGCTAGCAATGCTAATCAAATCCTCTTCTTCAAGAATCAATTGAAGAATATCAAGAAGGGCAAGGATGAATCTATTCAATCCTATTTTATGAGGCTCGCTGAAATCAGGAATAACCTCCTAGCTATTGGGGAAGCAATATCTGATCGAGAGATGGTTCTTATTGCACTTGGAGGTCTCCCCCGTGATTGGCATGTATTCAATACCACTGTTCTCAATAATAATGTGATTCCTGATTGTGATGAAATATTGACGAGATGCACTCAAGAGGAAACAAGAATGATGGAGTATGCCTCTAATGGTAATGGAAGTGACCCTACTGCCTTCGCCACTCATGCAAAGAAGAAGAACCATGGTGGCCTGAGAAATCAAAACCATGGTAGAGCGGGGCCCAAAGGAAGGAAGGGAAGATGTTACACTTGTAACAAGACTGGTCACTATGCAAGAGAGTGCTCTAATAGAAGGGACTTTCCCAGGGATGATGACAACAACAACTCGAGAAGGAATGGCAAGAACAACAGGTTCCAAGGAAAAAGGAAGGCTCCCTCTGATCATAATGGAAATGGGCAACCTTTCAAGAGGTCAAGAAATTCTAGGTACGATGAGCCTAATGTTGTTGATAATAAGAGAAATGATTTTATTCTTGTATCTGCCCTCTCTGCTGCATCTCCACTCGACACCCTGGATGTTTGGTTAATTGATAGCGATGCTTCAAGGCACCTCACTGGTTATAAAGAAGCCCTTTCTGATTTGGTTGAAAAGGATACTAATATGGAAATTATCCTTGGAGATAATGCCACCTATCCTGTGAAAGGGACAGGGACTGTGACCCTCCATTTATCTCAAGGTCAAGTCATCCGATTACAAGATGTGTTGTATGTACCTAACTTGAAGAAGAACCTTGTGTCCATTTCGGCAATGGAAGACAAAGGGTTCAAGGTGGCATTCGTTGATGGAAAGATACTTATTTGGAAGAAGAACTTCAAGGAAGCTCTTTCTATTGGTTTTAGAGTTGATACACTCTACCAGGTTGGAGGAAGTCCATTGGGGGCTATGACATGTGATACAACTCTTCAAACATAGTTATGGCACCAGAGGTTTACACACCTTCATTACAAAGTCCTTCCCGAAGCAAGGAAGGTGGTGACAGGGATGCCCGAATTGAGAGATGATGATGAAGGTATATGTCAGGGTTGTGCCGAAGGGAAACATACAAGGGGACCATTCCCCTCAAGTGTCACAAAGACAACTGATATCTTGCAGTTGATACATTCTGACTTATCTGGTATGCTGCCTGTGACATCCTTGGGAGGATGTTCCTATTACATGACTTTTACAAATGACTTCTCCCGCAAGACCTGGATATATTTTTTGAAGAAGAAGTACGAAGCATTCAAATGGTTTTGTACCTTCAAGGCCTTGGTGGAAAATCAAAGTTTTGAGGACCAACAATGGGACCGAGTATGAGTCAAATGAGTTTAATGACTTTTGTAGAGAAGCTGGCATTAAGAGGGAGACCACAACTGCGTACACTCCTGAGCAAAATGGTGTTGCTGAAAGAAAGAACAGGACCATTGTGGAAGCTACCCGCGCCATGCTGTGTGACCAAGGTCTTCCGAAGTTTCTATGGGGAGAAGCTGCGAACACTGCTGTTTATGTTCAAAACAGATGCCCGCATTCCGCTCTAGACTCCAAAACTCCCGAGGAAGTCTTCTCTGGTAAGAAACTTGATGTTTCTCATTTTAGAGTTTTTGGTTGTCTTGTTTATTTTCATGTGCCGAAAGAAAAGAGAAGCAAGCTAGATGCTTCTGGAAAGAAGGGAATGTTTGTGGGCTACAATGAAACTTCGAAGGCATATAGAATCTATGTGCCTGGTCAAAGAGAAGTGGAGATATGCCATGATGTCACCTTCGATGAAGATGCTGCCCTCAAGAAAGTAAGAAATCTTCTTAGCTCCAAGGACAACAAAGAAGATGAAAAAGCAGAGAAGTTGGAAGAGCCGAAGGATGCCCTAATGCCCGATGTTGAAGGACCTATGGATCCCATTGATCCACCTCCTTCAAATAAGAGAAGACCCTCATGGCTTAGGGGTACTCTCGAAGATGCCGAGAGACATATTGCCCCAAGGGGGACATTCCGTGAAAGCAAGAAGCTGAAGAGATACCAAGGGTATCTAGCAGCCATGAGTACGATAGTACAATTTGAGCCTGGAACATTTGAAGAAGCCGTAAAGCATCAAGTTTGGAAGGATGCTATGCACGAAGAATATGAGTCCATTATGAAGAATGATGTCTGGGAAGTGGTCCCAAGATCGGAGGACAAATCTGTAGTCACCTCGAAATGGCTCTATAAGATCAAGCATGGATCTGATGGAAGTGTGGAAAAGTACAAGGCAAGATTCGTTGCCCGAGGCTTCTCTCAAAAAGAAGGCATAGATTATGATGATATATTTGCACCTGTGGCCTGCTATACCACCTTCCAATCTATTATTTCCCTTGCTACTATGCAAGGATGGAGTCTACATCAGATGGATGTGAAGACCGCTTTTCTACATGGATCTATACAGGAAGAGGTGTATGTGGAGCAACTTCTGGGGTTCGAAGCCCAAGATAGAGACACCCATGTATGCAGGTTGAAGAAAGCCCTCTATGGGTTGAAGCAAGCCCCCAGGGCTTGGTACGAGAGGATAGATAACTACTTGATGAAGCTGGGCTTCACTCGAAGTAATGATGATCCGAACCTTTATTTTAAGGTTGATAGAGAAAGACCTCTCATTTTGGTTCTCTATGTGATCTCTTCCTGACAGGTGCTGACCCTCTCATTCATCAGTGTAAGAGGGAGCTAGCTTCCGAGTTTGAGATGAAAGACCTAAGACTGATGCACTACTTCCTAGGCTTGGAGGTCTGGCAGAAGGCAAGCGAGATTTTCCTTTCTCAAGGAAAATATGCCGTGAAGCTGTTGGAGAGATTTGGTATGGTGGACTGTAAGTCTGTGTCGACACCCATGGAACTCAACTTTAAGAAGTTGAATGGAAACGTTGCTGGGCCCGTGCTAGCAAATCCTACCGAGTATCGACAACTCGTAGGGGCCCTGATGTTCTTAGTGAACTCCCGACCGGACTTATGTTTTGAAGTGAACACATTGAGTCAACATATGGTTGAACCTCATCACATTCACTGGATTGGTGCCAAGAATATGTTGAGATATCTTTGGGGCATAATCAACCATGGGTTGAGATACACTACAGGGAGTTTGAGACTCCATAGATATACTGATGCCGATTGGGTTGGCAGTGTGGTGGATCGCAACTAGATGTTGCTTCACCTTGGGTTCTGCTTCGATATCTTGGATGAGCAGGATGCAGAAGTCGGTGGCTTGAACACCGTTGAGGTTGAATACATTGCAGCGAGTATGGCCTATTGTGAAGCTGTTTGGTTGCGAAAGCTCTTCAGTGAGCTGTTCAGGCATGTGCTAGATACCACTGTTATCCTTTGTGATAACCAGAGTGGGATTCGTCTTTTTGAGAATCGCATGTTCCACGATCGATCCAAGCATATTGATATCAGGCACCACTTTATCTGGGATATGGTACAACGAGGCGCCGTAAGGCTTGATCATATAGGAATTGATGAGCAGGTCGTGGATATTCTCACGAAGCCCCTGGGGAAGTTCAAGTTCCTAAACTTCCGTGAGAAGCTTGGAATCGGGGAAAGACCCTATTTTGAGGGTCCTACTTGAGTTGGACTATGAACTTTAGGAGCTTCAGGGGGCTTGGGGATAGCTTCTTAGAGCTATAAGCACTCATGGGGCTAGGCTTGCCGAAACTTGTGGTGCTTCTGCCCCACCGTTATGATATTGAGTTGGTTCGCCTCTCTTTGATTTGTGCCTCGCACGCATTCTACCCATGGAGTTTCGTACTCATGGGAAGTACCTCTCATTTGGCCAATGAGGTGGGAAATGTGGATAGAGACCATAGCAAGACTGATGGACGCTTCGGAGATTGCCGTACTCTCTATGTCTAGGATGGCACGTGTCCAACACCTTGATCTGGGATCAAGTATGATGGGGTTTTATCCTCTAAACTGACTTCGGGTCAGTATGAGACTCTTTTGAGTCCGAGAGAGGTTTTTACCTCTAAGCTGTCTTCGGGTCAGCTGTGTGTGATGTCTTTGTGACTCACCTTTTGTTCTGAAATAAAGAGCCAACAAAGCAAGTTACAACGGGATGACACATGATGTTTAGTTTGGTACATGATGGATGGCACTTGTGGACAAATGGAGTTCTCCCTAGTTGAGAGGGAGTGTTAATTTTGGGCAACTAGGTCCAAACTCCATGTTGCACTGCTCATATGACGATGGTCATATTTTTTTTGGATTCCTCTTTCGGAGAGGTGTAAGATTGATCTAAAGGTCATCTTGATCAGATGAGCAGAACATTGATTTTGAATTTATTTTCCACAAGTGCAAGGTCGGCCAAATTTATCTCACATGCCTAAGAGATGTGTCACACACCCTCATTGATGAATATAAATTGGAGAGACTTGAAGGCCATTTTCTCATCATCTCATCACACATTCTCTCATTGTGATATGATTGGTTTGATAGACTTTGGAGGCCTTTTTCCATCACATGTGTGGAGCGAAGCTGCTGTTTTCTGCACTGATCTGTTTAGGGCTTTCTATTTTCTGCGCTGATCTATTTAGGGCTTTTCTGTTGCAGCGTTGACCAGTGTTGACCATGGTCAACCCTTGGTTATTTGACCTCAGTCTTCTTCAGAAATTCCGATTTTAGGAGGCAGTACAGCTGGGCACTAAAATCAAGGAATTCCAGACTGTTTGACCGAAGCCCTAATTTGTTGCGTTGACTTTTCTGAAGCTGCCTGCATTGACTTTTTTGTGCTGTCCCTGGTTTGACTTGCGTTGACTTGTGATGAGCTGTCTTTGAGGGCTGTGGGTGTGACACATGAAAGTGCTGGCTGATCGAGAAAGACTTTGCTGGTTGAAGCATCCTGCTGACTGCCGTAATGCCACCATATCTCATATCTTTGCTGGACAAAGGGAATTGTAAATCTGATCTATATTTGGCTTTTCTTCTATTGATCTATTATTGTGTTCTATCAACATTTTACTTTCAAGTTTATGTGATTGCTATTTTGTATTGGGCCTAAGAAAGATTGAAGTAAAAGTGCATCAAGCATAGAACACCATGGTTATCTAAATTTAACAAATCTTCAGTGGGTAAGTTCTTCCACTTGATGAGATACTCTGAAATTGATCGATTTCGTAGCTGTCGAGTCCTTGTTTCCGTGACTGCTTCAGGTTCCAATATAATTTTTTGTTCCTCATCAAGTTCTGGCAATATTGTTTGAACTGGAAGTTTGTCACCTATAACCTTCTTTAAGCATGAAACATGGAAAAATGGGTGCACTCGAGAAGAAGTAGGAAGCTCCAATTTGTATGCCATAGTACCAATCTTTTGCAACACTTTGTAAGGACCATAGTACTTTGGCGATAATTTATTATCCTTCTTAGCTTGCTTGAGTGACATTTGTTTGTATGGTTGTAGCTGTAAAAATACCCAGTCTCCTACATCAAAACTTCTCTCGCTGCGATGTTGATCTGCCTGTTGTTTCATTCGATTTTGTGCCAAATTTAGGTTATCCTTTAAGAGTTGGAGAACTTGTTATTGATGCTCGATGTGATCTTCCACTACTTGAACTTTAGAATTTTCTCTTAAAGATGATGTGATGGACGGTGGATGATATCCATAAAGTGCCATAAATGGGGTCATTTTTGTTGCAGTATGGAAGGAAATGTTATACCACCATTCAACCAGAGGTAACCACTTGACCCATTGTGTTTGTTTATTAGATACAAAACAACAAAGATATCCTTCCAAACATTTATTCACTATCTCAGTTTGTCCATCGGACTGAGGATGATAAGATGAGCTATGGGCTAATTGAGTACCCAAACAAGAAAATAATTCCGTCCAAAAATTTCTAGTGAAAATGGGATCTCTGTCGCTTACAATAATCTTTGGGTTTCCATGTAGCTTTTGAATTGTTTCCATAAATGCAGTAGCAACTGTACTTGCTTTAAATGGATGAGATAAAGCACAAAAGTGTGCATACTTGGTAAGTCTATCAACTACCACCATGATGACACTCTTTCCTTCGGACTTAGGTAAACTTGTGATAAAATCCATTGAAACCATAGTATTAAAAACCAGCCGGTTTGAACCGGTAACCGGTCAAATCGGCCGATCAGGACCCTAGCCGGTCCAAACCGGTCAAAAAACTCGGTCAGACACCCCATTTCTCCTTTTTTTTCCGGTCAAACCGGTCTAACCGACCGGTTAGCTGCCACAACCACAAAAAGGACCTACAGAGGTTGATTTGGCCAGTAATGTGTGGTTTTGGAGGGAAAAGGGGGGTTTTTGCCCTCCAAAAACACCCTCCCCAATCCTTTAAAGGCAGGGGTACCCTCTCATTTGTCTCACACATCTCATTTTGAGCTTTTCTGAGTTTGATTGAGAGCTTGGAGAGTTGAGTTTTTTCTTGGAGAGCAGTAGCGGGGGGTGAATTTGAAGCAGATTTGGTGGCGCCATCAGACGCAGACCCAGGATTGGTAGCTGCATCAAGCAAAGGCAAACAACCAATGGATGACACTAGTCATGCACCTCGAGTAACTTGTGCTTCCAGTAGGTCCACTTCTATTGTTATTGGTGGCAGGGGTACTGAGGTTGCAGATGAGCCTCAGGTTGAGGCATCCTCAGACTCTGATCCAGATGATGTCTATGTAGCAGCCGATGTTGATCCTGTGTCTAGTAGCGGTGATGAATTTGATGATTGATCATCATTCATGTGTAGTCTTGTATTAGGCCAATGGCCTCATAGCTTGTAGCATTGGTTTTGGACTTTATGGGCCATTTGGAGCCTCATTTCTTATGTATTTTTCGATGATATGTATTGCACTCGGTGCCATTTTGATATATTCACCTTTGCATGGTATATAAATGAGCAAAATTTGCATATTTTGTCTCTATTGGCTTGGAATCATGGTTGCAAATCTTAAAAATAGTTTTTTTTAATTAAAAAAAAATTATTTAATGTATTTTTTTTTAAAACCGGTTCATTGAGATCTGATCGCTACCGGTTAGACCGGTTCCGGTTCGAAACCCGGTTCATTAGGTCCACCGGTCCGATCACCGGTTCCGGTTTTAATAACTATGATTGAAACCTCCTCCCAATGTTTACTTGGAATGGGTAAAGGTTGTAGCAGACCCAGGGTCTTAATTGTCGCAACTTTATTTTGCTGGCAAACCAGACATTCTGCCACAAACTTTTGAATATCAGATTTAAGGCCATCCCAAAAAAATTCTTTCTTCACCCTGTGGTAAGTTTTTAAAAATCCCGAGTGTCCTCCAACAGGAGAGGTGTGCAATTCCAAAAGAATCTTTTGTTTTAGTTGGGAATTCTTACAAAGATATAAACAATCTTTGTACCATAAGGAATAATTTTTCCAACTATATGTATCAGATGTATTGGGATCTTGTTGCAACTTTTGAATGAGTGTCCATGCTTCTTCGTCATTCTTCCCTTGCTTCGGTTATCCAATTTGGTTGGATAATAGAAATGGCACAAAGTAATGCTTCCACCTCCTCATCCTTTCTTGAGAGTGCACATGCAACAACATTTAGCTTCCCTTTGTTGTAGATGATTTCAAAGTCCTAACTCAACATTTTTGTGACCCATTTTTGCTGCTTTTCTGAAGATAGTCTTTGTTCCGAAAAGTATTTAAGACTATCATGAATCATGATCAGTTTTACCTTGAAGTATCTTCCCATTAGGTAAGGTTGCCATTTCTTTAGTGCATGTGGTATTGCCAACATTTCCTTCTCATAAATAGCTTTCTATAAATACTTTCTTTTGATTGGACGACTTTCAAAATCAATGGGTCTTCCTTATTGCATTAAAACAACACCAATTCCATTTCTTGAGGCATCACATTCCACAATAAAGGTTTTTGTAAAGTCTGGCGTAGTTAAGACCGGTGCTAAGCACATTGCCTCTTTAAGATGTTCAAAGGCCTTAGTTGCTTCAGGAGTCCATGAAAATGCATCTTTCTTCAATAATGTTATTAGAGGTGCTGCTATTCTCCCATAATTCTTAATAAACTTGCGATAATACCCTCATGAGATACAATATGACCCAGATATTCCACCTCTTGTACTCCAAAGAAACATTTGGAGGTTTTTGCAAGTAGTTGTTTCTCCTCCAATAGTTTGAGCACCTTGTCAACATGTTGAACATGATCCTTCCAAGACCTGCTGTAGATTAGTATATCATCAAAAAATACAAACACAAATTTTCTAAGGAAGGGTTTAAAAATGGAATTCATCAACCCTTGAAATGTAGAAGGTGCATTGGTAAGGCCAAAAGGCATGACCAAAAATTCATAATGACCATCATGAGTTCGAAACGCTATTTTCAGAATATTTTCAGTCTTCATTCTAATTTGATGATATCCTGAACGAGGATCCAACTTGGCAAAATAAATTGCTCCCTGTAATTCATCCAACAATTCATCAATCACAGGAATGGGAAATTTATCTTTAATAGTGAGCTTATTGAGCTCCCTATAATCCGGACACATGCACCATGATCCATCCTTCCTGTGCACCAATACTACTGGAGCAGAGAAAGAACTTTGACTAGGTTGAATTATACCAGCCTCTAACGTTTCTGCAGTCATATGTTCAATTTCGCTCTTTTGGACATAAGGATATCTGTAAGGCCTGATATTCGTAGGAACACTTCTTGGAATCAAATGAATAGCATGATCATAATCACGAATAGGTGGGATTCCTTTGGGAGTTTCAAACACCTTGAATGATTGTCCAAGACTTTTTGGAGATCTGGAGAAATAAATGATTTTGATGTTGGAACTTCTAGTAAGCATAATTGTGCAATTACGCCTCGTTGTTCTTTCTTCAGAAGCTTTGTCATGACATTGGAGCTTATTATCTTTCCCGGCTTCCCTGCGATACCTCGTAATTCAACTTCCTTTCCTTCCAAAAAAAAATTCAAGAAAAGTTCTTGAAAATTAAAAGCTACCGTCTCCAAAGATTGTAACCATTGTACTCCTAGTACAACATCAACACCTCCCATTGAAATGGAAAGCATTGGACTATTCAATACATATTCCCCCATGGTTAGCTTGATATTATGGCATTTTCCAGAGCAATTTATAGTCCCTCCATTTGCAACCATCACTTGACATTCTGGTGCTGGGTATAGGAAACAATTTAATTCCTTGGCTACCTTACAATGAATAAAATTATGGGTGCTACCTGAATCAATCAACACTATTACCTTTTTCTTCTTGACATGTCCTTCTATCTTGAGAGTTTGAGGAGTGGTAATTCCTGCCAGTGCATTACACGATATGGTCGGATTCATTTCTTCCTCTTCTAGGGTTGGTTCCTGGTGTATATCCTCTTCTTGTTCATTTTCTTCTTCCTCTTCACAATCTAGGTAAAATAATTTCTTCTCAGCACACTTATGACCTTTAGTGTATTTGCTATCACAACTGTAGCAAAGCCCTTTTGCTCTTTTTTCTTCCAATTGTTGTGGTGTCAACCTTGTAGGCTGTGGAAATCTAGACGTAGCAACACTTCCTTCTTTATAGAATTGAGTGGTAGGCTTCCTTGTCGCCATTATTTTACATTCAACTTTTCTTGCCAACCTGAATGCCTTCTCCAATGAATCGGGTTCCAAAACACGAACTTCATGTTGGATGTTATCCTTTAAAGTGCCTATGAAGAGATCGATCCTGTGTTCCTCTGGAATATCAGTTACCCTTATATTCAATTTTTGGAAGTCCTTAATGTGCTGCCCCACTAAACCCTTTTGTTTGAGATTTATCGATTGGCTAAAGAAGGTGTTGCTCTTTGTATCCTCATAATGTGCTATCATTTCCTTCGTAAAAATTGACCAAGTGACAATTTTTTTATGAGAGCAAAGCCATCAGTGCCATACAAATGTATTTTGTTCTAAATGTAAAGTTGCAATGCGTACCTTTTATGTGTTTTGCACATTATGGAGATCAAAATATTGCTCCATCTGTAGTATCCATGTTTCGGGATCTTTTCTATCAAACTTCCTCATATCCATATTTGGAATATGGAGGGTATTCAATCCAACATTAGAGTTTATGAAATCACGATTAACATTTATTTTGTTCTCATCACGAGTTTCCTGTACTATCTTTTCGCCGTCAGGAATCATTTCTTGTATCAACTTTGTCCAACCTTCCTTCAAACCTTCCATGTTTTCTTTTATATCATTTTTCATGTCTTCCATCTTAGCTTCCATGCCATCCATCTTAGCTTCCACGCCTTTCTTCAAACCATCCATATTAGCTTCCTTCATGAGTCGTGTTGCACTTCTTCCTCTTCATGAGTCATGTTGCACTGCTTCCATGGCATCCATCTTAGCTTCCATGCCATCCATCTGAGCTTCCACGCCTTTCTTCAAGCCATCCATATTAGCTTCCACGCCTTTCTTCAAACTATCCATCTCATTTTTTGTTGCTCTTTGCGAGAGCGAAATTTGGTGCACTTGCTCTTGTAATTTTGATATATCATGTTGCATTTCTTCCTCTTCATGAGTCATAGTAGAGCCTTCTGAGGGCTTAATGTGTTGAGAATTTGGAGGGCTATAGGTTAATGCAAATTCTCTTCTTGATAATTACTTGTGACCTTACTTGAGATACTTATGTCTTCTCTTCTTTTAGTTTAGTTAATCTTTCATCAAGTCAATTATCAAAAGGCACAAGACACAAAAGTTAGGCTCCTAGAGCTAGGGCAAAACCTCTCACTCTTGGAGAGGAAAACTCGCAAATAATTCTTCTTATAGATCTTCAAATGACAAGTACCATGACCCAGACTTAGACCCTTAACCTAGATGAGCTTCCAAGACCTTGATCTTCACCTTGCATATGCTTGTAGTTGAATTGTTTGAACAGTAGGAAGGTAAATCATAGATTTACCTTCCTCACTATTACTGCCTCTTTCACTTTCTGATCACTGTCTGCTCCTTCACTTATTCGCATTCATGTGTTGCTCTTCTATGCCGACCTTCCTGCACTTATACATATGCTGCTATGTTCGCATTGATACACTCTCCTTTTATCCGCAATTGATCCTGAGATTTAATCTGCAAATCTTTTGAGATTGATCCGCACCTCTTGCTGCTACTTATCCGCACTTATGTGCCTCCTATGTCCGCACTGTGATCTTCTTGTTATCTGCAGTGTAGTCTTATATATCCGCACTTGAATTTCAGTATCATCCGTAACCCTTAATTCCTGTCTTCTATCCGCAATCTCTGTGGCAGAGTCCGCATTGTCCGCAATGTAATCTCAGATGTTCGCAATTACTTTCTGGTAGGTGTTTACTGTAGGTTCACACACACACACACACACACACACACACATATATATATATATCCGCATACCCTTTCTAAAACATCCGCAAACTTATTTCAGACTTGTCTGCATTTATTTCAGAGGAATCCGCACTTAGGTTGTCTCCTTATGAGCAGCAGGAACAGGGGTATTTATAATGGTCCTTCAGCTGTCTTTAGGTCGACCCTTAACTAAGTTGTAGACCGACATTAATGTTGCAGATAGGCCGACTTCATCATTTGGTTCCAACATTGAGAAAGAGCTGTTATATTTCATTCTTCCACAAGGTATATAACAAGATCTTGGAGCACTCTACTGAAGAATAAGTTCTCCAGTTACATGACACTAATTATACTTATAAACAAACCCTAAATAGACATCAAGAAGAAGTCTGTTAACCTATAATAAAAATTCTTGCTCATGAAACCCATGAAGCAAGTACAAGGAAAAATAATTTTTATTATCTTTGACATCTTCTTTACATATATACATAATTACATAGTCAACATGAAGACCGACCTAGTTACAGTTTTCAACACTCCCTCTTAACTAGGGAGGTATTCATACAGGTACATGGTTTGTTTCAAACTGAAGAATCTCATAAGAAGAATCGGATTGCTATTCGCATCTGTATAGCATCATATCAACTAGCATTGTCCTAGTAAAAGGCCTTGACTAACAACCCCATCTCTCAACGAGACAATGGGATACAATGCTGGCAAGACACATGACTTATAAACACCATCGTCATTGTCTCTCCAAGGTACATACTCCACCCGAGTGTTCCCAAAGTATGACCTTCTTGGACTATTCTTCTCTTGGGTAGCTAGCCCTCAAAGAATATCGGCCCCGACTACTCTTATCTGGAATGCCCTAATACATTCTCAAAGAGTATCGAATGCCAGATGATTACCCAATCCTCCATTCTATCTTCCCAAGTGAAGACCAGAATGATGTGTCTATCTCTCCCTCTCAACCAGGGAGGACCTATTCCACAAGGGAATGTACCTAAGCTCATTCTTAGGAATTACCAAGTTTCTTCCAAGTAAGAAACTTATCATCACGCTCCCTCTTAACCAGGGACCTCCAACAGCAATGGTGAGACACCCAGCTACTCATGAAGAACTCCTGTCCTCGATGTCATGGATTTCGATATTGGGGAATCTTCAACTTTTAGCTTCATAGGGCACAAATCATTCATCACTTCCATCCTGAGTCATGTCAGCTATCAGAAAGTGATTCATCAGACTTCCTTTATCTGGTCCATTGTTATGCCATGTTGCTTTCCTTCGAATCATCTCCAAGGATCATACATCCTTTCTCATGATTAGCAACCCTACACAAATTCATCCAGATAAACATGAACTTTTAGAACAAAAGTTACCTTGGTGATGATCTTTCACCATGACATCTTCCTGTAGGCATCAACATCCTTCATATAGATTGACACATCTCCTAATGATATGTTTTTTCAAGGGTCTTCTTCTTTACCAGACTTCCATCAGAGTCTACATATCTTCCCAAGAGATCTCCTAGTCACATCTTCTTGGCCTCCAGATGATAACTGCCTCTTGACATGGTTGCATTTCATGATCTCTTCCTCTCTGCACATTCTTCATTCCCAGGATATTACAAATTTTCCAATTTCTTGTTTATGTACAACCATCTCATATTCTATGAGGTCATATTATGTTGATTTCATCTGTCAGTGCACTGAGAGATCCTCCTTCATAGATCATACTTTTAAATATGGAAGTCTATTACCTGCAACCATATGACATGACTTCACAACATCCAATATCGGCATATATGTCTGCATACCTCATATCTATTTCCCTGAGTCATCCTGTGGCAATTTCTCTAGAATGAAGAGCTTCATTCCTTTGGCCTCCTTCATCAATATGTCATCACATCCCAGAATTTTGTCTCCATGATGACCCTTGATCTGATGACTGCTTTACTTTAGTAGAGAGATTTTCTAGAAGTTGTTTCACCGAGAGCTCTTTTCATGCTTCTATTGAGATGCTTCTTAATGTACATTGCTTTCTATTATACAATTTTACAATCAATCAGAGATCACTTAAAGAGAAAGATGATCTCAATCATAATAGAGATCTCTCTCTTCCTCCTCCTTGGATCTTTTAGCATCAGGTTCTTTTCTTTCATTAGTGACATGGGCTTCTTCCTTTTTCCTCTTGTCTTTTCCAGATTTAGGACAATCTCTTTTACAATGCCCAAGTTCATTACATCCAAAGCATCGTATGTTGTCCATATTCTTTCTTTTATTTTGAGTGCCAAATTTTCTGAATCTACCTTTCTTCTTGTATGAGGCTGCAAAGGCATGATTCCCTTCACTTGGTCTTGTATCAGCTTTGGCCTTTAGTCTTGTTTCCTCTATTTTACATAGAGACCATAAATCATGGAATGGAGTGGTTTCTTTCTTCCCATATAGACTAGAAGTGAAGTTTCCCCATTCCTCTGGTAGAGCATTCAGCACCACTGTAGTCATCTCAGTGTCAGACATCACTTCTCCTAATTCTTGCAGTTGATCTTTTATTTCAGAAATCCTCATAAAGTATGGAGTGATTCCTGCTTCCCTTGATAATTTCATTTTGTATAGTTCTTGTCTCAGAGAGATTGCTTCTCCTGCAGTACTCACAGAGAATAGCTCCACCAATTTATCATATATTTGTTTTGCAATCTTTAGTTTTGATGCATAGGGAATGAGAGAGTCTTTGATGGATTCTATGAGAATCCTTTGGGCTCTAATTTCTCCCTTCATGTACTTGGCATGGGTTGGAGCATCTTCTTTTGGGGTTGAACAGTAGATCCTTCGATATATTCCATTACTTCGTCTTCAATTAAATTCAAGTCTTTTCTCTTCTTCCATGCACTAAAGTTTGATGAGCCAACCGGCTTGTTGCTTTCTTTACAATAAGGCATCTTGACAGATAGGATCATGAATACTTACTTGAGTGGATTTTCTTGCAGCTTCCTTGATGATGATTTAGAATGAAGTCAAGGGTTTCCTTTCTTCAATGTTGTTGTACTTGAACCCTTGATTATAAAGACTATCTTCAGAAGTTGAGCTTCTCTTCAAACAATGTCTTGAGTGCAAATCTTTGATGGCAAAGATTATTTTCTTGAATGAGTTGATCTTTTGAACAAGGTAGGAGATCTCACTTGAAATACTTAAATAGTATTCCTTGCAAACTGATTTGTCTTTCCAACCCAAACTTTGATCTTTGCTTCTTTGAGTGTCTTTGTTGACAAGTAGCCCTTATGTTCAACACCTTAGCTCTGATACCATGTTGAGAATTTGGAGGGCTGTAGGTTAATACAAATTCTCTTCATGATAATTACTTGTGACCTTACTTGTGATACTTATGTCTTCTATTCTTTTAGTTTAGTTAATCTTTCATCAAGTCAATTATCAAAAGGCACAAGACACAAAAGTTATTCTCCTAGAGCTAGGGAAAAACCTCTCCCTCTTGGAGAGCAAAACCCGCAAATAATTCTTCTTATAGATCTTCAAATGACAAGTACCATGACCCAGACTTAGACCCTTAACCTAGATGAGCTTCCAAGACCTTGATCTTCAACTTGCATATGCTTGTAGTTGAATTCTTTGAACAATAGGAAGGTAAATCATAGGTTTACCTTCCTCACTATTACTACCTCTTTCACCCTCTGATCACTGTCTGCTCCTTCACTTATTTGCATTCACGCGCTGCTCTTCTACGCTGCCCTTCCTGCACTTATACATATGCTGCTTTGTTCGCACTGATACAGTCTCCTTTTATCTGCAATCGATCCTGAGATTTAATCTGAAAATATTCTGAGATTGATCCGCACCTCTTGCTGCTACTTATCCGCACTTATGTTGCTCCTATGTCCACACTGTGATCTTGTTATCTGCAGTGTAGTCTTATATATCCACACTTGAATTTCAGTGTCATCTGTAACCCTTAACTCCTGTCTTCTATCCGTAATCTCTGTGGTAGAGTCGGCCTTGTCCGTAATGTAATCTCAGATGTCCGCAATTACTTTCTGGTAGGTGTTTATAGTAGGTTCATATATATATATATTAATCCGCATACCCTTTCTAAAGCATCCGCAAACTTATTTCAGACTTGTCCGCATTTATTTCAGAGGAATCCGCACTTAGGTTGTCTCCTTATGAGCCGCAGGAACAGGGGTATTTGTAATGGTCTTCAAATATCTTTAGGCCGACCCTTTACTAAGTTGTAGGCCGACATTAATGCTGCAGATAGGCCGACTTCATCATTTGATTCTAGCGTAGAGAAAGAGCTGTTATATTTCATTCTTCCACAAGGTATATAACAAGATCTTGGAGCACTCTACTGAAGACTAAGTTCTCCATTTACATGACACTAATTATACTTATAAACAAATCCTAAATAGACATCAAGAAGAAGTCTATTAACCTATAATAAAAATTCTTGCTCATGAAACCCATGAAGCAAGTACAACGAAAAATACATTTTATTATCTTTGACATCTTCTTTACATATATACATAATTACATAGTCAACATGAAGACCGACCTAGTTACACTTTTCAACATAATGGGTGTTGAATTCTTTTTAGGGGGGCATTTTAGAACCCAATACTGATATCTATGCTTCAATATGCCCTTGGCATCACTTCAAACTGTTTTTTCAAACAAGACTTATGCAATTTGAAAAAAATACACACCTTTTTCTTGCTTTTGAGGAGCTCGATATTGAAACTGATGTATCTCTATAATTTCGGATCCCCGAGATTTAAGCTTCGGTCCTGTAATAGCCCTCTGAGTCTTCTTTCCAATGCCATTGGTCTGACCTGATTTGGGTTCTTCAAGACAAAGTTATGCCCAATGTCCCACAATGACCTAATTATGGACTGGTTCAGTAGAACGAACTTGTACGACATGCCACGTGTCACTGTTTCCTTCTTTAGCTTTGAAATTGATACACAAAAGACTACAGTCTATGTACTTTCGACCACTTTTTACAGAATTCCAATCCGATGCTTAGAGAGAGAGTTATGACGATTTTCCCAAGGTCACCTCTTTGAGATGAAATTCGGGAGCCTGCAAAAACCCTAACTTCCACAGATCATATCTCCGAAAATATTGCGAACCAAGCTTTGAAATGTTTACAGGAATTGCCTCAGGATTTCTTCACAAATGGTTTTTTTTTTAGCGTTTGAACCTTCGTAGAAAAAAATGTTATAGCGAAAATGCCACGATGACCTGTTTGAAGCAGCGAAACCCTAGAATCCAAAGTTCTGATACCAAATGTTATGAAATCAACTCCAAAAATAGAAGAAAAGAGAGATCAACGCCTTAGAAATCAACCACTTCGAGGGGGCAACCTCCTTTACATTACATAAATGAACAATTCTTGGATGATTCAAATGACAAAACCTCCTTCTATATATAGGAGTCCATGGGGTCATGTAAATTTTTGTAGATGTTCTATGCTTCACAATATAATCCTAGTGGACCTAACAATAATAATCTAAGGGCCAACAATAGCAATAGTGGGGTTTTATGGGGCACCATAATAACAATATGAGGACTAGAGGGGTACAACAATAATAATAAGGGGGCTACACTACAACAATAAGGGACTACACTAGTAATATAGGGACCTAACATTGAATGTCAATCATCTGTAACAAGAGTGGGGTATGATCCTAGTGGACCATGGGAAAGAACCTCTTTAAAGACAATATCCCTCCTTTCAGTCACCTTATTGTTGGAAGGATCATACAAGTGATATGCCTTGGAAGTTTTACTTTAGCCCACTAGAATATGTTTTGGCTTGTAGATTGTAACTTGTTGCATTTATTATTGGGAATATGGGTCCATGTATGAGATCCAAAGAACTTAAATTGAATAACAAAGAGTTTGTAATCATAATATTTCTCAAAAGGAGGCATATGCCAGACCAATGTTATCAGAACTGGTGGAGCTGGCCAGTCTGACCGGTTTGGAGGCAAAACTGGTTCATTTCACTGCTATGGACCATTTTAGAATAGTTTGGTACTGAATTGACCGGTTTTGAACGATGTCATATGGTGCGATCTTTTGACCAACGATTTCAAATTTTATGTTGAGTTTCTTGAGTGGTTATGGAGAGATATTTGCACGGTTGTTTTGAAGAAGTTCTTGGGCAGATTTGGAGACTTGGTTGAAGAACACAGTTGGAGAGCTTTTGGGCGGATTTTCTTAGGGATATTTGGAGTTGCTTTAGGGATTTTTTTCCAATATCTTGGGCTGTCTTTGGAGGTGATTGAAGGGTTCATTTCTAAATTTTTGAAAACTGTTAGAGAGTTGTTTTAACTTATTTCTATTGCTAGGAGCTGCTCTTCTTCTCTATATTTGGAAGGCTTGTGAAAGTATGTCAAGGCTGCTCTTATTCTTATCTTTTTCTTTTTAAAATTGCTATTTTTTCCTAGTAATTAAAAATTCTTAGGGTTTTATTTACATATTTTTATTTGTTGGTGTAAAAATTGCTGTGGCCCCTAAAAACAAGAGGGATCTGGCATGGATTCATTGCCATTTGGATGAATAGAAGATAAAGATATGCAACTATTGTGAAAAGAGAGTTAAATGTTGGGGTATCCATAGCATTAAAGAACAGTGGGCACATGCAAGATGCCAAGTAGAATCTTGTGCCAAAGTCTTTATTGCTCTAAAAAAGGAGATGTAAGGTTTTCTTGAATCTGGCCATGCAGACAAAGACAAGACCAAGAAGATTAAAAAAAAGCACAGGGAAAAGTCAAAAGGATGATGCATTTTCCAATGACTCTGAAGTTGAATAACATATAACTAGTTTTGAAGAATCTTCTGGTTTTCTTGTTAGACTTGGATGAGATGAACATGTTTATGGACCTAGTTCATCCAATTTGAAGAGGGCACATGGAGGGCTTGGCTCTTTCTTTGTACCCCGCATCTAGGATGTTTCTTGGCAATGCACTGCTAGATGTTGGTGTGATGCAGGCATTCATTTTAGTGCCCCTAATTCTACATATTATCAACATATGATAGATGCTATAGCTTCATGTGGTTCAAGATTCAAAGGTCCTAGTTTTCATGATATCAGGGTACAACTTTTACAAAATGAGGTTTAAATAATAGTGTTCAAGCAATCTCACTCTAAAATAGGGTGCACATTTATGTTTGATGGAAGGACTGATGGAAGATCCCACACCATTTTCAATTTATTAATTGCTTGCCCAAAAGGAACAATTTTTCTCAATTCTGTGGATGCATCGAATTAGGTGAATGATGCACAATTATTATTTTGACTTTTGGATGAATTGGTTGAGGCAATGGGGGTAGAGAATGTTGTACCGGTGATCTTAGACAATTTCTCCAACTATGTTGCAATTGGAAGGATGTTGGAGGAAAAACACCCCACCATTTGGTGGACTACATCTGCAGCCTCTTACCTCTCTTTTCAGCAAGGGTATCCTAGTAAATTTTAGTGAGCACAATAGTTTTGGGGCATGGCATAACCCTCTTTGTTGGTTTGGTTGCATCCTAAATTCTGGACATTTTCACTTTTCCAAAGGCAATTCACATTGTTGGAGGCACTTCATATATTTCGAGGCATTGATCACACTTCAAGCTGCATTATGGGGGCTGTTTATGGATAGTTGGACACTATTTTCCATGGAACATTGGCTATCTTCAACTGCCTTGGGCCATTTGCAGGCCAAAGATTAGCAACTTGGATGATTTGTGCTTTTCTTTGGTGGATTGATCCCCCTTGTGGGGCTTCAACCCATCTTATCATTGTACATGTGGCTTGACCACTTTTATTTTATTGTTGTGATAACTTAGTGGGGATTGTGATTTACTTAGCTAAATTTAAGGAATTATTGAAAGAATTAGTATTTTATTGTAAAGGGAGAGAGGTATCACCTATATAAAGAGATGCACTTTCTCATTCAGTTATGGTTGGATTGTGAGAGCATTCCTCTCCTTGGAGCTTAATGGAAATATCTTTATTGGATCATTTTTGGTGTTAAGATTTTTATCTATGTGCTGAATGCTTTTGACATTAGAAGCTTTTCTTTCTTGGTTATTTCTACTATATTTTCAAGGGCATTATTGTGGTTGGGGGCGTGTTGCAAAGGGATTGTAGCAAATAGTTGCCACTGTACAAAGATCATTGCATCAGTCCGTAGGAAGTGTGTCATGGGTGCTGTGAGGAAACAACACAGAGGATTGTACCATGGCCAGAATACCAAGCAAGGAATGTTTAGGTAGTAGATGAATGAAGTAAGAAGTCGCTGGGCAGAGGATGTGCCACAAGATGCATGAGCCGATAGTGGTCATCAGAGTTGGGTACGAAGGACAATGCAAGTCTACCAACATTATTGGCAGAGGTCAACTCTTAGAGGGAGAGAGGGAGACGATACTAGTTGGGGGATTAACGAAAGATTATTTCATGGATGTCTCAAAGGATCGAGACAGATCCATAAGGGAGATTCTAGCAGATCTACAAGCCAACATGTTTCTTGAGGGTGCTAGAAGGAATTACTGTAAGGAGAAGCAAAGCAATGACAAAGAACAAGGAGCAAGCAACTTCGAAGGTTGAGCAACTTGGAGGTAGTTAGCCTTTAGGTTAAAGAGGGGAAGATCAGTTGACAGGTTCCCCCAAGTTTGTTAAGGTGGTCTCTTGGTATGAGATGACCTTACAGGATGTTCAGGAATAGGAGGCTTCTAGGAACAAGTTCATAGGGAGTAGGTCTTCAAGGATGATGGTAGGGAAGTCTTCCTGTTTAGAGAGAGCAACCATGGTAGCGAATGCAGGTCCAAAATTCGAGCCAATACCAGGGGGTCAAAAGTACCTCTCTTGCTAAGAGGGAGTGTTGACGTTTGTAGCTCGAGCAACTACTTTTGCACAAGAATATGTGTTTAAGTGTGCAAGAAGTTGTCCATAATCTCCTTAGAACACTTGCTCAAGTGTGAGCAAGTTGGTAATTTAACTTAGCTTAAGTTTCTAACGTAAGAAAATTAGATAATTATTATTTTGGCTGATTGAGCTAAAGTAAACTGAGGAAAAGTAAATTATTTAGTTACTTGATAAATTTTAGCAAGATTAAGGATTTTGATTAGATTAAATATTGAGACCAGTGCCTGATAGAGTCAACTTCTTGCTTATTAGAAATTAGAGCCAAGTAACTGGATGGACAACTATCGCTTATATGAATGACTAACCTATATGAGATGCAAATCCCAAGAACTAGATGTGATGCAAGGATCTTGGTTAATTTTAGATTTAATGCCTAATATAATTTGAACCTCCCCTTTCACTGTTTCGAGAAACAATCTTCAGAGTAGGTTTTGGGATGGAAGCCAACGGGAAGCAGGCTATGCCCTTTTTAACAATACCTCCCCCTGTTTTCCAACCACCCAGTGCCTCCGACGCTACAAAGACTGTGGCTATGACTACTGCAAGGTCACTGTGTTAACCACTAAGAAGCGCTGAATCCCTCAAGCTAATTCAAAAAGGGTTGTCATAGGAGTCTATCAACCAAGCTTATGCTTGGAGGTAAGTTATGAATGAAACTAGCCTTAGGATGCGTATGCAATGATTATGAGTGAAATTCTTAGTTTGAGATTATCTTAATTTTTAATTACTTCAAATTATGATGAATCTTTAACGACAAATAGTACTTATCAATGAGTCATATGCAATCTCACAACCAAGAAAAGTGCCAGTCAACCTAGTGCCAATAATAAGTGAATCCACAAGATACTTAACCAATGATATAAGTAAAAGAATTTAGAGCACTTATCCACAAGATGCCATAACAAGTATGCTAATATCACAATGCCAATCAGATGTTGAATGCCCAAAGTAACTCAATATCAAGAAAAGTTATGATTAGAGTGCTTTTAGTGAGTGATCTTATTAGATGTGAAAATCGAACTTTGTAGCATGTAAACTTACAAGAAAAACACAATGTTAGCCACTTCCACAATATCAATGCGAGGAACAAGGAGAGATAAAATGTATAGTTATGAAAGTACTTATGCAATTTATGTTCCAATGACCTCTTAATAAGCAACAAGTGAATGATATTACAACAGTGAGAAATTTATGATAACAGTGAGTTATTAGTGCCACAATATATCCAAAATTGAAAAATAGTTTGCCAAATCGAAAAATTAGACATTTATACCTCTTATGATGTAAATTGCAGAATTATATCAGATCTGATATACCTTGTTACAACAGTAAATAAAACAGAAAATCAACGCATTAGTGATTCTACAACAAGTGCCACTTCAAACCCAAAACTTGGCGGAAAATTACCAAACTGAAAAATTTAGTTTTTGAGTTTTTTCAGGTGTGATTCAGAAAATTACATATCTGATTCAGTGGTTTACACAGAAAATTCCAACAAGCAAAATTTTAGATCTAGGCTAGATCCTTGATGTCCAAGTGGCCAAATTTTAAGAAAATTAAATTTTGCAATTTTTGAGTTATTTTGACCAATTTAGTATTATTTTAGGGCACTTATATCACTGTTATAAAATAAAATTTACAGCAGTAGCAAAACAGTGAGAAAACTAGGGTTTAGAGAGCAAACCCTAGGCCCAAGGCCTTGTAGATGCCTTGGTCCAAATTTTGCTGAAACTTTAGGATGAGCTTGCCACTTGAAAATCAAATTTTTTGAGGCAAAAAGCTACAAAACCACCAAGTAGCGTTGAGGCTTATAGGCTAAAGGAAGGCAGACCAGGGGTAAATAATGGCCAAAGAGGGAAGATTGAAGGGCAATGAGGTGGGAAAAAAGCCCTAAAAGGCTGGATGCTGGGGCTAAAGGGTAGATTAGGGCTTAAAAAGCCCACAACTAGCCCAAAGGGCAGCTTTTTGGGGTAAGGTGGGACAAGGCCTCCTAGGCCCCCCACGAACAAGCCTCAAAATGCCTTAAAACCCCAACGCAGGGCTTGCAAAGGGAGGCCGTGGCCTTAAAGGGCTAACACAGGCCCTTAGAGGCTGACGCAGCCCTCAAGGGTGCCCTAAAAGGTGACGCAGAGGGCTCAAAGGATGACGCAGGCCAAGAGGAGGAGGAAGCTGGCCTTGGAGAGGCCAGATCTGGGCTCGAGAGGGCTGAAACTCAAAATCCCAGCTTCATAAGTTTTTTTTCCTTTCTGATCTTCAATTTGTTGCAAAATTTTTTATAGTTGGCCCCGCAAAAATTTTAGAGACTAGATTTTACCTTGAAGGGCCTAGATCTAGATCTATTCCAACTTCTCTTGGCTTCACCTGCAAAAATGGAGATAAAATACCCAAAACCCCAAATATATACAAAATCTGAAAACTCCAATTAGCAAAAAATAATTTACAAATTTAAACTACAAATCTATTCAAAAAATTTACAAATATACAAGGGTTTTAAAATAAATTTTGAGAAATAATTTTTTATGGAATTTTTTCTTTGATAAATGGCTTAAAACACTTTAGAAACCCAATGCACACTATAGCCTTAGTGAAGTTTAAATCAACCATATAATTATTTGGGATCCAAACGAAGTCGGTTCATGCCCACAGTTTGTGAACTTAGAGACCAAGGATTGGGGTACCTGCAAACACTATGTATATATCTCAAGAAAATCTGTTAATCATATGGTGAATCAAATCATCTAAGATTAACCCAAAACTATCAATAGAATGATTTTATCTACATCTAATAAAAAAACAAATTTTATCATTTACCAACACAACATAGGAAAGTCCGTAGCCAACACATACCACAAATCAACGAACACTGAACACCTTGAACTGCACCCCAAAGTCTTTATTATGATTTCAATAAAAGTTCCCAGCAGGACAATAGTGTTACATCAATGCTTCAGTAGCAATTTCTTAGCCAAACATCATATATCTAGAGACTCATTTGACTCTAATTTATAGATAAATCCTCTAAAAATAACTACTAGTTTGCTTGATCCTTGTCAAAATAATCTTGGCCGTTGATAAATACTTGAGGATATTTTAATCTTAGCCATTGAAATAATTATTTTTGACAAATTTTCGAATTTCTTATTTAATTCCATTTTTATTAGCTCAAAATTAATTATTTTGAGCTAATTTCCTCAAAAAATTGACTTTGACTTAACCACCAAGGTCCAACGGTCCAATTTTTCTTAAACTATCTAATATTCCCTTGATGGAGGACCTCCAAAAATTAATCTTTTTAAGACCCACGAATTTTTCTACTCGGAGAATTTAATTTCTCTAAGACATTTTAATTTGACTCTAATCAATTAATTTTTTGGCTTAGGATTTATTTAATTTTTGCCAGAAAAATGAATTAATTGACATTTGAGGGGATATAATGTTTTTTCCACCCTCTAATATTTTAACCATGGTGTCTAAGTATGAGAGAGCATGCATTAAAATATTTTTTCCATAAGATTTACAATTCAACCCTTAAAGGGGGAATACCCATTCGGCTTTGACCCTCAAAATAGATATCCAATCTGCGACATAACATGATCTAGTAGACTAAGTGATTTGTAGTAAAATAATTTAGCCAACTAGCTTAAATTATTCCCAAATCACTTTTACACAAGGCTTGACTAGAACACTAGGACTCACCTAAGACTTTGATGAAGAATTCCACCCTAGCTTGGGGGTGAGGGCTGAGGGGAAAACTCTATCGACCATCTGTGTTTAGAAACATAAATGATTCGGTGAGACGAAAAACCTCCTCGGATGAAACTTTTGCCAAAATAATAGGCTTACTTAGGTTGTTACATACATTCAAGGTCTTACTAGCATCATTTACATTACATAACTTGCAGAATGGGTTTACCATGACACATATACTGCTGACAGATGATCCGATCCTGTTGAAAAAATTGTTACTTCCGCTTCCTTGGAACTTTGACAAGTATGAGTGCAACATCTGGCTCCATATGGGGACACGTTGCTTCCATGAAGTAATGTGAGAACCCCAGAATCCTGCATCCAAGAAAACAAAAGTCCATAAAATAAACATCCATTCAAAATCGAAATCATCATGTATACATAGTGAATGTCGTTGGAATAGAAAATCTACTCTAACAAACTGAAACATAAAAGACATAACATAAATGCGTGAAATAAAATTATCTAATGACATGAAATAAAAAGGAGTAGGGTTAGAGATACTATACAAAACGATGCCCTATGGAATAAAATGTCATTGATGTGGCACAATCTCGGGCTTCTGCTTGCTAACTGGTAGATCAAAAGGTTGCTTTTCAGATGTCCCTTGTTGGAATTTGACCCTCTTTGGTCGATGTAACTCCTCATCACCGTGCTGAATATCTCTATCAAGCTGAAAGCTGTTTCTTTTTCTGCTCGGAGGAGGGTATGGGTGGTGGAAAGAATAAAAGTGATAAACCGGTTGCACAAACTCTGACTCGAAATGAGGCAGATGACCTTGTTGCACAACCTCTTTACTATTTTCTAATTTCTTCGGGACTTCCACATTATACCTTCTCTCCACTTCTCTGTATAACTTGACCATGCCACCTGCTGCTGCTGGAATAGTGGCGTAAGATAGATCCATTTGAATAGAACCACCCATGTCGGCTGCAAGCTTTCTAGAAAGAAGCATTCCCCATACATTTGGCGCATCAATCACTGCTATGTCCATGGTGATGATCTTGTATGGGTAATCAATCAAGGAGACATGTAGATCTTTAACCACACCAAGAACTTCAAATTTTCTAGAATCCTTAGAGAAAATGTTATGATAAGGTCTAGAAATTCTTAAGTTTAACTGCTCCATAACTTTCTTAGTCATGAAATTTATAGATGCACCAGAGTCAAGCATGCAATTATGGAGCAAATGATCATTTATATCCAATGTCAGGAAGAAAGACTGATGGTCTTCATTAGTAATATAGCAGTTTAAGTCCTTTAATTTTATTTCTTCATCTTTAGGTTGAGTTTCAAATCTTTCCTGTTGAGCAATGCCTAAAGCTTTGAAGAACGAAGCTCTTTGTGACAAAATCTTTAGCAATTCTAAGACTGGAACTAATATTTTGATGTTATTGATCCATGCTGCCCAATCTACCTTTAATCCCGACTTATACCTTTTGGATGGAACTTGTATATTTTGGCTCTGATCCTTACCTCCCCTGGTATAACCTTTACTTTTTGCAAGCTCTAGAATCTTCTCCTAAGATGGCTTTTCACCATATGCTTGAGTAATGGGGTCTTTTTCTTCGTTAAAGGTATTGATGGCAAAGGCTGATGAAATCATGTCAGCACATCAACTTTCTTTGGAGCTATCTTGATTTTCGTTATTATTTTTTGATTTCTACTTTCCTCCAAGATTCTTCTAGCAAAGGCACATGTGCTTTCTTCATGGAAACTCTCACAAGGTCTGCAAAAAGGAATAGGCTCGTCAATCATATTAGCAGACTCAAGTGGCGTAGGAGGCCTTTGATCGCTCAGGGAATTTCTTCTTGGCCAAGGATTATTATTGTTACTACTGTTATTACTATCATTCCGGCATACTTTGCATTCGAAACCTTTCCATCTGTATTAATTGATTTTGCATCTCGCTTATCTGTCTGACATGTTCAACCTTATTTCTTTCATTAATTGGGTCAATTCTTCAACTAACTCAAACTCTTCTCCTTTAACTTCTTTCCACTTAGACTTGATTTGGACTATTTCAAAACCTGGGATTTCTGATTTTCCTGAGGCTTTCTTGTCCTTTTCCAATTCCTCAGTTGTGCTTTGGGCAATAACTAAAGTGTTGCGATGAGCACGTCTTATTTCATACTGAGTCTCTATAGGGTAAGCCTCAAGATGTTCCAGAATCGTCTTGTCGGGATGCTTGTAATCTTGAGTCATATCCCTTAATAGTTTATATAATCTTTGGTTAAATTCTTCAATTGTTTCGTTTTCTTTCTTCTTAATTGGGTCAATTCTTCAACTAACTCAAACTCTTCTCCTTTAACTTCTTTCCACTTAGACTTGATTTGGACTCTTTCAAAACCTGGGATTTCTGATTTTCTTGAGGCTTTCTTGTCCTTTTCCAATTCCTCAGTTGTGCTTTGGGCAATAGCTAAAGTGTTGCGATGAGCACGTCTTATTTCATACTGAGTCTCTAAAGGGTAAGCCTCAAGATGTTGTTCCAGAATTGTCTTGTTGGGAGGCTTGTAATCTTGAGTCATATCCCTTAATAGTTTATATAATCTTTGGTTAAATTCTTCAATTGTTTCATTTTCTTTCTTCTTAATAGTGTTGAATTCCTTAACCAAATACTTTCCCTCTCTCTTATCCCCATATTTATCTCTGAATGAATCAAGGAGGGATCTCAAGAATCGAAGGCATTGTTAGCTTTGTGTTAAATTCTGGAAATGTTCTATGCCATTTCAGATTAGGGCACAATATTGAAGCAGATAGAACATAGCAATAGATCGATAGAATACAAGCCAAATCAGAGATAATGAATGGTGGCGTTACGGCGATGAGCAGGATGCTTCTACCAGCAAAGTCTCCAATAGGTCATTCAGCCAAGCGTGTCACACATAACCCCAGAACAACCCAAACAAAGAACAGTCCATATATATATCACAGCTCCAACGCTATCCAGAGAGAGAGAATTCCTCCACAACAAAAATGTGTGTCAAATGAACTCTAAGACTCTCCAATATATAGGAATCTTTGGGGGTGTGTGACACGTCCTTTAAGACATTTAAGTCTATATTTTATTCTAGGCCGACCTAGCACATAAGTGGAATAAATTCAAAGTACATGTTCTGCTCATCCGATCGAGATGATCTTTAGATCAATCTTACACTTCTTCGAAAGAGGATTCCAATAAGAATATTGGGATCGTCATCTGAGCAGCACAACCCGGAGTTTGGACCTAGTTGTCCAATTTTAACACTCCCTCTCAACTAGGGAGAACTCCGTCTAGAATCTAGGGCAGCAAGATGGGGGTTGTTCAAAGGGAAAATTAGGCTATCATAAACTACAACAAGGCTGTGTGGTAGGTCGCAGGCCATACCACCACAACAAGAGATAGCGTGGAAACTATTTTTCCTGCAGCTAGAAGTCAGTGTGGAAACTTTTTTTATCCGCAGCTAGAAGTCAGCGTGGAAATTTTTTTTTTCTTTTTCTGGAAGCTAGAAGTCAGCATGGAATTTTTTTACCGACAGCTAGAAGTCAGCATGAAAATTTACAGCAGTAGCAAAATAGTGAGAAAACTAGGGTTTAGAGAGCAAACCCTAGGCCCAAGGCCTTGCAGATCCCTTGGTCCAAATTTGCTTAAACTTTAGGATGAACTTGCCATCTGAAAATCAATTTTTTTGAGGCCAAAAACTTGCAAAACCATTAAGTATTCAGTCTAGAAAATTCAGAGATGTATTTAGGGCAAACTAGGGCTAAGGAGAGCCAACGCTAGGCCTAGTAGGGCTAGCGTTTTGGCTTACAGGCTAAAGGAAGGCAGATTAGGGGTCAAAAATGGCCAAAGAGGGAAGATTGAAGGGCAATGTGGCAAGAGAAAACCCTAAAATGTTGGACGTTGGGGCTAAAGGGTAGATTAGGGCTTAAAAAGCCCATGACTAGGCCAAAGGGAAGCAGTTTTGGGTAAGGAAGGGGGGGCCGAGGTCTCCTTGCCCCTCGGCCAGGCCTCAAAAGGCCTTAAAACCCCAACGTAGAGCATATAAAGGGAGGCCAAGGCCCTAAAGGGTTGACGCAAGTCCTTAGAGGCTGACATAGGCCTCAAGGGTTGACGCAAGTCCTTAGAGGCTGACACAGGCCTCAAGGGTGCCCTAAAAGGTGATGTAGACAACTAAAAGGATGACACAGGCCAAGAGGAGGAGGACACTGGCCTTGAAGAGGCCAGATCTGGGCCTGGGAGGGCTAAAACTCAAAACCCCAGCTTCATAATTTTTTTTTTCCTTTCAGATCTTCAATTTGTTGCAAAATCTTCAATAGCTGACCCTACAAAATTTTTAGAGACTAGATCTTACCCTCAAGGGCCTAAATCTAGCTATTTTCTAGCTTCTTTTCTTGGATTCACCTGCAAAAATGGAGATAAAATTCCCAAAAACGCAAATATATACAAAATATCAAAACCCCAAAACCCCAATTAACAAAAAATAATTTACAAATTTAAACTACAAATTTATTCACAAAATTTACAAATATACAAGGGTTCTAAAATAAATTTTGAGAAATATATATATATATATATATATATATATATATATATATATATATATTATTATTATTATTATTTTTTAAATGAAATTTTTTCTTTGATAAATGGCTGAAAACACTTTAGAAACCCAATGCACACTATAGCCTTAGCGAAGTTTAAATCAACCATATAATTATTTGGGATCCAAACAATGTCGTTCATGCCCACAATTTGTGAACTTGGAGACCAAGGACTGGGGTACCTGCAAACACTATGTATATATCTCAAGAAAATATGTTAATCATATGGCAAATCAAATCATCTAAGATTAACCCAAAACTATCAATAGAATGACTTCATCCCTATTTAATGAAAAAACAAATTTTATCATTTACCAGCACAACATAGAAAACCCATAGCCAGCACATACCACAAACCAACGAACACTGAACACCTTGAACTACACCCCAAAGTCTTTATTATGATTTCAATAAAAGTTCCCAGCAGGACAATAGTGTTACATCAATGCTTTAACAACAATTTATTAGCCAAACATCAGATGGTTAGAGACTCAAATGGCTCTCTAATTTATAGATAAATCCTCCAAGTGGAAAAATAACATCTAGTTTGCTTGATCCTTCTCAAAATAATCTTGGCCGCTGATAAATACTTGAAGATCTTTTAACTTTAGCCATTGAATAATTATTTTTTAGGAATTTTCGATTTTTTCATTTAATTCCATTTTTATTAGCTCAAAATTAATTATTTTGAGCTAATTTCCTCAAAATTAATTATTTTGAGCTAATTTCCTCAAAAAATTGATTTTGACTTAACCACCAAGGTTCAAGGGTCCAATTTTTTTTTTTCATGAGGACCGAGTTCTGAGCGCCGCTGCCTCCTGCTGCGTCCTGACGCCCTACGCAGCTTGAGCCTGGGCGCTGCCCTCTCGGCCGTCCCTGCTCCCGTCCCTGGTCCTCTCGTCCTCAGGGACTCTCAGATCTGACTGGATCCTTCTTTTTTCCTGCTCCAGCCTTAGGGACTCTCAGATCCGTTCGATCGGCCTCCCTTGCCAGATCTGCTTGGATCCGCTCCTCTGCCTCGGGGCCTCTTCCTGCAGGATCTGATCGGATCTTTTCCTGCATCTCATCGGCTCTGAGATGCTTCGCCTTCTGTTGTTGCATTGTGCAGATTGGGTGTGTTGCTGCTGATCAGATCTTCTCGGCCATGGAGACCCAGGGCTCGCCCCTCGGTCCTTCGCATTGTTCTCCCCCTGATGCTGAAGCTGCTTTCTCCTCTTTGCTAGCTTCGTTGCCTAAGAAGAAGAAGTCTGAAGCCGCCAAGTTTGTCAAAAAACTTGTTGATGTTCGTGAGGTAAACCTTCCTCTTGAGGGCCCGATCCAGGTCGCTTTGTCCCTGGCAGATCGAGCCCTGGTGGGTCAATTCACGGGTCTTTGGCCCTCGCCAAAATCAACGGAAAATTGGGTTGTTAAGAACTGGATCTCGCTGATCAAGAACAAAGTCACTTCATATTTCCTGGGAAGAGGCTACTTCCTGTTTGAGTTCAATACTAAGGAGGACAAAGACTTGATCTTCAAAAATGGGCCCTATTTCATGGGCTCTCAAGGTCTCTACCTCAATAAATGGACCCCTGACTTCGATCCGGCCGTGGATGTCCCGACGGCAGTCCTTGTCTGGGTTCGGCTCCCAAATCTTCCAGTGCACTGTTGGAACTGGGATTCCCTCAAGCACATAGGAAATCCATTGGGAAAGTTCATTGACAGAGCAAACAACAGCGATCAGTATGATTGCGCCCGAATCTGTGTCGAGGTGGACTTAGAGGTGGGACTTCCGGAGGCTATCAAAATAAAGGTTGGCAGTTGGACGCATGTGCAAGTGCTGGACTATGAGCAGCTCCCTTTCAAATGCCGTAAATGTCACATCTACGGTCATTTTGCAAGAGGGTGTCCGAACAAAGGGGAAGCAGAGAAAGGAAAGGAAGATGGTTGGAATCAAGTTAAGAGGCCAAAGACCTCTCATAAGAAATCTGGGGCCCCAAATGGCCAAGGCCCCCAGCCTGCCTCCACCCAAAATGTACCTCCGCCAAAAAGTCAAAAAAATAGGTATGAGTTCTTAAGCTCTGAAGAAGAGGTTCCACAGGAAGAGGATAGGCAAGATAAACCCTCAGAAAAAATGATCTCAGCAGGATCAAGACCTGAAGAAAGTGCCACAGCAAGAAATAAGGATAAGCAAACAGAAGCCTCCGAGGAGGAACATGACTCGGAGGAGTCAGAGGAGGAAGGAGAAATAGGAGATATGCAGACATCGGTCAGAAGATCAGCAAGGGGCTGCAAAACTGCTAGAGAAAAGAGAGATCAGGAAACTTACAAAGACAAGCTTCAGGGTAGTCAGCCCACTCTGGAGAAACTCCTTGGCAAAAATCCGAAGATATCTAAAAACCAAGCACAGGGTTCCAAGGGAGCCCATCATCATAAAAATAAATGATGAAGATTGTCTCCTGGAATTGCAGAGGAATGGGGAGTAAAGTGAAAGAAGAAGCAACGAGAAGCCTTATAAGAAGAGAAGCCCCAGATATTCTTCTGATCCAGGAGACCAAAATGGAGGACAATGAGTTTCTCCAAACCAGTAAAATTTTTTGGAAGGGAAGCAGAGGCAAAGCAGTTTCAGCACGGGGAGTCTCTGGGGGGCTGGGCTCTCTCTGGAATCCTCTCAAGTATAGGTTGGTCACTGAGATACACAATACCCACTGGCTGTTCTTGAAGCTACAACCTGTGGACTCGAGGGAGACATTCTGCCTTTTTAATGTCTATGTCCCAGCAAATATAGGGGAGAAAAGGGAGTGTTGGGACTCCGTCAGACATCTGTCGGAGTCAGAGAACTTGGAAAGCATCATTATTGCGGGTGATCTAAATCTCACTCTGCGCATGGAGGAAAAGCGAGGAGGCACAATCATAAGGGACCCAGTAAGGGAGTGGGTGGAGGATCTCATGCAGGACTGGGATCTGCTCGATATCCCCCCAGAAAATGGTAAGTACACCTGGTCCAATAAAAGAATAGGCCCCGGTCACATTGCTGCTAGACTTGATAGATGTTTGGTGCAGAGTTCTTTTCTTTTGTTGGGCTTAGAATCCAGATTGCATATCCTCCCTTGCAGTGTTTCAGATCATAAGCCTATTATGCTTGAGATTTTGGATCACAAGGATCTTGGCCCCATACCTTTCAGATTCAATCCTCTTTGGGTCAAGGATCCTGAGTTCCTGAATTTGGTTTAGGACAGTTGGAAATTGCGAGTGAAGGGTTCACCTTTCTTCATCTGGGAAGAAAAACTTAGAAGATTGAAAGCTGTTCTTAAATCATGGGCCAAATCTCTCCCCACCCCTGCAAAAGAGAGAAAGCAGGCCCAAGACAGACTTGCTCAGCATCATGCTCAAAGTGAAGATGTAGAAATCACTAAAGAAGTTTTAGATAAGGAAGCTGAGCTTCAACAAATCTTCCATAAAGCCTGCCTTTCGGAGGAAGAGCATTGGAGACAAAAGTCTAGGAGTTTATGGCTTAAAGCGGGAGACAAAAACTTCGCCTTCTTTCATAAACAAGCTCAAGCTAGAAAGAGCTTCAATTCTATTGTAGAAATCAAAGAAGGTAACTCGACTCACAAAGACTTTGGGAGCATAAAGAGAGCAGCTTTCAATCACTTTAAAAATTTGTACAGAGAAGAGGGAGTGACTGACCCAAACTCTAAATTTTTGGAGGCGGTTCCTCCTAAGATCTCCCCTTTAATGAATCAGCATCTTGAAGCTAAGATTTCTATAAAAGAAATAAAAGATGCTCTCACCGACATGGAGCCCGACAAAGCCCCAGGCCCGGATGGCTTCACTGCAAGATTCCTCCAAACCTGTTGGCAGATTGTGGAGAAAGACCTCTACAAAATGATCTTGAAATCTCAAAATTGCTAGAAAATAGGGGGCAGCACTAACTCTGCCTTCCTTGCCCTCATATCCAAGGAAAAGGGCGCTAAAGAATTTAATCGGTTCCGCCCCATCTCTCTTTGTAATATTGGATATAAATTAATCACAAAGGTGATTGCAAATAGGCTAAAAGGCATCCTCCCAGCCATCATTCCGGAGAATCAAGGCGGGTTTGTTCAGGGGAGACAGCTTGCTGACAATTTCATCCTAGTGCAAGAGGCGATTCATTCGAGCCAACTTCGCAAAGAGAAAGGTATGGTAGTTAAACTAGACTTGGCAAATGCTTTTGATCATGTCAGACTTAGTTTTCTTTGGGAAGTCTTGCATAAATTTGGCTTTGGAATGGGCTTTATCAATTGGATCCGTGCTTGTATTGTCGATCCCTAGATCGCTCCCTTGGTGAACGAGAGAGCAGCTGGCTTTTTGAAAGCTTCAAGAGGGCTTAGGCAGGGTTGCCCCCTCTCTCCGCTTCTCTTTGTCCTCCATGTTTCTGTCCTGAGCTTCTATCTAGATCAGAAATTGGTTGATCAAGAGATCCTGAGGCTCAACATAGCCAGAGGGGTAAAAAATGTAAATCATACTTTGTTTGCTGATGATACCCTCTTGTTAGGGGCTGCCTCTGTCAGATCCGCCTTAAAGTTCAAGGAGGTTTTGGATGATTACAGTGAAGCTACAGGTAGCATTTTAAACAAAGGTAAATGCAAAGTTTTTTGTTGGAATATCTCTGCCTCCATTCTTTCTGCCATCACCAGAATTCTTGGCTTTTCTGCCTCCCTCAATTGGACCTCTTTTACCTATCTGGGCCTTCCTATCTTCCGTAAACTAGCTTACAGCAGAGACTGGATCCCTCTATTGGATAAATTCAAGGCAAAAATTCAAGCATGGGGATTCTCATGGTTAAACCTTGCCGGCAAAACTGTCCTCATCAAATCCGTTCTCAGTAGTCTCCCCATCTTTCAATTCTTTGTAATCCTAGCTCCCATTGGCATCATCAAGAAAATGGAAGCCTTCATACGCAAATTCTTCTGGAAAGGCGACAATCACAATGACAGGAAAATCCCTTTGCTAAGCTGGGAGAATATCTGTAAGCCTCAGAATGAAGGAGGCCTAAATTTCAAAGATCTCAGCGTCCAAAACACAGCCATGGGAGCCAAGATTTTTTGGAGAATCATTGGTCCACACCCAGGTTGGGCGCAAAGAGCTTTATGGAGGAAGTATTTCACGGGGAAGCGGAAAAGATGCCTGGAAACCTCACTGCCCACCTCAGGATCGCAATTGATCAAACTCTGTCACAAAGCAACTCCTTTAATCAGAGACAGAGCGTATTGGATACTTGGCAACGACAAAGAAGTCAGGATATGGGACGACAACATCATGATGCATCCCCCATTATCGAGCTACAGTTCTCTGCAAGCGCTGCGATCATGGCTGGACAGAGTAGGTTGCGTTTCTCTATGGGACATTACGCTGTGGGCTGGCAGCAACTGGCTGCGATGGAGACTTCCGCCTGTTTTTCCAGAGCTGATACAAGAACGCGATCTCCTTCTCTCTCTGCTGAACGGTAAGGCGCCTCTGCGCGTTGGAAGGAAGGTTGTCCGTGGTTGGGGAGCCGCCCCAGGGCTGTATACTGTTGCGCAAGGGTATAAAAGCCTCCAAGATCGTCCACACGTCCCTCCAGACCCTGCTGTGTGGAAGGGGCTCTGGAATTACAAAACCATGCCAAAAGTTGACTCATTCTGCTGGCTGTTATGCCACAAAGGAATTTTAACAGAAGACAGATTGAAGAAGAAAGGGTTCCAAGGTCCCTCACGATGCCACTTGTGCTGTGACAGTGAAGAGAACGCCCAACACATTATCTTGGACTGCAAATACTCGAAAGAAATCTGGCAGAACCTCTTGAGCCATTGGAAAACAAAATTCATCTTACCTACGTCTATCTCTGACTTATTTGCAAACTGGCGAAACTTCTACCCAGAAACGCTCCCAAAAAATGAAAGTTTTAAAGCTGCATGGCTCTCCTTGCCGAAATTTATCTGCTGGCAAATATGGCTTGAGAGAAACAGAAGAGTCTTCAGAGATGAAAGCTTAAACCCGCAGTTCACCATCATCAAAATAAAAAGTCTATGGAAAGAAAGTCTGGGGGAGCACTTGTCGGACTCGAACCTAAGTCAGCAAGACTTAGACTGGGGTGCCTCGTTGGATCTCCAATTCTCTGGAGAAACAAGGCATCATAAGGATACAAAAGAGTGGCAATTCAGAGGGAAGGAGAATGAACTATCTGATTTGCTTATCAGGCAATCCAGATACACTCTGTTCTTCGATGGGGCAGCGAAAGGCAACCCCGGATTGGCTGGGGCAGGAGGAGTTATAAAGAATAAGGAGGGCAGAATTGTGACTAAGTTCGCTTGGGGATTAGGACAATCCACCAGCATTCAAGCTGAAGCCTTGGCACTTCTTCAAGGTCTCAAGCAAGCAAAGGCCTTTGGTCTACCAGATGTTAATATTATAGGAGATTCTCAGTCCATTATTAAAGTCTTATTGGAGGATTCTTCTCCAACAGATCTTAGATTGGCAAGAGTGATTTCAAGAATCAGAATTCTGGTGAAATCTTTTCAGACTGCAAATTTCTTTCATGTATTGAGGGGGAACAATAAAGATGCTGATCTGGAAGCCAACAGGGCAGTGCCACTTCCCGCTGGCTCTCTCTTGAAAGACAGAATTGAGGAGTGGGACTCCATACCATAAACTAGATTTATGTTTTACTGCATTATACTGAAACAATTTGTTTGTACATTTAAGATAGGAAAAATAACGGAGATAGATTCTCTAGTCTCGAGTAAAAAACGTGGATCTCCAAATTTTGGGGCCTATGATCAGTTAGTGGAAGAAAGTTTAAGGGCTATGCCCGACCTATTGTAACCGGTGAAAGGCATTTTGGCCAATATCTAATATAAATCCATATCCGTTTTTGTAAAAAGAAAAGGTTCAAGGGTCCAATTTTTCTTCAAATATCCAATATTTCCTTGGTGGAGGACCTCCACAAATTGATTCTTTTAAGACCCACAAATTTTTCCACTTGGAGAATTTAATTTCTCTAAGACATTAATTTGACTCTAATTAATTAATTTTCTAGCTTAGGATTTATTTAATTTTTGCCAGAAAAATTAATTAATTGACATTTGAAGGGATTTAATGTTTTTTCCACCCTCTAATATTTTAACCATGGTGTCTAAGTATGAGGGACCACGCATTAAAATATTTTTACATAAGATTTACAATTCAACCCTCAAAGGCTGAATGCCTGTTCAACTTAGATCCTCAAAATACATACCCAATCTGCGACACAACATGATCAAGTAGACCAAGTGATTTGTAATAAAATAATTTAGCCAACTAGCTTAAATTATTTCCAAATCACTTTTACATAAGGCTCGACTAGAACACTAGGACTCACCTAAGACTTTGACGAAGAATTACACCCTAGCTTTGGGGTGAGGTTGGAGGGAAAATCTCTGTCGACCATCCGTGTTTAGAAACATAAATGATTCAGTGAGACGAAAAACCTCCTAGGATGAAACTTTTGCCAAAATAATAGGCTTACTTAGGTTGTTACATACATTCAAGGTCTTACTAGCATCATTTACATTACATAACTTGTATAATGTGTTTACAATGACACATATACTGCTGACAGATGATCCAATCATGTTGAAAAAATTGGTACTTCCGCTTCCTTGGAACTTTGACAAGTTTGAGTGCAACAGGGTTAGGGCTAGGGATTTAGCTCAATGAAAAGTTATAAAAGCAAGGCTAGGTGGGGATGGCACACAATACAATTCACCACAAGATTGAGAGTCTTCTTAGTGAGTGTGTTGGGTCAGAGGAAGGGCAACAAGGAGATCTGGAGCAACCAAGGAGGGTTGATTTGCCAGATTAGATCTAAGGTTGTAACTAATTCCTCATTTGGATCATTATCCTAGGACAAGAGCCCAAGTAAGTTTGGATGGTTAATGAAAAAATTTGATTGGGTAGAATATGTGTCATTTTTATGAGATCGGAAATTTTATTTTTGCTTCCGTTTTTTTTGTAAGCTTCGTAGATCCTCTTTTTTCTATTAATTTAAAAAGCAAATTACAACCAGATGTTATGATTGTTAGGTGGCCGCAACTTGCCTGTGGGAAACCAAGTTGGCCACTTAACAACATTGTAAGCCATCCAAAAACAATAGAGTTTAAGTCTTTTCAGCCACGCAAAATATGACTATATGTCTATACATATCCTATCATTTACTTGCCTACTGGCATAACTATCTATACAATTAAAAGTAAAATCTATCTGCGTGTTTGTAAACAACATCAAAAATTTCAGAAGGAAACAACATAATGACTACTCAACTTCCTGAGCTGAGACGGATTCCACCAATGTTGGGTCTTGAGTAGTATAACCTAGAAGTTCTGTTGGAGAGAGAATGCATGGTAAGTGATTTTCAATGCGTCGTAGACGCCCATCCTGCTTATGAAGCTAGAATTGGAGTTTTTCGAATTCTTTTTGTAGTTCGGGAAGTCGTGTACAACAATGGCCATTCTCATAGCTACATGTTTAAGGGCCTTGCCCAGGATACCCTTCATGGACAAGTACATGAAGAGGGTTTGTTTAAACTGAGTCAGGCGCCCTCGGGTTTGCCCAGGGTTAGGCACCAGGTCCCTCCAATCCTTGGCCTCAATGTCCATTGACTTTGCGTGGCGGTTAAGACCTGCCTCCCATTCCTCAATCAGTTGACGAATTTCCTCCTTAGTGCTTTCATGGTAGGCTTCTGCAACTTCCTTGATGATGTGCTCAGTGGGTTTTCGACCTCTGGGTTTGCCACTGGGTGTACTGGATTATCCCACAACCTGTTTGCCTCTGTTCTTCTTGCCCCGACCGCTTGGGGCAGGGCTTTGGGATAGAGTTCCTGCACAAGCCATAGTTGCTATCTTGCGGTCAGGGGGTATAACAATTGGCAGAGTGCTCGCAGGAAGCCCAAGCCCACAGTGACCCGACTCTCGGGTCACGTTACTTGTCTGCCCACTTGTACAAAGACCAACATGCAAACGTAAAACCAGAACACTGAGCGAGCCGACCATCCTTTTTCCATCTAAATTTGTAACCGAATTCCCCAAGACAGACAGGGGTTTCGTCATATTTCTCCGGGGCTAGTGGAAAGACATCAATTTGGACAAGAGAGTGTATTCTCTACAGGGCTGGTAGTTATGCGGCCCAACAATAGGGAGAAGCTCACACGACACAGGTCGACACAGAGGGGGAGGGTCCAAAGGTCTACTCCCTTCCCGACTCCACACAAAATTCCCACAACCCAACACCCGCGACTCCACACAGCAAACCCAGAGTCGGTTTAGCTCGACCCAAGACAGATGCAAAACCAAGAGAACACTGGTTTCCTGGACCCCCTGTATTAAACCCCTTCGAGACAACTAGACCCCAAACATAATCAAAACAACCATGAATTTTGAATTTAAGACAGACACATGCTTAGTCCGAGCCCAACCCAGCCTACCCATGGCTTCGAACCAGGCTGATTCAAAACCGAGACCCAAAAGACACTCTTCATGGAGACAGAGAAGAGGTATTGGACTACATACCAGATTACCAACGCTAGGGGTTAATGAAGGCACACCTGTGCCAACCACTCTTCACAGCTGCTACCACTGTTCACCACCTTTGTTTGAGCCTGAAACAGAGTCTTGCCACTGATGAAATGCATGCAAAACAACAAGTGCTTATGCCTTAGATGTTTAAACTTGCCACCACCCTCGGTGTTAACCTCTTCCTTACTGCATGCATTTGACTTGCCTGCCTTGCCATGCATGTGGAGGCCGGTGGGGCTGACCTTCACAATGTCCTTCATTTATTGTAATGAGTGTGGCGTGTCTCCAGTACAAACCCCGATCGAGGGATTTTTGCTTCCGTTGAATGTTAAGAACTTAGCTCTATAAATTATTCATTAGATTTGCAGTTTTCTAGGTTAATTATTTACTGGTTGATAGGTTTAAAGGAAATTAATAGGGACAACAAATTTCTTGGCAGCTCTGAAAGTTAGAGGACATCCTACAAAAGAAAATCAGGAAATTAAGGCAATTTAAGCTTGGCCAAGTCCCGAGGACCTCAGACTTGATGCATATGCAAAATGCACTATTCCATCTACATTGTCACTGAAGTCTTCAAAGAAGTCTCTTCGAATGGTCTATGGCATGTTGCACCTATACCAAGCTGTCATGCATCTCTCCAAGAAGCAAGTGAAGTGTGAAATAGATCTTTAATTACTCTAATATTGCAATGGGCCACAATGTAATGAGTAGGTTTGGGTGCTTTAATTTAGTTGCATTTGGTGTTTTACCTCTGTTTTCTTTTTGGTTTTGCATGTTGATGCATCATGTCCATCTCTACCACAATGAACATAGTGAAGATCAAGTCTTTCTCCTTGATGGTGTTTATCCTCGTGCCTCTGAAATTCTTTTTTCCACATCCTATTCTACTGCCACTTCCTTTAGGAGAATCATGTGATTGATTCTTCCCTTTCTATGCAAGGCACAAAAATTCTTCAAGGTATTGAGTTGCTATTTTCCTCTTCCCAAAAACTCTCTCGTTCTGCAATCTTCTCCACCAGAGAGTCAAAAGTAGTGGACTTGATTTGCTCACTAGCTTGTAGGGATTCAAGATAATGAGAGTTTCGGGTAGAGGGCCTTGACAAATGCTGTGAGATGAATGCCCATCTTAAATCTAGTTGCATCTACATCACATGCATGATGGCTTTAATCTTAGAGGCTACAACTATGGGATCATTATCTTTCAACTCAAGCTTAGTTGGAAAGCTCTAATTCAGAGTGCGAGTCATACAAATCTTTCAAATTCTTAGATGTACCATACGAATTTGTAATGGAAACTAAATGATGGCTCACCTCTTCCTTTACAAAAGTAGCAATCAAGGCATAGGTTTTGTTGTCCTTGTTCTCCCAAATCGCTAGCTCCATATCTGATGTGGGCTTGGTGGGTGTGTTGTCCTCCTCTCCTTCATAGATGCCTTTCCATAAGTCATTAAAAAGGAGGGTGTGCTTGATATTTATGTACCATTCTCTATAGTTCTCCTTGCTAGTTAGCACTACGTCGACAATGGGGATGTGGGAATGCATTTTTCACCAGTAGTTGCAATCAAAATTTTGCTTGATCAAACAAATGCCCAATTGACAAGACTTTCCCATGGAAAAAGTGTACAACTTTGTATGAAGTGTTTGTTTATCTGTAACTTGTCGATGATCAATTCAACAAAGTAAAAAGATTTGCAGCATTTATAAAGAAAAGTAGTACATAATTGAGCAAATGTAAAATAATCGCCCATTAATTAGAGTGAACTATATGTGTTCATAACTCCTATATGAACAAACTAGATAAAACTTGTCTGCCACTCTCGAGTTTTTCAAATGGTTCTCTTGCTGCCACTATACATCGGGGATCCTTTCCAATTTTTTTTCCATATAAATTGCTGCAAAGAACAACTTCTTTGAAGACGTCATTTAAAGCCATGTTAAAAACAATGACAGTGATTTTGGACAACTTGCCTCTACAGTGGAAGTAAATAAAAATACTCACTGGTGGTTCTAGACAAATCCTCGTATGTGATCTTACATCTTGTTACTCGAGGAAACCATGGTGGCTTTTAGTAGACCGTTCACCTCATTGGGACCAATTGCGATATTCGACTCAAACAATTCTGTCAACTTTGTCACATCAAGTTCATTTCACAGTTGAACAATCTTGGCAGTGGAATTCACTGTAATTACACTTAAGTTATCTATGATGATGAAATTGACCTTCTTCACATATCTAGTAGGAATTGGATCTTTGTGGGCTAGATGGAGCTCATTCGTGAACTTCACTTCACGGTTTACCACATGTATAAAAAAATGGCCAAGAAAAATTACAAAGATACTTCATGAAAGCCCGTGTTTGGAGGTTATGGGACTTCACATCCAAAGGAACAACCACTAAAGAAACTGAAACACAGGTGTGGTGAGTGTTTTTGGCTTACAAACAGAGGGACATATTGACGCAAGGTGAGCGATAAGAGTGTTAGGGTTCGAGGATGCAACAAAAGAGAACTTCAATGGGAGTGTTATTGTACTCCACACTGTAATGGTAGACCTACGGAGGGAGGAAAGCATTTCTACAAGGGCAAATAATCAATAGAGAGAGAGGCCAAATAATGAACGAATGGCAGAGATGGTAGAGTGTTGATGTTTTGGTTAGCATTAGGAGTATTCTCATGTGTGGGGCAAGTGAGCTAAGTGATGGGGCTTTGTACCTATAGACCCATGGTATTGAGTCCATTGGAAAAGTTCAAGTGCAAGGGTGAATGATTCATTTGTGTGGCTCAGTAAGAGAGTCGAGAGGGCCTATGGTAGGCCTCATATCTGTGGAAGGGTTGAGTCAGCCTTTGATTAGTGACTTGGCTAGGCGAGCTGAGAGGGCTAGAAGGGCCAAGAAGGGCCAATAGGGCCAAGTAGGCCGAAAGGGTCGAGCAGGTTGAGTAGGGCCGAGCGAGCTAGTAGGGGTGGAGGATCAGGAGCAAGAGGCTCCTAGGGTTGAGTATGGACCAACAACACTAGCAACAAGGACACAACCTGTAGATCAGGAGGAGGAGCGAGATGTTCCTTCGAGCTTTACTAGGAGGAGGCTGAGATGGGTTTGAGGAAAGAACATAGAGCAACAAAGGAGATTTGCATGAGTAATATTGCAAGTTTGTTGTGAGTGAGATACTCAGTTGTGTCGGGTCTGAGGAAATAACGCAGAGCAAAAAAGGAGCTTTGCATGAGTAATATTGTAGGTTTGTCGTGAGTGAGATATTCAGTTGTGCTAGGTCCAAGGAAAGAGCACAAAGCAACAAAGGAGATCCAGATCAACTAGACCAAGGATGGATCTAGGGCTTGATCCACTAGATCAGATCTAGGGTAATTGTTGTATATGTAATTTCCTCGAGGATCATTACCCCGGCAAGGAAGCCCGAGTTGGTTTTGAGAAGAATTTAATGAAGAACTGTTGATTGGGCAGAACTTGTATGTAATATGTCTACTGTGCATGATTTGGTTGCTGGTTTTATAGGTTTCGTTGTGCAAAAAATGTTTCTGGTTAGGCACATCAATGTGTTTTAGTTAATTAGCTGGGTTAAAGTTAATTTGAGTATGTTATCAAATCTGGTGGGTGTGTGTGCAATGAGTCTAGAGCCCACATAAAATCTAACACAAAGGAGGTACACCGAGCAAGGCAGAGGTGCCTAAACTTGGCTTTGATACCATGTTAGGTCAAGATGAGTAACTCCCAAAGATTGATGAATTCCATTAATGTGCAATTAACTTTATACAATGGAGTGGCCCTTTGTTCTCTTTTCCAAGGGTCTCTTCATCTTTTCCTTCTCCTAATTTATTTATTTACAATTATATTTACAGGACAAAAATACTGAAGGATTATGTCCAACAAAAACTGTATGGCAGCATCACAGATTTCACTCAGCAACATGTTAATTACAACTATATGATGACATAAGTTGAACAAATTAAATTAATATGGTGTTCCAAAAGTTGTATGGCTTTGTGCTATGACGTCTTCAATTTTTTTTCAAAAATTGTACAATATGATGACTACAATAAATTTAACCTAGGTCCTATACAGACTAGCCACTAAAAAAAAAACTGCATGTGTGTTTACAGACGAAGGTACAAACCTTTTTAAAATATTAAAAAGGATCATTTTTAATTGACCATTAAATCTTATGTTTAAAGGAGTCATAAATTTTTATGGGAAGCATAATGGTTTTGTTAAAATTGGACAACTAGGTCCAAACTCCATGTTGTGATGCTCAGATGAAGATACCGAAATTTTTATTGGATTCCTCTTTCAGAGAGGTGTAAGATCCATATAAAATTTATCTTAATCCGATGAGCAGAACATTTATTTTGAATTTATTATTTATAATAAATTATATGTGCAAGTCGGCCTTAAGGTTTTACACCCCCAGCAGATGTGTCACACACCTCAATGATGTATATAAATACAGTCAACTTTGGAGAGCATTTCACACTCACTCATCACATCATCTTCTTCTCTTCTGATCTAGTACAAGCTACTTGGAGGACAATTTCGATCCACACGTGGGAAGAAGGACGAATTACTACAGCCAAGGAGAAGGACGAAATTGCTGCAACTAGGGTTTCCACGAAGGTTTGACCAGCGTTGACTTTGGTCAACGCATGGTCCAAAGAGGCTGAAATTTATTGGAGACTTCGATTTTGGGAGGCCGTACACATTGGCACAAGAACCGAGGTCAAAAGGTTGACCAAAGTTGGAGCTGAGTTGACTTTGATGTTGCTGCCCTGCGTTGACTTTTCTGGAGTTGACTTGAGTTGATTGGGTGACTGATTTGAGGATTGTTGTGACACATTCTAAGTTGGCTGATCAAGGAGACTTTGCTGGTTGAAGCATCCTGTTGACTGCCGTAACGCACCTTCACATTCTCCTGTTTCTGGTTTGTCTTCTATAGATCCACTGGTATGTTCTATCAGCATTTTACTTAACTGTTTGGGTGATTGTTGTAATAAAAGTAAAGTTGCATCAAGCATAGAACATCTACAAAAATTTACATGTTATCAGAGCTGAGGTGAAGACAAGCCCTAACTTATAGCAATCACCATCTAAGAAAAATGGGTTCCACAAGTTATGGCTTCAAGGAGAATGACAAGCTGACTGGAAGGGATGACTTCCATGCTTGGAAGATGATATTAGATCTCAAATTGGAAGACCATGATCTCATGGACCATGTACTAGGTAAGATACAAGAACCTCCATCCAATGCTACTGCTGCTGCTAAAACCAAGCATAAGAAGGGGGAGATCAAAGCAAAGCTGATGATCAGGGAATCCATTCATAAAAGCCTGGTGGCCTACATCTCTAAGTTGGATACATCTAAAGAAATGTATGATAAATTGATCCTAATGTTCAAGGTAAACAATGTAAACCAAGTGCTATTCTTCAAGAATCAATTGAAGAATCTAAAGAAAGGCAGGGATGAGTCTGTCCAATCATACTTTCTGAAATTGACCGAGATCAGGAATAATCTGCTGGCTATTGGGGAGACAATAGCCAATCGTGAGATGGTACTCACCGCACTTGGAGGACTCCCATATGAATGGCAAGTATTCAACACTACCATTCTCAATAATAGTACAATTCCTAACTTTGACGAGCTACTATCCAGATGCATGCAAGAAGAGACAAGAATGAAGGAATATGAAAATGACAGAAATGCTGCCTATGCTGCTCATTCTAGAAAGAAGAACTCTGGTGGTTCTAAGAACAAAAGAAGAGCAAGGGCCCAAGGAAAGAAGGGCAAGTGTTTCACTTGTCATAGGCCTGGTCACTATGCCAGAGAATGTCCTTTCAAAAAGGATTCTCCCGATAGTGATGACAACAACAATAACCGGAGGAATGGAAATCAAAGAAACAACAGGTCCAAAAGAAAGAGGAAGGCTCCCTCTGATGGAAACAATCAACCTTTCAAAAGGTCTAAAAACTCCAGATATGAAGAGTCAAATGTTGTTGATAAAAGAAATGAATACATTCTTGTATCTGCTCTCTCTGCTGCATCCCCGCCCGACACTATGGATGTCTGGCTGATAGATAGTGGTGCCTCAAGACACATCACTGGGTTCAAGGAAGCACTCTCTGACATGGTTGAGAAGGATACTAATCTGGAAATTATCCCTGGAGATAATGCCACATATCCCGTAAAAGGGATAGGGACTGTGACCCTCCACTTGTTTCAAGGACAAGTCCTACATTTGCAAGATGTACTCTATGTACCAAAATTGAAGAAGAACCTTGTGTCTATATCAGCGATTGAAGACAAAGGCTTCAATGTGGCATTCATTGATGGAAAAGTGCGCATGTGGAAAAAGAATCTCAAGGAAGCTATCGTGATTGGTTTTAGAGTTGGAACACTCTACCAGGTTGAAGGAAGTCCTCTAGGAGCTATGACATGTGATACTATCCGACAAACTGAACTATGGCACCGAAGGTTTGGACACCTTCATTACAAGGCCCCTTCTGAAGCAAGGAAGGTGGTGACAGGGATGCCCGACTTTGGAAAGAATCATGAAGGTGTATGTAAGGGTTGTGCCGAAGGAAAGCATACAAGGGGACCTTTCCCCTCAAGTGTCACAAAGACATCTGATATTTTGCAACTGGTCCATTCTGATCTATCTGGTATGCTACTCGTGACATCCCTGGGAGGATGTTCTTACTATATGACATTCACCGATGACTTCTCCCGCAAAACCTGGATATACTTCTTGAAGAAGAAGGATGAGGCTTTCATGTGGTTCCGTACCTTCAAAGCCTTGGTGGAAAACATGACAGGGAAGAAGATCAAGATTTTGAGGACCGACAATGGCACTGAATATGAGTCAAATGAGTTCAAGGACTTTTGCAGAGAAGCAGGCATTAAGAGGGAGACTACTACTGCCTATACTCCTGAACAGAATGGCGTTGCTGAACGAAAGAACAGGACCATTGTGGAAGCTGCCCGTGCCATGCTATGTGACCAAGGTTTACCAAAGTTTCTGTGGGGAGAAGCTGCGAATACTGCTGTATACATTCAAAACCGATGCCCTCATTCTGCCCTGGACTCCAAAACTCCCGAAGAGGTTTTCACTGGTAAGAAACCTGATGTCTCACTTTTTAGAATTTTTGGATGTCCTGTTTATTTTCATGTGCCAAAAGAAAAGAGAAGTAAGCTGGATGCTTCTGGGAAGAAAGGAATGTTTGTGGGCTACAACAAAACTTCTAAGGCCTATAGAGTCTATGTACCTGGTCAAAGGGAAGTAGAGATATGCCATGATGTCACTTTTGACGAAGATGCTTCCCTGAAGAAAGTAGCAGATCTTCCAAGATCTGAGGAAAATCATGAAGCAAGGCCTGGAAATCAAGAAGAACCGCAGGATGAGACAATGCCTAATGTTGAAGGACCAATGGACCCTATTGATCCATCTCCTTCACTGGGAAAGAGACCATCATGGCTCAGGGACACCCTCGAAGATGCTGAGGGACATGCTGCCCCAAGGGGGACATTCCGAGAAAGCAAGAAGCCGTGTAGATACCAAGGGTATCTGGCTGCCATGAGTACCATTGTACAAACTGAACCCGAATCTTTTGAGGAAGCCGTAAAGCATCAAGTCTGGAAGGATGCTATGCACGAAGAATATGAGTCCATAATGAAGAATGATGTCTGGGATGTGGTTCCAAGACCGAAGGACAAATCAGTTGTCACAGCGAAATGGCTCTACAAGATGAAGCATGGTTCTGATGGAAGTGCTGAAAAGTTCAAGGCAAGATTTGTTGCCCGTGGCTTCTCTCAAAAGGAAGGAGTAGATTATGATGACATATTTGCACCTGTGGCACAATATACCACCATTCGATCAATCATAGCCCTTGCTGCTACGCAAGGTTGGAGTCTTCATCGGATGGATGTCAAGACCGCCTTTCTGCATGGTACAATAAAAGAAGAGGTGTATGTAGAACAACCTCTAGGATTTGAAGTTCAGGATCGAGACACTCATGTCTGTAGATTGAAGAAAGCCCTCTATGGGTTAAAGCAAGCACCCAAAGCTTGGTACGAGAGGATGGATAGTTACTTGATGAAGCTGGGCTTCACTCGAAGTAATGCTGATCCGAACCTTTACTTCAAGGTTGTACAGGGGAAGCCTCTCATTCTGGTGCTGTATGTGGACGACCTCTTCCTGACAGGTGCTGACCCTCTCATTCATCAATGTAAGAGGGAGCTCGCTGCTGAGTTCGAGATGAAGGACCTAGGATTGATGCACTACTTCCCTAGGCCTGGAGGTCTAGCAGAGACCTGGAGAGATTTTCCTTTCTTAAGGAAAATACATTGTGAAACTTCTGGAAAGATTTGGTATGGTGGACTGCAAGACCGTGTCAACACCAATGGAACTCAACTTCAAGAAGTTGAGTGGCAGCGCTGCTGGGCCTGTATTGGCCAATCCTACTGAGTATCGTCAACTCGTAGGGGCTCTGATGTTCTTAGTGAACACCCGTCCAGATATATGTTTTGCAGTGAACACTTTGAGTCAACACATGGTTGAGCCTCATCACTTTCACTGGGTTGGTGCCAAGAATCTTCTGAGATATCTTCGGGGCACGATAAACCATGGGCTGAGATACACTGCCGGGAGTGTGACACTCCGTGGATATATTGATGCCGATTGGGCTGGCAGTGTGGTGGATCGTAAGAGCACATCGGGATGCTGCTTCAATCTTGGTTCTGCTTCGATCTCATGGATGAGCAGGAAGCAGAAGTCGGTGGCTTTGAGCGCCGCAGAGGAACTCGTAGGCCTCGATGTTCTTAGTGAACACCCGTCCGTATATGTTTTGCAAAGGAACACTTTGAGTCACCGTATGGTTGAGCCTCATCACTTTCATCGGGTTGGTGCCAAGAATCTTCCGAGTAATAAATATCTTCGGCACGATAAACGCAAATACCATGGGCTGAGATACACTACCGGGAGTGTGACACTCCTTGGATATACTGATGCCGATTGGGCTGGCAGTGTGGTGGATCGTAAGAGCACATCGGGATGCTACTTCAATCTTGGTTCCGCTTCGATTTCATGGATGAGCAGGAAGCAGAGGTCGGTGGCTTTGAGCACCGTAGAGGCCGAATACATTGCGGCAAGTATGGCCTGTTGTGAAGCAGTTTGGTTGCGAAAGCTCTTTAGTGAGCTGTTTGGAAATGTGCTAGATACCACCATGATACTCTGTGATAACTAGAGTGGGATTCGCTTGACCGAGAATCCTGTGTTCCACGACCGATCCAAGCATATTGATATCAGGTATCATTTCATCCGGGATATGGTACAGCGAGGCGCCGTAAGGCTCAATCATATAGGAACTGATGAGCAGGTCGCGGATATTCTCACTAAGCCCCCGGGGAAGGTCAAGTTCCTAACCTTCCGTGAGAGACTTGGTATCGTGGAACGACCCTATGATGTGGGTCCTGTTGGACGATGAGCTCGAGGAGCTCTGGGGGGCTTTGGGGACAACTTCTCGGAGCTATGAGCAACCACAAGGCTAGGCTTGCCAAACCCTGTTGGTGTGCTTGGACCCCACCGTTGTGATTATTGAGTTGGTTCACCTCTCATTATCTATGCCCCGTATGCATCCTACCCATTGAGTTCAGGGCTCATGGGAAGTACCTCTCATTTGGCCAATGAGGTGGGAAAAGCTAGAGACTAGTAGCAAATACTCGATGGACGCATCGAGATTGCCGTACTCTCTATCTAGGATGGCACGGTCCAACCACTTGATCTGGGATCAAGTTTAGTAAGGTCTGGGACCTCTGCCTGACTTCGGGTCAGATGAACCAACTTCGGGTTGGTTGGAGACTTTTTGTGAGTCTGATAGAGGTTTCGAACCTCTGGGCTGATTATGTCAGTCGGGGGATGATGTCTTTGTGACTGACCCACTTCTGTTCTGAAATAAAGAGGCCAGCAAAGCAAGTTACGGCGGGATGACGCACGATGTTTGATTGCACCGATGGATGGAGTTCTCCCTAGTTGAGAGGGAGTGTTAAATTTGGACAACTAGGTCCAAACTCCATGTTGTGATGCTCAGATTAAGTGGCTAATATTTTTGTTGGATTCCTCTTTCGGAGAGGTGTAAAATCCATATAAAATATATCTTAATCCGATGAGTAGAACATTTATTTTGAATTTATTATTTATAATAAATTATATGTGCAGGTCGGCCTTAAGGTTTTACACCCCCAGCAGATGTGTCACACACCACAATGATGTATATAAATACAGTCAACTTTGGAGAGCATTTCACACTCACTCATCACATCATCTTCTTCTCTTCTGATCTAGTACGAGCTACTTGGAGGACAATTTCGATCCACACGTGGGAAGAAGGACGAATTACTACAGCCAAGGAGAAGGACAAAATTGCTGCAGCTAGGGTTTCCACGAAGGTTTGACCAGCGTTGACTTTGGTCAACGCATGGTCCAAAGAGGCTGAAATTTATTGGAGACTTCGATTTTGGGAGGCCATACACATTGGCACAAGAACCGAGGTCAAAAGGTTGACCGAAGTTGGAGCTGCGTTGACTTTGATGTTGCTGCCCTGCGTTGACTTTTCTGGACAGTGTTGACTTTTCTAGAGTTGACTTGAGTTGACTGGGGACTGATTTGAGGATTGTTGTGACACATTTTGGGTTGGCTGATCAAGGAGACTTTGCTGGTTGAAGCATCCTGTTGACCGCCGTAACGCACCTTCCAATTCTCCTGTTTCTGGTTTGTCTTCTATAGATCCACTGGTATGTTCTATCAGCATTTTACTTAACTGTTTGGGTGATTGTTGTAATAAAAGTAAAGTTGCATCAAGCATAGAACATCTACAAAAATTTACAGGTTTTTATTTTTTTAGGAGTGGTAAGAGTTAAATCTTTTGGAGTTATAATCAATATTTTTAAGGAAATGGCCAATATTAATAACTTCATGATGTTTGAGTCTCATAAATTAAATGGTTATTTTGTTTCTGCCTTGAAACAAAAAATGGAGCAAATATTGTTTTATCATGACTGTTGGAAAATTGTTATGTAGACAATGTCAAAACTGGATCCCATAAATAATGATTATAAGAAGACGAATAAAAATGCATTACTTATTTTCGCCTTTGCTTCTGAAGATGATATTCTTCCTCACATTTGTGGTATTGCCATTGCTGATGAGGTTTCAACTTAGTTGAAGAATTTGTATGAAACTTCAAATGTTCTTCGAATTTCGTTATTGAGAAACAAATTATCTAGTTTAAAGATCGTAACATCGAATTCCATTACATATCATATTTACAAGTTGCAGGAAATGAAAAATGAATTAACAACTTTCGATTTAGATATTAAGGATACAACATCACCATTTTGTTTAGTAGCCTACCCTATGAGCATCAACATTTGTATCTTCATTTTGTATTTTTTCTTGAAATGGAACTCCCACATTGAAGAAATTGTAGGCTTATTTGTTTAGGAAGAGTATAGACTCAAGAAGAATCAACCTGCACTAGATCAAGTTATGGGAGACATAGAGGAAGAGGTCGTGACAAAGGTCATTGAGGAGGAAGATATAATTGGCATCAAAATCAAAGTTGTAGGTCAAGTTCTTCAAATCAGATAATTGCTTCTCAAAGTTCTAAGCATTACAATTATTGTCACAAGAATAATTATACTAAAGACGAGTGTTATCTTAAACAAAGATATGAAGTTGAAAGGACTAGAGGTAGAGGACATCGAAGATGAATAAGTGGAGGGGGCATTTGTAGAAAGTAGTACAATTATTCCATAAGAACTTCATAGTGATTATTTATGGATTTTTATGCTGATACCTTTGTTTCTCAGTGTTTGGTACATTGATTTGGGAGCCACTAAGCATATGACTAGTAAATAAGAAGTTTTTACAAAGCTTGCTCCCTTGATAACATGATTATTATTCTTGGTGATGACAGTGCTCCTGAGGTACAAGGAAAAGGTGATGTACCCATGCGAGTTTTAGAAGGTTGCAACAAAACTATATAGAATCTCTTGTATGCCTTAAAATCTAACTTGCTTTTAGTTGCTAAATTATCAATGAAAACTATACTGCTTTTTTTGTTTGTCAAGTTGTTTGAGTTTTCCAGAGATTGCATCAGGCTTAACCCGTGGCTTGAGAAACCACGACCCAAGGGTATCTAAGCCATCAAAATCACCTAGAGATCGCACCCGTCCTAGGTCACACCAACCCTTAACATGGCTAGATTTTTGCCCATGGAGTTTCGAACCGGTGACCTTCACATCATGGAGTGACTTAACAGTACACCCCATCACTGTTTATTCTATGCCCCGTGGGCAATGAAACTATATTGTTGTGTTTGATAAGAAACAATGTTCAATTCAAGATCATAACAACTTTATTGCTAGATGATCGCTCTGTAATGATATGTACCGATTTGATGGTGTTCCAAAGCAACAACAAGCTTTTTTGACATGTTCTGACTCAAAAACTCAATAATGGCATGGAAAATATGGTCATCCTATTTGCGCCGAGAGGTGCTCTCCACCCTAGTATGGAAGACATGTTGTTATGCTATGTAAACATTTTGACTTGGTCAAATTGCCAACAGTGTTTGGACTTCGATTTTTGACAACCCATGGTTTTTCCCATGGTATTCTTTTTAAATGCAGCCTATATATAAAATATTTTAAATTAGCCTAGATCCAATTTAACTTTGGATCTATCAAGCACCAAGAGGAATAAAATCTCTCGAGGTGCAAACCTTTCCTCAAGTTTTGCACTCAAAAAAGAGGTTTGCACCTTGACAGATTTGAACTCTCTCGGCACTTGATAGATCTGGAGTTAAGATGGACCTAGGCTAGTTACTTTTATTTGAAGTTGCTTCATTAACATAATTTGGAGAATGGATTGCGTAACATTGAAGAAGATAAAGACATGTATGTGAAGCATGTGTTGTAGGAAAGTGACATTGATTTACATTTGATAATAACAAAATCAGGGCAACTCAAGTGCTTCAATTAATTCATAGTGATGCTTGTGTTCCAATGAGAACCCAATGTCTTGGGGGTGCTACATACTTTGTCACATTCATTGATGATTTTCCAACAAAAATATGGGTGTATTTTTGGAAGAAAAAATCTAATGTCTCTGCCATTTTTATGCAATTCAAGGCTATGCTCTATTATGAAAGTAGTTAGCACATTAAGATGTTCATGAGTGATAAAGAGGTGAGAATGAATCACATGCATTTTTTGGTTTTTTCTATCATCATGGTATTCAAAAACAAACTTTTGTTTTCAAAACACATCAGCAAAATGGGGTAGTAGAGAGGAAGAGTAGATCAATTATGGAGATAGATAGGTAAATGTTGAAAGCGCATCATAGTGATCCATTTTTGGCCAAAGCAGCCGGAGAAAGGCAATTCGTGTATAGTCCCCTTATGAAGCTTGTTCAGGAAGGAAATGAGAGGTAACCATTCTCAAAATTTTTGGTTGTTTAGCATATGCACATATTCCCAATTTAGATAGACATAGGTTTGAGGCTAAGAGTAGGAAGTGCATATTTATTGGATAGAGCATTGAATCAAATGCATATATATTAGAAGTTATATGATCCAACATATAGAAAACTTGTTTTTAAGTAGAGATGTAATTTTTAATGAACGACTACCGCATGTGCATACATCTGAATGGAAAGGTGAAGCTTTGCAGGTTGATAACGATGAACATGAATCCAAAACACTTGTGACATATAGGAGGTGTAGAAGGGAAGAGGACAAAGAAGTGGGGGAAGAAAAAATAGAGTTGGAGTTGGAAGAACAAGATGTCAGTCAGCCTTCGAACAATAAAATGCAGTCACTTAAAAGATCAAGATGGTTCTATTGCACTCTTCAAGATGCTAAGCTGGATGAGATAAAACAAGAGAGAGAAGAACAAGGTCAAAATCACCACAACAGGTGAATCTTGCTTTGTTGAGTGAAGTTGTGGGTTCTTATGATCCAGTTTTTTTAATGAAGCAAATTAGAAACAAGAATGGAGAGATGTAATGCGAGTTGAATATGATGCTTTGATTAAAAAACAACACTTGGAAGTTAGTTGAATTAGTCCCAACTAAGAAACCAATAGGCTGTAAATGGGAATATTGCAAAAAGTTCAAATCAGATGGTTCCATTGATAAATATAAAGCCAGGCTAGTTGCAAAAGGATATGTAGAAAAAGAAGGTATTTGATTATGATGAATTGTTTGCTCTTACCACAATAGTTTACATTCAATGCTGTTAGCTCTTATGAGGAAGTGCTTGCTCCTGCTTTGGACATCTGAGCGCATCTCCTTTGTAAAACTTAAAACATAGTCCTGAATCCTGATCAATGTGAATTTTGTAAACTTCAAACATGAAAGAGGTTTAAGGCTTTGATGTCCCTTATCCGAGTGCATCTCAACTTAATCAACAGTGCAAATCCAGGGACCAGGAGTTAACAAGGCCCATGATAGGCCAAACTGGGATTCATTGTTATAGTAATGTACAGGTTATGATTTGATAAACAAATCCTACTTTCGACATCTGAGTGCATCTCCTTTGTAAAACTTAAAAACGTAGTCCTGATCAATGTGACTTTTGTAAACTTCTTCAAAAATGAAAAAGGTTTATGGCTGCGATGTCCCCAATCCCTGACATTATTTACACTCACAAGTGGTAACCATAGTCAATTGTCAAGAAAATAAGAGGTATCATGAAAGTTTGCTGGTGATACCATCCTTCTTGGAGATGCCATATTAAAGGAAGCCATAATCCTAAACACATATCTGGACTCAAGGATTGGAAGAAGAGATAACCAAAGAACATTTAAAAGTATGTTGGAAATTTATCCAAGTACTGGGAGTAGAGATTTTCTTTTATATTTCATATGATGCATGATTGTTTCTCCAGAAAGACAGGTTGTGCATCTGTTTCCCCTTTAAAGTTTCAAATACTAAAATAAACTCCTAATCATTCTTTCTGTATACTTTTCACTTTCTGGGCTTACTTCTTTGAACTTGTTTACTGTAGAGCATCATCTTTTTGATAAATTTTTTGAAACAAGAGAGTGTCACTGATTTTCTTTCTGATTTAATAATAATTTGCATAATGCCTCTCTTAATTCTTCTGCCCTGGAAAGAGAATTGGTATGATATTTCATTGTGTTAAGCTTGTTTTTCTGACTCTCACTTTTGGTATTATCATGCACATCTTTACCTCCTGCAGGGGGCGTGCATCCTGTCTTCCATGAGGCCACACCCATCCTTCTGTATCGTGTTTTAATTAATTGGATCCTGTGCTAATGTCTGCTACCAGTTGCTTTTACCTGAGTGGTAATGAGTGGGAGAAGGATGTTATTTTGACTTTTGTAAATGTATAAAACTGATTTTGAGGGCTGGTTGAAACATCTAAAAAATTTCCTGACATAAATTTATCAATGTACATATAATAAATACAGCATTGCACAATCAAATGCAATTTGTAGATTCAAGATATGGTGTTTAAGTATTGAAACATATAAATAATTTTTCCTACATGTGGCTTGCTATGATTGGTACCTTAACATTTGTAATCAAGTAGCTATACCAAAATCTTAACACATGGTAGTAAGTATATGCAACTTGGATTTTGTCTTCAGAGAAGTGATAGCTTACCCATGGTGCACATCTCATAGTTGATAACAGATTATGTCCATTGGACCCAGTAGCTTATGGAACCAAGCACATAATAGTTTATACACTACCATATTTGTGTGTGCGAGTGTGTGTGTGAGAGAGAGAGAGAGAGGGAGAGAGGGAGTAATGCCTTTTTTCTTTTGATGTGCAGCAATCATTTCAGGGAGTCTTTCCAATGAAATGTAATCATGATTCTTTTTTGATAAAAGATATTATTGAATTTGGTCGTCGATTCAAGTTTGGGTTGGAGGTGGGCTCAAAGCCAGAACTCCTTATTGCAGTTTCAAAATTATGCTGTAATAAAGATGCACTGCTCATCTGCAATGGATACAAGGTATGCGTTTATTCCCATCTCCGTCATGAGCAAACAATTTATTTCTGCATACTTTTACTCAGTTGTGGACTTACACAAATGTAACTTGAAATTTTTGTGCTTCTTTTGTGCTGGTGACTTTGGTGGGTTCCCTCAAATATAAGAATTGCATATTTGCCCTCTCTGCACAGAGTCCATTTACTCTTTTAGTTGAGGTCCAAAGTAGTTGAAGCTTGGTTCATTTAGAAATTGAGCAAATTTCTCTTTCACTGTGCTCTGATTTTTGAACTATGAAACATGTTTAAGATGCCTAATCCAGGAAACTAAATTTGTGTTTCCTGGAGGACAGAAGAACACTATCCTTGGCACAGCTAGTTGAGGAAAACAAGGCGTCTTACATTTCTTACCACATGATTTTGTAGCAATGTTAATAGAGTTGTCATTGGATTTGTACAGAGATTCAGTGAATGTGCTGCATTTTCTTGGGGCAGTGCTAATTATTATAGCTACATAAAATAATAGAGACATGATTTGCTGTTTGCAATAGAATGGAGATAACTTGTCTAAGAAGCCAAGGCAGCGATGGAACCTATTTTGAACATTTGTATTTGTTTTCTAGTTAGAATGTAGCAGTGTTAATGTTTTAAAACTTGGACTCGGACTTGGAACCAGCTGAGTGTCCAGTTACCCACCAAAAAGTGGGTAACCTATAGGAGAAATTTTTCTCCTCCTTGGATAGCCAGCCAACCAGCAGAACTCTCACACCTGTGCTGTCCCTTGTTGTGTATGTGGCCTAGAATCTGGAGACCTTCTAGGCCTCTCGGCCCTCCCCAAGAGATATGCCGTCCACTTGCAATCAACACAGAGGTCTGCGGCCCAAAAACAGAGAAGGAAAACACCTCAAATATGCACAAAATTTGTCCAGAAATGCTTCTCCTAGCCTTAGCTTGCACTCTATCCTACTTTACGCTCAAAACAGTCTTGAGAAGACACCAAACTTGTCCCTCTTCTTCACTTGAGTTCCTTTCAGATCTGCGGCTAGTTCAGAGATCTATTCCTTTGATGTGTTGCTTCTGGGATGCGTGTAATGAGCCTCCAATTATCTTCTATTTATACGTTTTTCTAGGGTGTGCAACAACTAGCCCTTGGGGGTTTATTTCATGTTGAGCCTGCATGAAACCTTCTTGCAAACCCACACAAAACCCATAAAAAATCATATCTCAACTTTGACAAGGGATTTCTTGGTACTTTTTATTGCCCCTTGCTCCGTTAAGGGTGCTCGACAATCTTCGAGTGCCAAGTCATCAAAAATCCCTTTGGTTTTGGCCCCACTCCTTCGGGTGCAAAACCCCCACGCTTGGGTTCTTAGCCCACAAGTGACTTTGTTATGCGAATTCTTCCACAACCCTATCCCCTAGGGTTTGGAGTACCTCCCAAGCTACAGATCTCAACACTCCCTCTTAACGAGGGAGGTACTTCCAACACTAGGAAGTAACATGTCACTGACAACACTAACTCATTTGGCGTCCCTCACTGCAACATACTCTATAGAATGAACCACGCTATCTCGGTAGTGCCTCTACCTCATCTCATCTGAACCCGAAGATCTCAACGCTTCGATAGGGCTGCTCCCTCTGAGTATCCATAATCTCCACTGACTCAATTTGCTGTTAATCTGGTGTCCTACAAGGTTAGTCCGAGCTGCGGTCGAACACTGACCATCATCACTGCAACCCAATCCTACAAGCACTCATCCCCCTGGGTCAAATACGTTACACAACTCGTTTACATGCCTCCAATCTCAGAGGTGCAACATCACGATCCAATTAAGAAACTAGCTTGCCAACATGCTGTACATCACTTGAAATAATCTCGATCATACCAATCTCGTCCATGCGAAAGTAATTTTCGAGTTGCCCCAACGATCCATGGCAAGTCAAAGGAAGTCCATGATCAACAACCTGCCCTACAACAAACTGTTGTTCCCCAGGTTCACCACCAATCCACCAAAACTCCCAGCATATCTTGCTTCCAAACCAGTCAAGACCACATCTCCTTGCCTTCTGCTGAAACATGCACTCCATGATCTAGACAATCTCAACACTCTTTGATTTGCTTCATTGTGCACGCTCTGATTCACTGGCCCTTCAAAGTATCTCTGATACCATGTTGTTTTTCCATGGCACTAGGGAATCTAGGTTAGGGTCTTAGAATCTCTGACACTACCAACTCAAATGCCATAACAAACTACTTTGCACAACGGAATACAAACAACAGTAAATCAACACATGCACAAATATACAACTTTTTACAATTTTTCAATAACCCAACTTCGTTATATTAACAAATTGTAATACAACTATCTAAGGCTCCTGTGCCAGGGATCATGGGTCTCATACAATCATTGATATAAGGAATACAACTAGGGTTTTGGTGTCAACAACTATGACAAGCAATCTACCCTAATCAAGACAACACTTGACCTACTTGTTGATGTAGCGCTCCACAACCCTTTCAGTCCACGTGTCTTGAACACATCTGTTGGTCCTTTTGTTCCCGATCTGCAGCTCTGCCACTATCAATGAATCATGCTCCTTTAGGTCATTGAACACGACTCACCAATCTGCCCTCTAGCTAATCATTAGTCCTTAAATGAATCCAACTCATAGGGTCTTATTGTGAGTTGTTCACAACTCCGTTTGTGAACAACTCCTTAACTGCCCATTGTTGCTTCTCAACCCTTAGGGACTTCTTCCCTTTATTGCCTTTATGTGTTGCTCCAATGAGGCAAACTTAGGGCATGTAGGGCTGCCCTCTATCACTGCAAGATGTTCTTCTCTTCAACAAACTTGGGCTAGACAAATTGCTCCCTCCTTTAAAGATCAGTCCCTGAGCATCACTTAGGGTTTGGAGCAAGCAACGATAGCCCTCCCAAAACTGTTCCTATTGACTGCTCCAACTACTGCCCGAGAGTAGGACAACCATCCACTAGCAAACAACATCAACACAAGAGGAAAACATACCTTTCTCTGCAACCTTTTGCTGCTCCACTTGTCCTTGGCTTTTGTGCAATTTCTCAGCTCTGATTAGGGCACAACAACAACCCTAAAATTTACTCCAAAACCCTGTGTTCTCCTTCTATTTAAACCCTCACGCCTGCGCTGTCCCTTGCTATGTATGCGACCTAGAGTCTGGAGTCCTTCTAGGCCTCTCGGCCATCCCCAAGAGATATGTCGTCCACTTGCAATCAACAAAGAGGTTTGCGACCCAAAAACAAAGAAGGAAAACACCTCAAATATGCACAAAATATACCCATAATTGCTTCTCCTAGCCTCGACTTGCACTCTATCCTACTTGGCCCTCAAAACAGTCTTGAGAAGACACCAAAATTGTTCATCCTCTCCTTCGCTTGAGCTCCTTTTAGATCTGTGACTAGTTCGGAGATCTATTCCTTTGATGTGTTGCTTCTTGGATGTGTGTAATGAGCCACCAATCATATTCTATTTATATGTTTTTCTAGGGTGTGCAACAACTAGCCATTGGGGGCTTATTTCATGTTGAGCCTACATGAAACCTTCTTGCAAACCCACACAAAACACGTAAAAATTCATATCTCAATTTTTTTTTTGGTAAGTTGAGCTAGTTGCTATTCTATTAATTTTGAAAACATAAAGTTACATATGCTACAGGCTGGGTTGGTAAGCTACGCTTAACCAATCCCAACCTTTGTTACACTGTTTCTGGGCTGCCTCGGGGGAGGAAACCAACCCAGACAAAACTTAGAACCGAGCAGTACATTATGCATAGTAGTGCTGACGCATCTAAAAAACATAAAGTAAATGATAACAGAAAAGCCCTGAGGGCGAACATGACAAAAAATAGAGGAAAACTGTACCACTGCGCAGACACTATTCATCATCTTCATCATTACTGTTTGGGTTCTCTTCAATTGGACAGGCTGAAGCCTGCGCCGCAACTGCTTCCACATCAGCTATAGTATGCTTGGGAATGCTCGCAAGAGCGCAGAGGATGGGGGAGTCCGGGTCTACGCCATCTGGAACCCACGTCCAAATGCCATCGGAGTCCATGACCCAGATGTCCGTGTCCTCATCATCCTTCTCCAGAGCTGTCAGAGGGACAGGAGTGCGAAGCGGAGAGTGCATTCGGGGAGAGGAGGTGGACCTCCTCGAACCACGATCACCTCTCTGCGCAGCCAGCTTGGAGGATTCTGCGCGCTACTCGGGATCAGGTCTTTGGCTCGCAAAAGTGTTGGAAGAGGAGCCATCAATCGACTCAAGGCGATTATCCTCTCCGCGATGATATCGACCCGGGAGAGCCCCTCTCTGACCTCCGTGGATAGTACGTTGGCGAAGTCTGGGAGCCATTGTACACCTGGGATGCGGTGAGCAGGTCAGGAGAAACAAAAGCACACAGGGCCAAGGAAGGGAGACAGGAATCACACTGGGGCTGAAGGGGCAACAATATCTGGGGGGCAGGTTCGCAGGATGGAGAGCGGTAATCCGAAGGAAGCTGCGCAGCTCCACGCTAGGACAAAGGCTTCGCAGCCGTTTGAAGTCGGTGAGAAGCCAGAGCAGAGTAAGGGGAGCGAAAGGAAAGGTAATAGGCTGAGTGGGGAAAGGGGCAGATAACTTGGTGTTATAAAGGGGCGGGGATGAGATTTGTGAATATGGTGATGAGTGGCCTTCTCATGTATCTGCGTGTTATAATTGAGCACTTGAGTAGGCCCGAGGGAGGAGGTATGGCTGCGATGCTGGTTAATCATGATGGACATTAATGGTGATAGAAGCGAGGTGATGTTTAGGGCCAGGTGATGTAGTACCCGTCCTCTCGTCATCATTTCTGGTTCTGCGAGGATCGTGCGAGGGGCTAACGGTAATTGGATCTGTAGCAGGTGAAGCTGTGCGTTGGAGATCTCTGTTATCCGGGTGGGATGAGATGTGATAGTCACTCGTGTTTAATCTGTCACCCGCATCTGGTGGTTGCTGATCCTTCTGAATGAGAATGAGATAGTTCTGTCTGAGTGCAGCCTCCTCAACCTGCGTAAGTGTGGAGTGATGTAGTGCACAGTTGCTTTCCACCCCTTTGTTTGCAAGAAGATCCGCAACAGAGTTGGCTTTCCTGCACACGTGACCAAAAGTGATGGCTCTATGGTTGTGAGGCAACAGTTCCAATACCTTAAGCTTGTGGGAAAGTCTCTAGCTGTTGGAAACTTTTGAGGAAGCCGTGCCTTGAAGGATTCTGGTGGCAACCATCATTATGATTTGCGACTCTCCCTCCATTTCCAGAGGGAAGTAGTGGAATTCTATGGCAATTTGAATACCCCGTATCATTCCTTCCAGTTCAGCCGAATTATCACTGTCCCATCTGATATTCCCATAGTAGATTCTGAGAGGATCTCCCTGAGTGTTCTTGATGATGCCTCCGAAACTTGAATTACCAGGGTTGCCTTTGGACGCCCCATCAAAATTGCATTTGAAGAAGCCTTTGGAGGGAGGAGACCAAGTGTTTGGAGCAGGAGTTTTACCTACGCTTCTGGGATTAATGTCCATGGGAGTGTTTAGACTCATATGGCAGTTGTTCCATATGTGACGTTCAACTGCCACGGTGGGTAAATCCTCCTTACTCCATGCGTCTAAGGCTATAGTTTCTGTGAGGTTGCTGTGAATCTTGTCTTAGAGCTGATCAGGAGTGGAGGCCTTTTCCTTGAAGATGCGACTGTTTCGTTCCTTCCAGGTGTTCCAGATGAGGATACCTGAAATGATTTGCCATAGTCTATTTAGAAGGGTATTGATGTAAGGATTGTCCTGCCAACTGCTGATGGTGTTAATGATGTTACCTCTAGCGTGGTTGGAACGACGACATAACACAACAATTCTGTCCCATAGGAAATTGGTAGTAGGACATTGGTTCAACAGGTGGTCGATGGTTTCCGAGTTGTCCTGACATAAAGGACATCTGGAGGGCCCTATGAACCCTCTCTTCAAAAGATTCTCCCATGTGAGGATGCGTCGTTTACTGAGCAGCCACAGGAAAGTGGCTATTTTGGGCCATAGATTGGATTTCATATCTTTTTCCAGATGTTGTCGGCTGGTCCAGGATCCTGCTGATGAAGGATGTTGTAAGCTTCCTTGGTTGAGTAGGTTCCGTTGGGCATATGCCCCCAAGGAAGGATATCAGGTCCTGTTTTGACCTTGATTTTTCTTTTTATATTGAGCTCCTCCCAGATTTCTGTGTGGCTTTCATTGTTCCAGTTTTCTTTCCATCTGATTGTGTGAAGCCATTGCTTGTAGCCTTGGGAGATGTCGTCCGTCCAGAAGTCTTGAGCCTTCTGTCTTTGCATTCCTTGGAGCGCTGCACTCCATAGAGGTCTATAGAAGATGGAGGAGAGGCTTGGCATTTGTTGCCAGGAGTCCTCCAAAAATTTGGCTTGGTTACCATTTCGCAGCTCCCAGAAGTTGTGATTTTGGATTATACTTTTTTGATTGCTAGCTGCTTTCCAGATTTGGGAGCCAGCTAGATCTAAGTTGTACCTGATGAGATCCTCCTTTGGCCAATACTGCGCATACTTGGCAGCCCATAGGTTGGCCCATGGGGTGTTGGGGTTGGAGACCCATTTCCACCATATGCTGGCTCCCATTATGGTATTGCTGTGCTCAGGATCCCGAAGTCCTAAACCTCCCTGACTTTTAGGGGTGCAAACATCCTTCCAATTGACTAAGGCCCATTTGTTCTTTCCTGTTGTACCTCCCCATAGAAATGGCCGTTGCAGATTGCGCATGGCTTTTAGGACCCATTTGGGAGTAGCAAGGACGGTGAAGAGGTAGATGGGGAGAGATTGTAGGACGAACTTAATGAGGACAAGACAACTGGCAATGTTGAGGGTACGGTGAGTTCAGTTGGAGAGGCGAGTTTCCATTTTGTCTAGCAGAGCTCTCCAGGAGGAGTGATTGATGGCTGAGTCAGTTAACGGAGCTCCCAGGTATTTGGAGGGAAGAGAAGCAATAGAGAATCCAAGGATGTGGGCGATTGTGCGTTGGGTTTGAGGGGGGGTATGGAAGAAGAATATTTGCGATTTGTCAGGGTTGACCTTTGTGTCGGAGGCTTCAGAGAAGGAGTCAAGAACGACTTTGAGGGTTCGGGCTTCCTGGACTGAGGAGGGAGGCAGGTTATCATCCACAAATTGCTAGTGAGAGGAGGGAGGCAGGTTGTGGAGAGGTAAACCAAACAAGGCGCCAGTCTGGATAGAGCTCTTGATAAGGAAACCCAAGCCTTCTACCATGATGATGAAGATGAAGGGGGATAGAGGGTCCCCTTGTCTTATGCCTCTTGAGGGGTTGAAGGTGGCAGAGGGGATGCCATTGACAAGGATGGAGTGAAAGGGAGAAGTGATGAGACTCATGATCCATCTGACCCAGGTGTGACTGAAGCCAAAGGCTAAGAGGATATTTTTGATGTAGTCCCAGCTGAGTTTGTCAAAAGCTTTGGATAGGTCAATTTTGAGAAGCATGCCTGGTTTTTTGGTGGTTTTGAGGGAGTGAATGATTTCATGGGTTAAGATGCTGCCATCAAGGATCTGTCTCCCTTCCACATATCCAGTTTGCTCTGGGGAGATGATGAGGGGCAGGAGCTTCTTCAGCTGGTTAGCTATGACTTTGGAGATAATTTTATAAATGACATTGCGAAGAGCTATAGGTCTGTACTTACTTGGTGAGGCAACTCTGTCTTCTTTTGGAACCAGAGTGATGAAGGTGGCATTTAGCACAGGTAGCAGCGAGTGAGTGGACCGTGATTCCTCCACAACTTCCCAGACTTCGTTTTGGATGATGTCCCAGAAGAAGTGGAAGAAGTTGGTGGTAAATCCATTAGGACCTGGAGCTTTCCCTGCTTTCAGTTGGAAGACTGCCTGTTCCACCTCAGCTAAAGTGGTAGCAGAGAGCAACATCCTGTTATGATCTTCCGTTATCAAATTGGGGATATGTTGGGTGATTTCCGCAATGGCTTCCTGCCTTTGGTGGTTGGGTTCCTGAAGGATGTCCCTGAAATGATTGCGCAACTCCTCTGTGATGGCCTCTTGCGTTTCCAACCTTTCCCTCGTTTGGTTCTTGAGGACTGTGATTCTGTTGTGCATCCTGTGCTAAATAGTGGAGCGGTGGAAGAATTTGGTGTTTCTTTCTCCCTCTTTGAGCCAGTTGATTCTTGATTTTTGTCTCCAGAGGGCTTCTTCTTGGTTCCTTCTTTCTTCCAGCTGAGTTGTTAGGAGTTGCTCCTGGTGAGCTGTCTCAGCTGTGCGTCCCTCTTGGATGATATTCTGTTGCAGCTTCTTCATTTTCTCCTCTAGGTCTTTTTGTTCTGTGAATATATTGCCAAAGGTTGTTTTGTTCCAGACTTTTAGTTGACCTTTGATAAGTTTCAGTTTTGTCTAGAACTGGAGCATTTTGGTGCCTTGAGGGGGTGCTAAGGAAGACCACCAGTTGGAAACAATTTCCTTGAACCCCGGGTGCCTGAACCAACAATGTTCAAAGCAGAAAGGTTTAGGAGCGTGCTTACCTGGTTGGAGCCATTGGATTTGTATTGGCCAATGATCAGATCTAGCCGTGGGGATAATGGTGGTATCCAAGTTACCTCCGAGGCGGATAAGATCATCGGTGATGAGGAATCTATCCAGTCGAGAGGCTATCTAATGGGCACCCCCTCTTTTGTTGTTCCATGTGAAGATTCCATTGGAGGTGTGTAGATCAATGAGGTTATTGCTTTGGATGAATTTTTTGAATCCATTACTGTTTGATTCCAGATGCAACCTTCCACCTTTCTTTTCCTGGAGGTTGGTTATCATGTTGAAATCTCCCCCAGTAGCCAGAGAGGGAAGGATCGTGTTTATTGATTTCCTCTAGACTATTTAGGAGCGTCAGTTTTTGTTGCGCATTTTGCATAGAGTAGGCATTAGTGAGCAGTCCATGGATGTCCGTTCTAGTCAGGTGAAAGTTAGCATGAATGAAGTGTCTGTTGGCATGAAAGTTCTCTAAGGAGATGATTTGAGGGTTCCAGATGATGGCCAGTCCTCCAGACGCCCCGTTTGCATCAACCACTATTGTATTACTGCCTTTCCATATCTTTTTGAAGATGGTTTCGAGAGTGGAGTTGGAACATTTGGTTTCTTGCATGTAGAATATTGCCGGATGTTCCTCAGAAATCATTTTCTTTATGATCCTGTGCTTCGTGGGGTTGTTGAGCCCTCTAATGTTCCATGAGATTAGCTTCATGGGATATAATTGGAGGTGAGGGCGTAGAATCTAGTAAGCTTGGGGAATCACCCAGAATCCACCATTTCTTTCCCAATTTCTATGGTTCTCTACAGGGATGTTTTCCTACCTCTTTTCCGGGACTCTTTCGTGAAGTATTTTGTGTTGATAAGCATGTCTCCCTGAATACCCAAGAAGGGGAGCTGCTGTGCTCTGGCTAATATTTCCTCCATTTTTTGGATTTGCTGCTCTGAGATTGATGTGTAGTCCTTATTGTTGCAGGCTTCCTCTAGCCCAGCGAGATCCAAGCCTTCCAGATGTATGCTTTCTGGTTCTTCCTCCATTGCTTCTGGGATCGTTTCCATGATCGGTTCTTTGCCCTTTATCAGACTATTATCCTCTGCATCATTTGCGTTGGGTGGTTTTAAGAAGGTCTCAAGTGGAGGCTTATGCTGTTGAGCCTTAGCGGATTGGGCCTGCGCTGTGGAGGTACTCCCAACTTCATTGACTGGTTCGGTTTCGTTGTCATTTAACTGATTTAGGGCTGCGAAGCTGTTGTTGGTTGTAAGTCCTTTTTTATTCTACTGAGGGGTAGCTCTCCTGTTGTGTCTTTTTTTACTTGCTACCTTTGTGAATCCTTCTGTCTCCTGTTTGCTGGATTCCTTTTTAGCTATAGCTTTCCTGTTTAGGGGACAATCTCTGAAGAGATGCCCATGTTGGTGACATTTCCTACATCTAGGTATATGTTCATAATCTACAGTTTGTGTCCATTCAAAATCTTCATGCATCAGACTTACCTCGCCTGGTAGCGGTTCAGCTAAGTTCATGTAGACGCAAATGCGAGCGTAGGCTGCGTAGCGATTGATTTTGGTTCCTTTTGCAATCTTTACGAACTCTCCTAAGGCGTTGCCAATGTCTCTAAGGGTGAGCTCGTCCTAATAGAATTGGGGGAGAGAGTAGAGCCAGATCTAGACCGGTGCCCAAGTTAGATCCTGTTTATCTAGGTTGAAGCGCTCAGTCCAGGGTCTGAGGTATAGGCCTGCAGTGTTGAAGAAATAGGGCCCTCCATCCATTATCTTATCCTTGTCTTCAGAGCAGGTGAAGAGAATATTGAAGAAGCCTTTTGCGCATAGCTGCAGGTCTATGTGGCCTTTGGGTTTCCATTTCGAGGCTATCCATCCTCTCAACGCTTTTTCCGTGGGTCAAAAGCCCATGAACTTGCCTATCAATGCGTGATCTTTCATGAATTGAATCCTACCATTGATGTGATGCGCAGGGAGTTCGATCACTGTTTTCTTGGAGTCCTTTGGTATGCATGTTGTTGATTTCGTGTTCATGCTTGTTGCTGCTTGTGTATTATTTGTCTGCGCTGTGGGTGTCGCCCCTACGTTTTCTTGAGACGGGCTAGAGTTGTGATGATTGACGGTATCAGCCCCTGCCGCCGTCCCTATTGGAGGCTGGCCTGTGAGGGGGGGAGCAGCCGTCCCCCCACTGGAGTCGGTCATTGGTGAGCTTGTGGCTGTCCAGGTGAGAGGTTGCGGTAGATCAAGCTGGGGGAGAAGGACTGCTGAGCGCAGCCAACGCCAGATTCAACAAACCTTAGGTCATGGAGGTCGGCCTGGTGCAGAGCTCCGCTAGGGTTTTTCCTTACAAATTTCAATTCATATCTCAACTTTGACAAGGGGTCTCTTGGTACTTTTTGTTGCCCCTTGCTCCATTAAGAGTGCTTGCCAATCTCCAAGTGCTGAAGTCATCAAAACTCCCTTTGGTTTTGGTTTTGGCCCCACTTCTTTGGGTGTAAAACCCCCACGCTTGGGTTCTTAGCCCACAAGTGACTTTGTGATGCTAGTTTGTCCACAACCCTATGTCCTAGGGTTTGGAGTACCTCCCAAGCTACCAATCTCAACAACTATTGGGGAGGCTTTGATTGAAGTAGTGTGCCCATGATATTCCATACTTACCACTTTCCATTTTTCCCATTATTCGATCTCCATTCTTCGGGCTGGTGGTCATTGGTCATGAGGATTAACAACCTCTTATCCCCATCCTTGAGTTTGCGCTAGAAAACTTTGCCTTGAAGGTTGATGCAACTAAAATAAAGGTAAAAGCAAAAGAAGCTACAATGAAAGAAAAAGATAAACTGTAAAAGATGGTTCAGACAAAAATTAGTGCCTGGGAAAAAGCCTAACATGAGTTCCACCCCCCTAATTAGCCATCACCTAATTCCTAGAGGACATGATGCTCCATCCATAAAAAGGAACCACTGTATTGCCACAATCCATATGAGCGATAAACTGCATCATCTTTAAGGGGTGATAAATGCTAAATCTCTAAAAGCAAGCATGAGTTCTAGATCTATGCACCCAAATCAGAACATTATCATAAAGAAGTAAAAGGTGGTGGAAAAAACAGGTCGAGGAAAGGTTAATTTATGCCTTCGCGATTACTCCCTCCTTACATCTATACACTTAGGATGTTGGACCACCATTAGCTGGTCACTTGACTACGTCACCTAGCCCCAAAGTCATGTCAACTCCATTGCCACCATCTTCACATGCACCTATGGATTGATGGGTTAAACTGGGACTTGTCATCTCCCTTTGGGTGTTGGAAACACCTAATAGGGTTACCCATCGAGCCATCGCTAACATAAAGAGGGAACACTTATGGGACTTGGTCTAGTTAGATATTTGAAGGTGATCTTTGTGTGAAGTGTTATTGTACCCCTAATATTAAGTGTGGTCCTTTATGATGCATCCTTGTTTTTTGTTTCCTGATGATCCTTGATTTTCACTTGATGTTGAGAGGGTTTTGTTAGATGGTTCTCATCACAACAACAAAGGCTTCTTGAGGTGATTGCCCCACCTTCTCAGCAGAGCATCAAAGAGCGTACCGTCCATTGTAGAGAGAGAGAGTTTGACCTCGATGATGCAATGTTTCCTATCTAGAGCAGAGCGTTGAGCTATTTGATGACCCCACATGATGCTTGACATGCAAGGGACACCTAGATGCTAAAATGTTGAGCCCATGAAGTTTGGTGTTGGAGATATTGATGATGTGCCCAGTGGACCCAAGATGCTCCTAGGCTGGCCGTGACATTGTTTGATGGAGATCACTTATTCTAGAGCCTATATGATGATGGTCATCGTTGAGATGACAAGGGAGGGCTTGTACATCACATTGGAGCCCCAACACTTGAGTTATAGAGTGCCATATCACCCCTCTTGTTCCTTTGAGGTTGACCTTAAAGTAAACTTGTCAATAGGGCTTCTTTAGTTGTATTATTGTAATAATGAGGGAGTTAAGTCTCATATAAATAGAGACTCCTCCACTCATTCTTTTTCATCATTACACATGTAATTTGACTTCTCTCTAAGAGAGCGCAACTTGTCTCTTTTTTTCTACATTGGGCAAAATGTGAGGTTTATGGATGCAACTTTCTAATGGAAGTGAGTTTTGCGTGGAGACATTGTTATGAGATTAAAATAAGTGCTTTTGGTGGAGGATTGTTGTAAGTTTATTGTCTATTATTGATATTTTGCAAGGCCTATAAGGAAACTCTATATGTGCTAACCTTATACTTAATTTCTCCCCTCACAAGAACAATAGCTCGGGTTTTAGAAATGGATGCCCCAGAGCATCCCCACTTGTAGGGTCAGGCATTGGTCCATGAGTGCGTTGATCACCTTAAAACTCAATAAAAATCCTTTTAATTTTCTCTTTCCTACGTTGAGAAATGTAACTAGTATTGATCTTCATAATTGTATTCGAGTCATGATGTAATGAATTTGTCAAAAGAAAGAAAAGAAAAATTATTTTAAAAGAAAATTTATTTTATAAGCATGGGTTTCATGCTTTATGCATTTTGTCTCTAGGTCAAAGCACCCATTGTGTGCTTCTAGGGTTTATGTCATGAGTCATTGTCCATGTCATCTTGTCCTGGACCCTTGCTTGGGCTCATTATGTCAAAGAAAGAAAACTATTTTATGTAATTTGGTCATGCAATATTCAACCAAGTCGACCTGCCCTTGTCTTCATGTCAGCCCAATAGAGGAGCTTCAAACCACTATAAATAATTGAGCATTCGACCTATTGAGAAATCATTCATTCATGTGATTCGATCTGCAAATCTAGAAGTGAAAAGGAACTGCGAAATACAAAAGGAAGAGCCTACCCTATTGCAAGAAGTAAAGGAAACCAAGCGAAGGAGACTAGAAGCCTAGCGAAGTTCTGAAATTCATCATCTTTTGCCACACATGCGAGTTTACTGAAGTATTGCAGGACTGGAAAGTGCAGGGTTGAACAGGCTAAAAATTGCAGAGGTGGAAGAGAGGGCCGAGACCCTAGCTGATTTGATTTTGAGATACTTTTCTTGACTTGATTTTGGAAGTTTGACTTGTCTTTATGGGAGGTTGACTTAGTGGATTGGAGGAGGTCATTTGTCTTGGTCTCAGGTCTTGGGAGTCTCATTTGTTTATGTTCATGAAAGAAGAGGATAAGTTTTTGGGTTTTCCCCTAGAAGTGGGGTTTTTCCCTAGTTGAGAGCCTACATCTTGTGTCCTTGATCGTCATGTTTATGGTTTTGATAGTTGCTTGATGATTAGAAGTTAAAGAAGACATAAAGAAGTTAATAAGAATTGGAGAGCATCACAAGTAATTATCAAAGATAAGAAAATCTTTTTGCCTTTATGATTTTCTAACATGGTATAAGAGCTATGGTGAAGAAGGAAAACAAGGGAGCTTGAAGATTTCTTGGCTCTCATTATCCTCTTAAAGTTGGCATATCTTTAAATCAATTTGGTGCTCTGTGGAAGTAAATTTAAATGACTGATCTAACGCAGAGATACAAAGTTTTTGAGGCAGAGAGACATAGATTCTAAGGAAAACGATACGAAGGTTCCTGAGGAAGGTTTGAGAAATTAATGCAAACTTCATATGGCATTATCCTTCTATATAAGCAAGCCTCCTATGACAATATAATTCTGTAAAAATGAGAGCTCTTTGAGGAACAATACTTTTGTGATACAAGCTACAAAATGACATCAACTTCTCAGTGATGCGATCTACAATACTTATGTGATGCAAGTTAGATTTCAGTGATACAAGATACATGACGAAGATACTAGTTATTCCAACTATGATGCTAAGGTTCGACAATAGTACAAGGAAGTTTGTGAGCTATGAAAACAATTTCTTCTAAGTAATCTGGTTAAGATAGATGCAACCTCGATGATAAAACAAACATGGCAATTACCAACATGAATGTGACAGTCACCTTGGTATATGAAAGTTACCTTGCATGAGTGACAACAATATATTGACAACGATATGACTAGTCGAGACTATGATACATAACTACAATAGACCATGTGACAATGATACATTCAGATCTATGCTCTGCTATCCACTCATATAATGTGAAGTTATCTAAGTATGGCAACGATCCTCACTTTGAGTAAAACAAGAGATGTGACAAAATCTCTTTCTATGATAAAGGACTGTCATTTAATTCATGTGTAGAAAAAGTTACTCTTATTGCAATTCAAAAGAAGGTTGCATAGATGAAGAAAGTATGAAAGAAATTGGTATCAAGTTTGAAGGATTATGAAGCTACATTTAATCACCTTATCAAAGTTGCAATACCTTTGAAGGTGTTGGTGTCCCATGTTTTGATAGTTTGGAAAATCAAAAGACAAGGCAACATCAGAACCAATCTTTAGAGTTACAGGATCTAGTCCTCCTATTCTCAGAGAGGTATCTCTCAAAAGTTTTGTTTGCAAAGGTTTATCTTGTGTGCTTTTAGTATTGATTTTATACTAGTTATTAAGTGTAGGTGTTTATTTGTTTGTTTGGTTGGATTGGATTGATACAGCATAACATGAAAGGTCTAGGAAAGATATATAAAATAGTAAAATATATGTTTCATTGGGAAATCGAGTCAAGAAAAGTTCATAACACACTTATCAAAGGATATGGGATATCAGAGGGCAAATCTAACTTGGCCATAGGATCCTTTTGTTTTTGGAATGGAATGAACATTAATGATTTGGAAAGAGAGTTTTAATTCTCAATAAAGGGAATTCAAAAGCATAATTTGAAACAATAAAGAGTTATTTGATAGACAGGGCTAACCATAAATTCTACAAATCACACCTTTAAGCAAACAATGATTTCAAAACAACTTTCAAAGTAAAATCTAAGATTTTGGGAACACCCTATTTCCTCAAAGATTTTATTCTAAAGGACTTTAGAAAACATATAAGATTTATTGATAATCACATTCATAGAAGAGGGAACACCTAAAAACATCTATGATCATAATTATAAAACCTTTAAGCCAACTGTTTAAGTGAGAACAAAGGGCAAGATCAAAAAATACCTCTCTGATTCACTATAAGCAAAGAACTTCCAAGGGAGACTTCAATAACAGTTTTTAAGTGGAAGCAGACAAGCAAGGAGAACCATAAATCATGTTGAAACCAACTGTTCAAACTATTAAGGAAATAAACAAGCATGAAGACTAAAGAGAAAGATTAAAGCCTCTAAAATACTTCAGCAGAAGAAAACATGAAACAGTGAAGGATGAACAGGTCTAAGGTGCTTCCAGGAGTCATTTCTTAGCCTAATACTTTCTATCCTACTATAGTAAGAAATTATGGAACATAATGAAAACAGGGGAAAAACATAAAACAGTTCAGAATACTTCACCAATAGCCAAGCTCATGGATCCAATGATAGAGCCTTCTCAGGAACAAGCATGCAACAACATCATCAAGACCTCCAAGACTTCAATTTGTTCTTCAACTTCAAAGGACTATGTATTGATTTCAGAGAGTTTCAATATTACAGCTTGTGATCAAACAACAACCAACCAACGCCTCACTCATCTTCTGAAGAAGTATATATAGAAGGATGAGGAGGTGAGATCTGATAAAAGATCTCAATTACAATTAATATAGACTTAAATGGTTTCTGGGCCTTTGAGGGGCTCAGTGAAGAAAATTACATACATATCCTCTGTATTAAATGTTTTTCACATAAAGATTAAGCTTTGTGGGAGCTTTTGTTGACCTTTGAGGCTCTGTGTAATGTCGAGGTTGCTTTGCAGATATTTTTGCATTTATTTCCTTGTAGAAGTAACTACCTAGCTGTGCTGAAGGCGAATATCTGATTTCATGCAATAACTTCGGCCTGTATTTGATTTCTTTGAGGCACAGGTGTCTTTGTGGTAGCTGAGAAGAATTGATTCGCTTTAATTAAGGCGGTGGAGCTTTCTGTCGGATAAAACACTCTGATCTTTCCTTAAAACTGTGTTTAAATCCAGGGATTAGGCTTTTGATAGACATCTTAGATATAATCCCCACAAATCTGTCTCTTAATCCTCTGTTCTAGTGCATTCTAGTCTTCGACATTGATACTCTTTGACCGTGCCCCTGTCATGGTGTTTTTGTTGGTGTGCAGGGCTGCGCAGGGTTCATAAGGCGTCAATGGTTCATGAATCATTGATAAACGTGAATTTCAAACCCTGTCAATGATTTCCTGTGGTGAATCGAAGGCGGGAGGGTCGTCACCCTCCACCTTAATAATTTCTTCAGCGTAGCAGAAAAATACATTGAAACCCTGCAAAATACAAAAAACTATTATAAAACCTGCATATATAGGTTAACTGCATCGGGAGGCATGTGAAGAAAGTGGGGTCGTTGGATGGCATCATCCAGCGGTCAGGATTGATCGGGAGAGATCGTAGAACGGGTGAAAAAAAGATTAAATCCGAGCCTTCAATCGTGCAGAGATAGATGGTCGAGATCGAATGAGGAGGCAGAAAAAGGAGACTGAATCTGAGCCATCGATCGCGCAGAGATCGACGATCGAGAGAGAAATTTGAAAGTCAAACGGAGAAATCGGGAGATGAATTGTGGGTCGTCGATCTGCAGATCAAATCGACGGCGGAGATGCCATTGCCGTTGTACGATAGCCCGGCTATCGCGCGTGTATCTTGGTTAACCATCGGACATCTTTGTCAAGCGAACTCCGTCGGATGAGCAGGTTCGGATCTGATGGCTGTGGTCAATATCGTTGGGCATCCTCGTCCAAAATTTAATGCGCGATGGAGAACTTTAATGCATGATGGATGGCCGTTTTGGAACAGTGCTCGGGACGCGTGTCAGCGAGCGTATGGAATCGCTGGTGATCGCGGGAAAGAAACTTTTCGCCCAAGGGCGGTGTGATGGATACCGTCGGTTTTGGGCAATCAGCTTATGGCTAGCGGGGTCCACCAGGTTTGATAGGTTCCACACCGTCAGATCTGTAGATCAGATCGACAGTGGAGATTGCTCGGATTTCGGACCGGCGGAAAACCTTAGAGAAATAATAAAAACCAAAGTTTTTATAAATAACTTAAAATTTTAATATTTCGTGGGCGGAAAACGTAAAAAATAGGGTTAGGCACCCGATTTCGGGGCTGTTGGGTGCATGGAGAATGATATGACCGGGGGGTTTAAAGGGAAGGGACTTATCACATATCGGAACTTCGGGCCCGGGCTTTTCAATCAACCCATTGTATTTTCTGCGATTGCGATTGCGCGATCGGTCTTTCAATCTACCCATTTTATATTCAACATGTGGTTATGGTTTTTTAGTTTAAACTTTGGATAAATGGGTTTTTAACATTTACAAAGGAAAGAAGAGATCGGGCATGGATCATTCAATGGTTTTTAGCACGGAAGGGGGGCCCACAGAATATAAAATAGCGATGCGATCGGGTTTTTCAATATAAGGTTGATCGCATCGCAAGTTCAAACACAGCGCAAAACCTTGCGCACTTTGAGTTTGTGCGATGCGACAGGCGCCTCTAGAGTTAGCGCTTGGTCCGAGGGTATGGGCATATGATCGGGAGTAGTTAGAAACTTTAGCCCAAGGGGGCTTAAGCCCAATACATAAAAAACATGATTTTCATGAAATTTTTCAAGGTTTTCAATGGAGTTGAGGGGTTTTGGTAACGTTAAATAGTGAGTCTTTAACTTTGTAAAGTGATTTTCATGAAGGGAGGAAGAGGAATCATGAAAACAAAGGATTTTTTATGGAAGAAAAAGGGGAGAAAATGAAGGTTAGCTTTGGATTAGGGGGAAAGGGAAAAGGGTCCTTGTAGCAGTATTTTGGCTTGGAAACCAGCAGGATTTCTGAATGGGGAATGGGCATAGTAGTGAAGATTTGGACAGAGGCATGAGGCCTTTAAGAGTCTTCAAGAGCCAACAATTTTTTGCAATAAAATATGTTCCTTGAAGGCTCCAAAAGATTTAGCCACCATTTGGTATGACAAATTTTATAAGTGAAACGTAAGGCAACCCTTGACCTCAAGTATTCATGGCATCTTGAAGAAACCATTGCAACAAATTTATTGTGATCATGGAGGACTAAGGTAAGTAGTCCATGAGGTACGTACAACTGTTTGAAATCTCATTTTTGTTCTAGGGTTTGTAATGTTGGAAGTTGTTGGCATCCTTTTTTTTTGTAATCCCTAATTGAGAAACCCTAACCTTATTCTAGTTTGTTTCCTCTTAGAAAACCTAGCTTCTGGTCTCTAGGGTTTGTAGGTAGTCTAGGGTGAAATAAGAAACCCTAGTAAGTATAGAATTGATTTTGAAACCTAATAATTGATATTTTAAGGTTTGGATCTGAAATCCCTAGTTTGTAATCATACTCTTGTACTTGTATATTGTTGGTGAAAATTGTCGGCTAATGCTGTACAAAGAAATAAGGATATTGATACTTCATGGTGAGAGGGAGCCCTTCCAAAGGGAACTTCCACCTTCTCACAAAGAATAAGTAATATTTTTTATTTCCTATATATATATATATATACCTTTATCCTTGTTTCTTGATTATTATCCTTTCTCTTGTATTTTCCTTGGAAGGACTAAGCTTGCAGGTATATTCTAAAGAATCAGAATTGTGACTACGATTCAGAGGGAGTCTTCAAAGGGAGACTTGTAAGAAGCTTTGTTACAGAGGGAGTCTGAAAACCCTCCAAGGTTTGTGAAAGAAGCAACTCAAGGTATGTATAAAGAGTTGTAGCAGGTCTTTTTCATATAAGAAGGTATGATCATTTTGTCTTTAAAAGTTTCCTTTACATTACTAACTCTCTCATGTCTAGGCTTTTGCTATAAAATCATGAAAGATTCTCATGGTGTTAGGGTGATTGATCTCTAGATTAAATCAACCCTCGCCTTACTATATTTTTCTATTTTGATAAAACCCTAACCTTTATGGTCCACTATAAAAACCCTAGCGTTCTAATGTTTTGGGTCTGTTGATGAAACCTTAACATTTTAGGGTTTGATGAATTAGAGTTTATGACAAAACCCTTGTAATAATTAATGTAAGATCCTAGGAATGTAAGATCCAACATGGTATCGGAGCTAGTTCAGGCTCTTTGAAACTTTCAAAGAAGCCGAAGAAGAAGAAGACTTGTTGCAACGTTTTCTCCAGCAGTGTGAAAAGCTCGACAGAAGTCACAATCAGGTATTTCTCAAAGATAAAAGTGCAGTTTTTTATTGTTTAAGGAGTTTGTTATTTCAAGAGGGAAAGATAGTTTATTCAAGCTTAGAGTTCAGTTTTGAAGCAATGGCTAGACCAAGCACTGGTATGAGTCTTGGAAATGTTCAACTTCCACAGTTTAATGGAAAGAACTATGATTATTGGGCCATTACCATGAGAGCCCTGTTTGTATCACAAGACTTATGGGAATTAGTAGAAGATGGTTTTGTTGAACCAGCTGATGAGCAGGCTTTTAATGCCTTAACTCAAGCAGAGAAGGATGTGTTGAAGAATAATAGGAAGAAAGACTCTAAAGTTCTCTTCTTATTGTATCAAGCTGTAAATGAGAGTGTTTCCGAGGATAGCAGCAGCTAAGAAATCCAAGGATGCATGGGAAACTCTGAAAGTAGCCTATCAAGGCATGGAGAAAGTTAAGACAACAAAACTTCAATTGCTGAGAAGAGATTTTGAAACTCTTTGCATGAAAGAGTCAGATAGTGTAGACACATTTTTTACACATGTGATTGGGATTGTAAATCAGATAAGATCCCATGGAGAAACTCTTGAAGAAAGAAGGATTGTGGAGAAACTTTTGAGATGCTTACCCTCAAAGTTTGATGTTATTGTAACTACCATAGAAGAGACCAAAGATCTCTCACAGTTCACAGTGGATGAACTTCATGCCTCGTTGATAACTCATGAACAGAGATTGAGCAGAGATGAAAACTCATCTCTTGAGCACGCCTTCAAGACCCAGATGCCTTCAGGAAGAGGAAGAGGTCAAGGCAAAGGAAGAGGAAGAGGCAGAAGCCAAAACAGAGGTGGAAGGAACAGTCATTCACATTCACATGGAAGGAGCAACAGTCAGAGTCAGAGCCACGGCCAATGCAACAGCCAGCAAGGTGGAAATCAACACCAACATGCTCATGGACAAAGGTATGACAAATCCAATGTCCAATGTCATTATTGCAAGAAATATGGGCACTATGCCAATGAATGTAGAAAGAAACAAAATGACATGAAAAATAAGCAGAATGCTAATGTAGCAAAAGAGGAAAAGAACCCAAGTAATGTGCTATTAGCTTGTAATGTAGCACAAGATAGAGAAGATGATGTTTGGTTCTTAGATTCAGGATGTAGTAATCATATGACTGGAAACAGAGCAATGTTTGCCAATCTAGATGAAGAAGTAAAATCTGAAGTGACCACAGGGACTGATACTAAGATCTCTATCAAAGGAAAAGGCAAAGTTAGTATTCGAGCAAGAAATGGAGAGCAAAAATTTGTTCCTGATGTGTATTATGTTCCAGGTCTGAAGTGTAATCTTTTGAGCGTTGGGCAGCTCATAAACAAAGGTTACAATGTAATTTTCAAAGATGATGTGTGCACAATAAAAGATATACCTCCAAGCAAGAAAATCATTGCTGAAATTCAAATGACCAACAATAGAATGTTTCCACTCAAGCTCAACATTGACTTGAAGCAAAAAGGAAAGAATGTAGCAGCTGTAACTCAAGAAACCTTTCAGAAGGAAGCAAAGGATGAAAATTGGTTATGGCACCTGAGATTTGGACATCTCAATTTCGGAGGATTGAATTTGCTGCACAGAAAAGGAATGGTAAGAGGTTTACCATTGATTGAAAAGCCTGACAGCCTATGTGAAGGCTGCATCTTGGGAAAACAACACAGAGAAAGTTTTCCTTCAGGGAAAAGCATAAGGGCAAAAGCACCCTTAGAAATAATTCATTCAGATTTATGTGGGCCGATGCAAACAGCATCAGTTTCAGGCAGCAATTACATGCTGACCTTCATAGATGATTTCACAAGAAAAGTGTGGGTTTATTTTCTGAAATATAAGAGTGAAGTCTTTCAGAAATTTTGCCACTTTAAAGCTCTTGTAGAGAAACAGAGTGGGCAGTATATTAAAGTTCTCAGAACCAATAGAGGAGGAGAATATATCTCAAAGGAGTTTCTGCGTTTTTGCAGAGAGAATGGCATACACAAGCAATTTATTACAAGTTACACACCGCAATAGAATGGAGTTGCTGAAACAAAGAATCAAACCATAATGGAAATGGTGAGAAGCATGCTGAAGGCAAAGCATTTGCCGAATGAGTATTGGGCAGAAGCAGAAAATTGTGTTGTATATATTTTAAATAGATGCCCTACAAAAGATGTGATGAACAAAGTTCCAGAAGAAGCGTGGAGTGGCAGAAAACAAGGAGTCACCCACATGAGAGTTTTTGGATGTGTGGCATATGTACACATTCCAGACAAATTGAGAAAGAAGTTGGATAGTAAGGGGGAGAAGTGCATTTTCCTTGGATATTGTGAAGATTCCAAAGGATACAGACTGTATAACCCATCCACAAGGAATTTTGTGATAAGCAGAGATGTGCAATTCATTGAAGAGGAAGCATGGGATGGAAGCATTGAGAAAACAGTCAATGTTAAAAGCTGTTTATCTCATGATGAAGATGAGGAAGATGTGGTTGAAATCAACAACCCATCTGTAGCACAACCTCCACCAGCACAAGGACAGCAAGGGACACCTCAAGCAGCAGCGAGAACACCCTTGAGAAGAAGCGGGAGTGCATCTCCAAGCACACCACATGGAGCAGAAATGAGTGCTTCATCAAGCACGTCTACACCAAGTGAACGAGGAACAAGGTTCAGAAGTCTTAGAGAAATCTATGAGCAAGGAGAAGCAGATGAAGGTATGAATTCCTTATTTGCTTTGTATTGTCAAGTTGATGATCCTATTCATTTTGAAGATGCTATTAAAGATAGAAAATGGATAGAAGCTATGGATGATGAAATTAAAGCCATAGAGAAGAACAAAACATGGGAGTTGGTTGATCTCCCAGAAGGTAAAGAAGTCATTGGAGTTAAATGGGTATACAAGACCAAAAGCAATGTTGAAGGAAAAATAGAAAGACACAAGGCCAGACTTGTTGTCAAAGGATATAAGCAGAAGCAAGGGATTGATTATGAAGAAACTTTTGCACCAGTTGCAAGAATGGAGACTGTAAGAGCAGTGCTGTCCATAGCAGCACAAAACAAATGGAAAGTATATCAAATGGATGTAAAATCTGCATTTTTAAATGGAGTTTTAATGGAAGAGGTATATGTGGAACAACCTCTTGGATATGAAAAGAAAGGCCAAGAGCATAAGGTCTGCAAATTGAAGAAAGCTCTTTATGGGCTGAAGCAAGCTCCAAGAGCATGGTACAGTAGGATAGATTCCTATCTACTGGAAAATGGATTTGAGAAGTGTGAGGGAGAACCCACCCTCTACATCAAAGAAAAGGATGGTAAGATGTTGATTGTTGTTTTATATGTTGATGATTTGATATTTACAGGTAATGATGATTGCCTTGTTGAAAATTTTAAAACAGTCATGAAAGATGAGTTTGAAATGACTGACATGGGTTTGTTGAGATACTTCTTAGGAATAGAAGTAGAACAAAATGAAAAAGGGATTTTTATATCTCAAGAAAAGTACGTGAATCAAATTTTAGAAAGATTTAATATGCAGGAGTGCAAAGCTGCAATTACTCCCACAGTAATGGGATTGAAGTTGAGAAAAGATGACAGCAGCAAGGATTTTGATCCAAGTTTGTATAAAAGCATAGTTGGCAGCCCCATGTACTTGACTGTAACTAGGCCGGATATTATGCAGGCTGTTAGTTTAATTTCTAGATTTATGGAGAAGCCAAAAGAAGCACATTGGCAAGCAGCAAAGAGAATTCTGAGGTATGTGAAAGGAACAAAAAGATTTGGTATTTTGTATACAGCTTCAGAAAATTCAGAATTGGTTGGATACACTGACAGTGATTGGGCTGGAAGTGTAGATGATCGGAAGAGCACTTCCGGTTATATTTTTCATATGGGTTCAGGAGCCATTTCATGGGCTTCCAAGAAACAGCCTATTGTAGCATTATCTACAGTAGAGGCAGAATATGTGGCAGCTACAGCAGCAGCGTGTCAAGCAATTTGGATGAGAAGAATGTTGAGAAGTCTATGTCAAGAACAGGTAAAAGGGACAGTGATTTATTGTGACAATAGCTCAGCTATTGCATTGTCAAAGAATTATGTGTTTCACAAGAGAACGAAACACATAGACACAAAGTTTCATTATATCAGAGAATTGGTGAACAATGGTGAAATTGTTTTACAACATTGTAAAACAGAGGAGCAATATGCAGATATTTTAACAAAGCCATTGGCGCAAAAAACATTTGAATTTTTAAGAAAATGCTTGGGTTTGATGGATAACCCAGAAACTGACTTTAAGGGGGAGTGTTGAAAATATTAAAGCCACCTGCCATGCCTTGGGTAGGAAGAATGAAGAACAAAGTAAAGCAGCAGCAGCACAGAGTTTTGAGTGCACAGCACTTTGTATTAAAGAATAATGAAGAATGTAAGGAGAAGAATTAAATTTTTTGATGGGCCGCAGCCAAGTATAGCAGAGGAATTAATTTTGAAGTATGGGCGAAGTCATTTTTGACAGAGGAGCGAAGATTTCTCATAGTTCAAGTCTACGGAGGAGCAGAATTCATTAAAACAGTCAAATCGGGCTTTAAAGCCCTCAACATCCAAAATGAATGAATTGCTTATAAATAGGCGGAAGTCTTTTATGAGGAGGAAGGACAAGTGGTCCCTACCACTTAAGCGCTTTAGCGTAGATCGCAGAGCGCAATTTTCAGTTTTCAGATGTGAAGTGTCTTGTTGATGTGGATTATTTGCGATGTGCGATCGTTGCGCCATCGCACGATCGCAACATCGCAATGTCGCAAATCGCCCTCCACCCATTCCATTGTATTGATCGCATATTTCAAAATTGTTATCGCCCTCCGCCATTGCAAGTTTGTTTATCGCAATGTGCGATCGTTGCGCCATCGCAAGATCGCACAATCGTATGTCATATATATATGTTCCGTCATATCGCATATCGCAATTTCCGCAATTGCGATGGCAGACTACGATGTGGTCCCCACTCGTACGTCGCGCCAATGTTAAAGACTTATGTTGCGCAAAGGTTTTCCTTTGTATTTTGGTTTTATTTATTTGTTTATGTTTTATATGTAATTTGTGTTGCCGCGCCATATATAAAGGGAAAAGGCCCGCGTGCATTTGTAATTAAAAAAAAAAAAAGTATTGTAATGATGTTGTATCGCTGTGTGAAGAGCCCGCAGGCAAAGAAAACACAGTAAGAAGAACTAAGCACTGCTTGTGCGTTCTTGAGAGACAGAGAGAGAAAATATTTGTGTTATATAGCACTACGTCTGTAGCAGTCGAACATATATTGTGAATCCCTCCATTGAGGAAGAAATTTGTAACAGTTTTTTTTTAGTTTGTTTAATGAAAAAAGAAAGCATATTTCATGCCATCTCTGTTTGCGATTAAAATTTCTGTTTTAAACTTCTCTGTGTTGCAGAGAAGAGTTTGTTCTCTCCACTGTTTGCTTGGAATTCCTCAATAATTCCAACAAGGTATATATGCTTCCGTATGATTGAAACCCTAGCTTGGTCAAGGAGTTAATGTTTTGATGTTTGTATCTAAGGTTTAATGACAAAACCCTAATAGAGATTGATATAAGATTCTAGGGTTGATAATGAAACCCTAGATGTAAAATGGTTTCGCTGTGATTGAAATCCTAACTTGATCTAGTTGTTGATATCTAAGGTTGAGTTTTGATGATGGAATCTAGGGTTTGTGACAAAACCCTAGCAGAGTTTGTTGTAAGAGTCTAGGGTATGAAAGGTGTAACCCTTGTTGATTATAAACCTAACCAGGTTTAGGTTTTGGATATCTAAAAGTTTGACTTCTTATTCGAAGTTTTGATAACCCTAGATGCTCCAATTGTGATGACATCCTAACCATATATTGATAAAATTAACTTCATGCTCTTGTATATTTGTGCTTGGTTGTACTTGTTGAAGATTTGCATGTACATAGTCTTCAAGACGTTGAAGATGCTTACCTACCTCATACTTAATGATGACTTGATGATGATAATGAGCATGGTGAAAAGAGGGAAATGTAAGAATCTTGATGGCATTGAAGTTTACATTGCTGAGTAATAGATGGACCGTTGCCATGTGAAGATAGAAGGATTGATGTTTCGGAAGATTGAAGCTCTCCGATGATATGATGATGCGAAAGAAAGAGCCTGTGTGATTGAGTTGTTTGTATAAATAAAGTGTATATCTCCCAAGTTAAGAAGGAGGGCATATTGTGACAGCTATAGTAAAGACATTGAACAAAGAATAAGATCAGAGAAAAGCTAAAACACTATAGATGGTTATTCGTGATTTATGAAGTTGTGAACAAGTATTGGATGTTTTGGAATGTGTTGAGGCGAAGTTTGGTGCTGCTGGAGAAATTGAAGAAGGATGCTTCCATCGAGATGTGTTTTGGTATTGTGATGATCTAAGCAACATCAAAATAGTTGAATACCTCAGAGTTTTGTGCTAGCATACAAGAACATATACATTGGAAGTTTGATCATTAATACTAGTTGGGGTTGTGAAGCTACTGGGTGTTCTAATAGTTGAACAGGTAGCCGATGTGTGGATCTCTCCCTGAGAAGTTCGAAAAATTGATAAGCATGCTTGGATTGGTGGATATTTTTGTTTTGGTTGAAGAGGGAGAGATGAGTACCATAAATTGCCTAAAAGGTGGTACTCAGGAGGACATCTTGGCCTAGTTAGTATTGAGATCTCAATTGTTGTTTGGCCTTTATGATGTCTGGATCCTTGTGTGGGAGGGTATCTTGGTCATGTGGAGCTCCGTTGTTGCGTTTGACCTTGAGATACCTAGATCCTTGAGGGTTGGTGTCAGGGCATAGAAGCCTGGATGGTATCTATATTGGTACCAGTGCTGTAGCTTGATGGTACCTATAGTGGTATGTTGCCTAGATGACACCTTAGTCTCTGTCAATGTCTTAGATCCTTGTCTTGGAAATGACACTTGGATCCTTAATTTGATGGATCCTTGAAAATGTGTCATTGACACTTGGATCTTTGATGTGTTGGATACCTTGGCAAGTAGGGTATCCCTAGTGTTGTGTATGTTGTTGAACTCTTGGAACATTTCAAATTGAGGTCAACCTTGTATTGGTTGAACAATTATGAAAACCTTCCTAATTAAGAGGGAGTGTTGAGAAATGTAACTAGTATCGGCTTTCATAATTGTATTTGAGTTATGATGTAATGTATTTGTCAAAAGAAAGAAAAGAAAAAATATTATAAAATAAAATTTATTTTATAAGCATGGGTTTCATGCTTTATCCATTTTGTCTCTAGGTCAAAGCACCCATTATGTGCTTCTAGGGTTTATGTCTTGAGTCATTGTCCATGTCATCTTGTCCTAGACCCTTCTTGGGCTCATTGTGTCAAAGAAAGAAAAACTATTTTATGTAATTTGGTCATGCAATACTACACCAAGTCGGCTTGCCCTTGTCTTCATGTTAGCTTAATAGAGGAGCTTCAAACCACTATAAATAGCTGAGCATTCAACCTATTGAGAAATAATTCATTCATGTGATTCGATCTACAACTCTAGAAGTGAAAGAGAAGTGCGAAATACATTTGGAAGAGCCTATCCTATTGTATGAAGTAAAGGAAGCCAAGCAAAGGAGACTAGAAGCCTAGCGAAGGTCTGAAATTCATCATCTTTTGCTAGACATGCAAGTCTACTGAAGTATTGCAAGACCGAAAAATGCAGGACTGAATAGACCGAAAATTGCAGAGGTAGAAGAGAGGGCCAAGATGCTAGTTGATTTGATTTCGAGATACTTTTCTTGACTTGATTTTGGAAGTTTGACTTGTCTTCATGGGAGGTTGACTTGGTGGATTGGAGGAGGTCACTTGTCTTGGTCTTAGGTCTTGGTTGTCTCATTTGATTTGGTTCATGAAAGAAGAGAAGAAGTTTTTGGGTTTTCCCCTAGAAGAGGGTTTTTGCTATGGCTGAGAGTCTACATCTTGTGTCCTTGATCTTCATGTTTATCGTTTTGATAGTTGCTTGATGATTAGAAGTTAAAGAAGACATAAAGAAGTTAATAAGAATTTAAGAACATCACAAGTAATTATCAAAGATAAGAAAATCTTTCTTCCTTTATGATTTTCTATCGTCCTAGACGTTAGGGCAACTGCTTGTGCTTAGGTATGATTATACATAAAAATTGTTGTTTTATCGCATGTAGGTGGCTTATAATTGAGGGTTAGACTCTATAAATCAATTACAAGCAAAATCTAGCATAGTGGGTAGCCTTACATACCCTAGAAGGTTGGTGTCACCCTTTTGTCTTGCTATTTATGCATATCTAACAACCTTAAAACAATTTTCATTAGTTAAGGCCTAGTCTCCATTTGATGTCCTTACTCCATTCTTGTTGAAGATCAGTTTGAGGGCTTTTCTTTGGCTGCTATATGTTATTGTATACCCTATTATTGAAGATCATCCAAAGCCTAACTTATACCAGCCCATTTAGTGGTCTAAATTTAGAGTGCTTGAACCAAAACATTGAATACCTTCGTAATCTTTGGCCCTGTCAAGCTCTCTATCCATCTGTAGACCTTCAAAAACTAATCACCTTGAGCCTTAGTCTTTGAATATTTAGGTGATTTGGTGAAGCCTCCCTTTTGGTTTAAGTCCTACTAAAGAGTAGGAGGAAGGTTGCTGAGGTGACAGTGGCAACCTTTCCGCATTGTTGCCATAAGGTCTGACACTTTGCCCGTTGAGGCTTTGCACCAAGCTTGCTAGGTTTTGTGACAGTAATTCCAACCTGACTTGGGTTGTACGTGCGCTGATTTATAGTTTACGAACCAATTTATTAAAAACTACATAAAATATTATAATTTTAATAAAAAAATACATATTTTAAAAGATTTTAATTTATAATTCCAAACCATTGGAGACAAAATATGTGAATTTTTCTAATGTATATACCATGTAAGGGTGAATAGAGAAAAATGGCACCGAGTGCAATACATATCCGAAACAAAATACATAATAAACAAGGCTCTAAATGGCCTCTAGAGTCTATAAACAACATGCTATGAGCTACTAGTGTAAATTTATGTAGATGTTCTATGCTTGATGCAACTTTACTTTTATAACAACAATCACATAAATAGTTAAGTAAAATGATGATAAAACATACCAGTGGATATATAGAAGACAAACCAGAAACAGGAGAATGTGTTGGTGCGTTACGACGGTTAGCAGGATGCTTCAACCAGCAAAGTCTTCTTGGTCGGCCAACCCAGAATGTCTCACAACAGTCCTTAAATCTGTCACCCAATCAACTCAAAGTCAACCCCATAAAAGTCAATGCAGGGCAGTAGCAATAAAGTCAACGTAGCTCCAACTTCGGTCAACCTTTTGACCTCGATTTTTGTGCCAATGAGTACGGCCTTCAAAAATCGAACTCTTCACCAAATTTCAGCCAATTCGAACCATGCGTTGACCAAAGTCAACGCTGGTCAAACTTTCCCAGAAACCCTAACCGCAGATTTCTGGCTGCAGTAAATTTCGTCCTCCTTGCTGCGGTAAACTTCGTCCTTCTTGCTCCTTAGATGCTCGTATAAGAGGAGGAGATGTGTGTTGAGATGAGTGGAAAAATGCTCCAACGTTGACCCTATAAATACCAATCATGAGAGGTGTGTGACACATCTGTTGGGGGTAAAAACCTTAAGGCCGACCTGCACTTAAATTTATTATAAATAATAAATTCAAAATAAATGTTCTGCTCATCAGATTAAAATCAATTTTAGATCGATTTTACACCTCTCTCAAAGAGGAATCCAATACAAATATTGGAATCTTCATCTGAGCATCACAAGATGGAGTTTGGACCTAGTTGTCCAAATTTAACAACTAGCCTACTACATAGTACATAGTACATATCTCTTATCAACATGATCAATCATTGAATTCATCACCCCTTGGAAATGGACTCTTTGACATGAGCTATAGTACCATCCTCAAGCTTAGACTTATTAGATTCCTAAGGACATCTGTCACTGTAGTAGTAGTAGTACTAGTAGCATGGATGGTGTTTGCCATGCTTAATGTTACTCCTACTAGTGGATTTGAATCCAAAGCAACCCACCCCAAGTCATAAATATCAAGATCAAACTTTGTCAGTTGAGTCTTCTCTATCCATTTTGAGGTTGGATCAATATCGTCTAACACAATAGGATTTGTATCAAGTCTTTTATTTAGTAATTTGTTGCACCTTAGTCTAAGGTTTATTTCATGAAGACAAGATCCTTTAACTGTTGTTCAAATGGTTTCTCTTCTTCATGTGAATCTGCTCAAAGATAGAGTAGTTGTGTGCACACCTAGAAGTGCCACAAATTTGACTCAAGACCCAAATTGAAATTTTTTGTAGTTGAGGACTGTTAACTCTCCTTGCCGCCTACACCTACCTACTAGTTAGTGGGAAAAGCCTTTAACCCTACAAGGTGTGGTTGGTGGGAAGGAACTCAGAGAAGGGGCTGTCACACTAATCTCGTCTCTCTCCGTTTAAGCTATCTCCTAGGTTAGCTATGGGGGGTGGTCCCTAAATGGAATACTAAGTTAAAAGATGTGAGTTTGAATTGATGATATCTGATGGTACAAGTGTCCTCTAGTTCATCCTTGGGCATGGAGTCTTCACATAATCATCAGTTGCCACTCCAATGATCAACATTTGGCTCCATATGGAGATGCATGCTAGATATGAAGTGATAGTGTGCAAGAACCTGGAATTTGCATCCATCGACCAAAAATATATATTAGCAGTATCCATTCAAAATATCATCGAATAAAATCAAGTATAGAAAATGGAAATTTTAGTCTAAGAGCATAAGTTATTCACGAAATAAATCTACTTAAACAAAATTTACAAGGGATAAGGTTAGAAATATGGGACAAAAAAAATGCCCCATGGCATTAGATGTCCTCAATGAAGTTCATGCTGAGAACCTGTCTACTTTCAGGCAGATCCATGGGTTGCTTTCCTGATGTGCCCTGTCCAATTCTGAATATCTTAGGACTTTGATCTGTCCCAACACTATGCTGTACATGGTCATCAGATTTACCAAATCCTTTCCGCTTTTTTCTTTTTTTCTTAATAGATTGTGATGTTGATGCGATTAAAGTAGATCTTTTTGCCCGACCTTCAAGATGCTTAGATGGAGAATTTGAAGTATCCAAGACTTCCGTGACCTGCCTTTCTCCATTCTGCATCTGCTCTGGCATGGGTGATGGACCAATCTCATAAGTACAAACCTGATTCCCCTCAGTTTCTTTGTGATCTAGGTTACCTTTGATCAACCATTTTTCAATGGAAGAAATGACCTCCTCATAATAAGATGAAGCTTACTTCAATGGATTAGGAGGCTTGTGATCTGTTTCTTTGTTCTTTTCCCATTCGCCATCTAGTCTAAGTTGGAATTTTTGTACGTGTGATCTTACCATTTCCTCCAACCTATTCTGAAAAATGATTTGATTAGCATTCATAACACTTATTTTCTTGGCATGATTTGTTTCCATGGTGTTCCTTAATTGCGCTTGTTTTTCTTCCATGGCGAGCAACTTGTTTTGAATAGAGGTCATTTGATTAGAATGATTGACCTCCATGGCCTTTATTGCATGTGCATGATTTACTATTAATCTTGTTTGATTGAGTTCCATGTTTTTAATGAGTTGAGTTTGGTTGAGTTGCATATCCTTAATCATTTGAGTCAACTCCCTGATGATATCCCTATCATTCTCATTTGCTTGAGTTTTCGCTTTGATCTTTCTTTCATCTTCATATTTTTCTTCAAAGGCATCAATGATTGATTCTAGAGAATCAAAACTGTTAGCAGGTAAGTCTATGATCCAATCCATAGCATCATCATCTAATGAAAAGATGAAAAGTTTCATTCTAACGTCCTCATGGTTAATATCATGGCACCATTTGCTCACACAAAGGTGGAAATTCCTAAGGTGAGTTGCGGTGGTAATGGCATTGTCACCTAAAAAATTAGGCAAGTCATCAACAGCCTCAATGGCTTCATCTAGAATAAAATTTGGATAGCCTAGAATGTTAGTAAAATCACAAGGGGCGAACAGATCATTCATAATTTCATGCTCACTTGACCTTGAAAGAGCAAATGGATATCAGAGAGAGGTTCCTATCCAAGATTAGCAAGAATTCTACAAGAAGACTTCAAGCAGAAAACCTTGCAGAAAATGAAATAAGTGGAGTCGCTACTTGAACAAAAATCTAACTCTAAAATCCAACATGCAAAAACCAAAAGTTAGTCGACTTCCCAGGTACAAGAAAGCTTGTCCCCAACAACATCGCCAAAAATGTTAACTCTCCTTGCCACCTACCCCTACCTACTAGTTAGTGGGAAAAGCCTTTAACCCCACAAGGTGTGGTTGGTGGCAAGGAACTCAGAGAAGGGGCTGTCACACTAATCTTGACTCTCTCCGTTTAAGCTATCTCTTAGGTTAGCTATGGGGGGTGGTCCCTATTGGACACCTAGTCCTCTATGGGTAGGTGTGGAAGGCAAACAGTCAAAGAGGAGTCCAAGTGACCTTGGAATGTGGAATCCAAGGGTCACCACATTGTATTATAAATATACATCATATTAATGGTAATAACATCTCATGCTTATCTTTCCTATGTGTGTGTGTTTGACATAATTGGGTTTAACATGGTATCAGAGCTGGCTTTTCTTGCCCTGCTCGATTTTGAGCCATTGATTTTGTGGTTTCTATGTGCATGTCAGTTCCACTATAAATGCTACATTTGATGAATGTCCTATTAGCTAAATTCCAGCTGCTTTCTCTGCCTTAGTAACTCCTTTTTGATGCTCTGTCCATTCTAAGGCCCTCCTCCATTCCCTCAGTGCCTTAGTACAGTGCGTATCACACTCCACCTTCCTGACAGCTCGCTCGGCCACGGTTTACGACCTCCCTCTGTTTCATAAGCTGAACGCTAGTGTATAAAATATGCAACGCCGGTCCAGAATATAATAATCTTGGCCTACCATCATACCACACTGCCATATAAATGTTGTTGGTTAATGCCTTAACGCTATGATAAATACCTCTCGCCTCTTCGCTCTCCACAGTCCAACACCGGTTAACGCCTCTCGCCTCTCTGCTGAGAGCTTGCTCGCCTCTTGGCCCTCTTCCACAATCTTTAGATGTCATTCTCTGTCACGATATTGTTGAGTAGAAATTTCATTGAAGGTGTCGCCAGTTGAGGGAAAATCTTGGTTTATTCCGCAAGGAGGCTAGCCGTGGACACGAGAAAATTTTATTCTGGTGATGAACGGATTCAATACGAGTCTTTTAACTAGTGAGGAAGACTTATATAGACTCAACATGGAGCTCACCATAAAAACAAAACATGTTTGTCCAACCCATTATCTGTGTAAATGCTACATGTTTTAATCGAAATAGATGGGCACTTCTTTTCCAAGAGAGCAAGTTTGCAGATTGGCGGAGAGTTTAATCGCAAGAGACATCCAAAGAGATACCTGTTAGTTTCCTTCCACAGTCATATGAATTACAGGCAGCAAACCTCTCATAGTCTCTTTGCGTAGTGTGGCTTGGCCTCTGCGTCGGCTCCTCCTTGGTACAACATGGCGTGGCCTCACCTCCACAACGTTGCTCGGCCTCATAGTCACTCCTGCCTCCTCCGCTATGGACCGAATCCCTCATCCACATATAGTCTGTTATGCGAGTTTTAAATATTGTTTTGTGGCCGTATTTCATATCGTGCGTATGGCATAAGTGGTAAAGCATAGTGGCTCAGAGGAAGGACCTCCCTCCGTGAAACTATAGGAACACACATTCGTGCCCTTGTGGTGATTCTTTGATGCTTGATGGTGATTCTTTGATGCTAGGCCTATGAAGCTTCCATTTAGTAAGCAATTTTACCAGTGGTATGGTTGGAGTGACCATTAAAGCGCACTTGCATTGAATTTATTTATCCATTTTTTTCTGGTCAGTAGAGATGGAAACAATTTGTTTCAGTATGTTGTGTTTAGAACTGTTTTCCACATGTAAATTCTCACCTATGATGTTGTTAGAAGTGCCAATTTATGTGTTTATGGTGGTTGGTATCATTGTTTAGAATTGATTGGTCTAGTTTTACTGATTGAGTTTTATCCCTGTGGATTGTGGGTGGACCGTGACTCTCACGCTCAAAATCAAAATGAAAATTGGTCAGCCACAGTAACGAAAGAGACACGATTGACTTGCCATAATAAAAAAATAGAAGAACCTTTAATTCGAATTCGAAGGTACTCAAAGATCACTTTCAATTCGAAGGGATTCACAACATGAAGGAATTTTTTGCAGTGTGAAAGAATTTGAATATGTTGAATTAGTGATAAAAAAAGAGAGTTCTTGTGCTTCCCTATTTTTGCCTTGATCTCTATAGTGAACACTTTTGGACCCCTTCACATTCAAGTTCAAAAGTTGGCAAATTTATTTTCTAAAAATCATCATTGTTTCTACAAGTACATTTTTGGTCATTTGTTGACTTGAATTTTTTGAATAATGGAGAAAATTCATGGATTATTAGAGTTATTAAGCACTCTAATCTTATCTACTGGTGGAGACACAGTTAAAATCAGCAGGGACACTTTGTCTAATATTAAGGTCTATCTGCAAAATGCACAAGAGAAGATTGATTTTTTGCAGCTAGAATCTCAATTCCAACAAGAAGAATTACAACAATGGAGTCATCATTCTGAGCATGTTTCTGTTCAGAACGTTGAAAGAGACTCATAAGCACCAAATCAATATTGTTGCGGTTGATTCACATTTAGTGCCTAGTTCAAGAGCAGATTTGCATGCAGGTGTCGAAATTCAGCCAACACTTCCCAAGCCATTCATTAGACCTTGGGAAGAGCTTGTCCATAACAAGCACAAAACAGGTCTTGGATATGACAAGGAGTTGTCCTTTCATATTCCGGACTACTCCAAGCCCATAAAATTTCAGAGTGCCGGATTTCTTCATGATAGCTCACCTACAACTATTCTAGATTCTGCTCCTCTTCCACAACAACAACAACAGATTGTAAAATGCCGACACTGTGATCGAGTTAGCCATATGAAAGACCATTGTTTCGATCTTCACCCATGCAAACACTGTGGTCGGCACACCCATTCTTCACAGAGATGCTTCAGAAACAAGCTTCTTGCAAGAACAAAGATTCATCTTGGATGGATCGCTTCTTGGCAATGGGCATTAACAGCCAAGATTATGTTTAAGTCATATGTGAGAACGTGTTCTAGAGTATTGAACAATCTTGTAGTTGAGTTTTCACCATCATCTCACCTTGTATCTGACAGGGGGGGAAATGATGGTCATCTACAAGCTTCAAAGCCATATCAAGCGAGCTTGAGCCACAATCTCTCATTCCAGATTCAAAGTTGTAGCCAGAGACATAGCAGTTCAAGCGAGTCTGAAGCACAACTTGTCATTCAAGATTCAGAGTTGTAGCCAGAGACACAAATGCCCATGAGCATGCCTTTGGTTGGTGGTCAGCCTTAAACCATCTATATGAGGTTGATATTCTTCCTCTTCAAAGAATTCAGGGAACTTCCTCTAGCAGAAGACCTCAGCTTCTTGCCAGTTTTGGTAGAGTTCCAGGAAATGCATCAAGCATTCCAGAGTTGGTGGTCATCCTTAAACCATCACAGGTTGTAGACCTCCCTTCTTCTAGGTTGAAGGTCTCCCTCTTCAAAATATGAGGAGCATTTCCTTTGGCAAAAGACCTCAACTTCTTGCTAGATTTGGAAGAGTTTCGGGAATTTCACTAAGAGTTTCAGTGTTGGTGGTCATCCTTAACCACCTCTTTATGCCAACATTTCAGAGAGCTCATTCAGCCTAAGTGTTGCAGTGCATACTTTGCAGATTTTTATTACAGTTCTCTTCTTAGACTCACACATACCCTTTGGGATTAAGGGGGGGAATGTTGGACACCTAATCCTCTATGGGTAGGTGTGGAGGGCGAACAGTCAAAGAGGAGTCCAAGTGACCTTGGAATGTGGAATCCAAGAGTCACCACATTGTATTATAAATATTCATCATATTAATGGTAATAGCATCTCATGCTTATCTTTCTTATGTGTGTGTGTTTGACATAACTGGGTTTAACAGTCCCTAAATGGAAAACTAATTTAAAAGATGTGAGATTCTCGAAGAGTTATTTGAGTTAAATAGATTACTTCTTAAGATTTATAAGCAAAAAGTGTTATGAACAATAACCATCAATACATAATTTAAATAAGCATTAAGCATATGAAAAACTAGTGCCTTCAAAGTATTGCTCTTTAAAATGAAAATGTATTTGCTTAAATGAAGTAAAATGCTTTCAAATGGAAAACAAAAGTGATCCTGAAAAGTGAAACAAGAAAATGTTAGCACAAGATATTGTAAATGCTTTCAAGATAAATAGATTTATGAATCAAAACACGAGAAGCTATCTTGCTCAAAATGAAACAATTGGTGTTCTACTTTGGAGAATGTAAATGAGATGATAGAAAAACTCAATTGTTAGACCAAGATAACAACATGCAATTAAATTTTCAACACCAAATAAGGGTACTTGCCAATGAAACAAGATATATCAATCATCCATAAGCATAATGACCATTAAAATGACAACATGCAATGAAGTTGCAAAAGTAAGCAAATTTCCAAGTACCATTTTATTAAACTTGTTGCAAAATTTAAGAAATTAAAATGTTTGCATCCAAAGTGCTTCTTGAAATAAGATTTGCATGTGAAACTTAAACTATGAAGATAGCAAAAAATTTGAGAAATTTGCAAGTAAATGTGATGAGATAGTACTCTTGGTTTATTTTATTAGTTAGCTCTAAAGCAAGATTACAATTGAACTCTAATCCTCAGACCTCACCCTCGCACAAAGGTTTGGATCTCTAATCTCTAAAAGGTGAGGAGTCCATAGAGGTAGAGGGTCCCTAAAATGTCTATTCAACCAACTTAAGTTGGAGGTAAATTTTAGTGATGCTTGGGGCATGTAAGATCTAAAAGTAAATTAATAAGAAAATGAAAATTCAACTTTAACTTGAAATATATTTGCTTGTTATGACATAAAATGTAGCTTTATTTAATGCATCAAACTTAGGATTGTAGAGTGTGCTCAATGGTGAAGCATAAGCAAATTTGAAGTATGATTTCAAGATAAATAAATTCAAGTAAAAATGCTTGCATATAAAAAATTTGAATTTCCTATGAAAGTAAATGCTCTTAAAACTTGTAGCAAATCAAAGTGAATAGCTAGTGAAATGAATGAAATGAATAAAATGCATGATTGTGTTAATTGACCAATTAGATGAGATTGATGCAATTTAAAAAGATCAACAAATCACACCACGAGTCCTCTCCAAAAAATGGAGAGATTGAGATGCCAATGGGTAAAACCCACGCTCCCAAAATCAGAAATTTTATTGGTTGTTAGAGGTAAGAGACTATGAAGCCTCCTACAAGTTAAAGGAAAACCTTTACAAATGAAACTTGAGGTCTTAGACTTATTTTTGATGAGAAATTTCTGCAATATAAAGACTCAATAGAAATCAGATTTTTACAAGTGAAAAAGAGAGGCTAAGCCTCCTCAATGCTCACGACCAAGAGAGAGAGAAAAAGCCACAAAAGGAACTCGTTCTTCCTCAAGGAAGCTCCTTAACTGCCCACGATCAAAGGAAAAAGAGAGAGTCCTTGTTTGACATTAGAGCTCAAAGGTCCTGCAACAATTTGTTAGTAGTTTCTTGAAGGTGAATCCCAAAAGTTGCTACAAGAAAACAAATTAGAAAAAGAAGGCTACAAAAAACCAACGAAGTGTTAAACAAAGAAAATCACAAAATATTGCACAATAATCTACAAAGGGCTAAGCCAAAGAGAATGAGTAAACTCTCCTCTTTGTCTAGCGATGCTTAAGCTCTTTAAATAGCAAAATATGATCCAATGAAGCACAATGAAAAATAAAATATTTTTAAATGATTGCATGCATACAAACTATGTCCAAACGAATCCTGCAAAACACTTTTTTCGTAAGATAAACTATGAAAATCCAAATAACAAATGAGAGTTCCTTTGAAAGTGCTTCAAGAGTGGGTTGGTCTCCCAAAGACTTCTCCTCACGCTTGATCCAAAAAGAATTCTTCTACGATACTCAAGTCACACATTAGTCCATGTAGATTTAGATAAACAAACAATGAATTGAAACTTCTAGAAATTTATTTGAAAATAAACTAGAACTTTCAGCATCTAGAGCTTACTTTCAAATCAAATGCTAATACACGATAGCTGTGCACTAGCAAATTCAAAAGAAAACATGGAAAATGAAATAACTCAAAGAATAGAAAAGATTATACCAATAGCTCCAAATGCACCATGCTCCAAAGGAATAACACCCATGAATGGACACCCAAAGTCTTTTTATTGATATTTTTGAAAAGTGTACAAAGTAGTAGCGCTTTCGCAAGCACAATAGCTCGTATCCAATATACAATATGAGAGCCCATGGATCCATTATATAGAAAGTTGGGAGCAAATACCAATGAAGAACCAAATGCCAAGTGGTGAGAGGGAGGAGATCACAAGGCAAATTCGAATTTGATATGTGGAGCTCCATTGCCAAGTGTAAAAATCGGATTCTGGCAAGTCGACATCATTTTCTTCTTCCCTTATGTGCCAAATTCGAATTTTATGATGGAATGACAAGTGTATATGGGTGGTAACCCATGTGGGGACAATTTCTCACAAAAATCTCCACCAAATATTCTCCCAAACCCTTCCAAATATGCACTAACTTCACAAATTCGAATTTCCAAGTAAGCAACTCATTTAATGCCAGAAATTCAATTTTATTTGAGCACATGTCTTGTCTTTGATTTTAGGAGTCCACATTACCTTGGGACTTCACTTTAACTCCTCCATAATTTTCCACCTCATTTAGCATGTATGGATATTTATTTTTCTCCATTTATTTAATTTCTGACTTAATTAATTGCCAAATTTCCCACTAAACTTAGGAAAAGTGGGTTTTGAGGGTTCAAAACACATTTTTAACCCCTCAAAGTATGTCATAGTAGAAATTTGAGGATGAGAGGTTTAATTTTGATTACTCATACTCCATACAACTTCTCTAGGCAACACTTATTACAGTTCAATTACAATTTATTGCAATTTTCGACTTGCGAGAAATCTAAAAAATTAAAAAATCACTATCTAGACCTAACCAAATTCCACGAAATTTTGTGTGATCTAGTATGGTAATATACATTGACTCTTGTAAATTTTTGTAGATGTTCTATGCTTGAAGCAACTTTACTTTTCTTACAGCAATCACACAAATAGTTAAGTAAAATGCTGATAGAACATATAAGTGGATCTTATAGAAGACAAACCAGAAACAGAAAAAATGTGATGGTGCGTTACGGCGGTCAATAGGATGCTTCAACCAGCAAAGTCTCCTTGATCAGCCAACCCAGAATGTGTCACAACAATCCTCAAATCAGCTACCGAGTCAACCCAAGTCAACTCCAGAAAAGTCAACGCTGTCCAGAAAAGTCAACGTAGGGCAGCAAGCTAAAAGTCAACGCAGCAACAAGTTCGGTCAACCTTTTGACTTCGGTTTCTGTGCCAATGTGTACGGCCTCCCAAAATCGAACTCTCCAACAATTTTAGAGCCCTTTTCGGACATCGTTGACCAAAGTCAACGGTCCACTACGACAAAACCCTAGGCTGCGAAGTGGAGTCCTTCCCTTGTTGAGTGCGATTTCGTCCCTGGCTACTCCATGTGTGAGGTGAACTTGTCTCCAGTGAGCTGCGTCCTAAATCGGATGAAGAAGATGTGTGTTGGTTGTTGTGAAATGCTCTCCAACTTTTGCGTATTTATATCCATCATTGGGGTGTGTGACACATCTGTGGGGGTGTAAAACCTTAAGGCCGACCTGCACCTATAATTTATTATAAATAATAAATTCAAAATAAATGTTCTGCTCATCGGATTAAGATATATTTTATATGGATTTTACACCTCTCCGAAAGAGGAATCCAACAAAAATATTAGCCACTTAATCTGAGCATCACAACATGGAGTTTGGACCTGGTTGTCCAAATTTAACACTCCTCTCAACTAGGGAGAACTCCATCCATCGAGTGCAATCAAACATGCCAAGGTGGTAAATCCCTGCAGTAACTTGCTTTCTTAGATATTAGCCTCTTTATTTGAGCAGTGAATTCGATCACAAGAAAATCATCCCCGTGACATAATCCAACAGGAGGTTGAAAGCCTCTATCGGACTACAAAGTCTCCAACCAGCACAGTTAGTTCATCGACCAGAGATCAGCGAGGTCCCCGAGACCTCACCCAAACTTGATCCCGAGTTCAAGTGGTTGGACTCACCACCTCTAGATAGAAATGGAAACCAATCTACGTCGTCCATCAGTCGTTGCTACTAGTCTCTAGCTTTTCCCACCTCATTGGCCAAATGAGAGGTACTTCCCATGAGCCCTGAACTCAATGGGTAGGATGCATACGGGGCACAGATAAATGAGAGGCGAACCGGCTCAATAATCACAAGGGTGGGGCAGAAGCATTATGAGTGCTTATAGCTCCGAGAAGCTATCCCCAAAGCCCCCCAGAGCTCCCAGAGCTCATCGTCCAACAGGACCCACATCATAGGGTCTTTCCATGACACCAAGACTCTCACGAAAGGTTAGGAACTTGACCTTCCCCAGGGGCTTAGTGAGAATATCCGCGACCTGCTCATCAGTTCCTATATGATCGAGCCTTACGGCGCCTCGCTGTACCATATCCCGGATAAAGTGGTACCTGATATCAATATGCTTGGATCGGTCGTGGAACACAGGTTCTCAGTCATACGAATCACTACGGTTATCCACCAAGATCACGGTGGTATCAGCACATGTCCAAACACTCACTAGAAACTTTGCCCAACCAAGCGCTTCCCTGTGAGCCATGCATGGCGCAATGTATTCGGCCTCAGCGGTGCTCAAAGCCACCGACTTCTGCTTCCTGCTCATCCATGAGATCGAAGCAGAACCAAGATTGAAGCAGCATCCCGATGTGCTCTTACGATCCACCACACTGCCAGCCCAATCGGCATCAGTATATCCACGGAGTGTCACACTCTCGGCAGTGTATCTCAGCCCATGGGTTATCGTGCCCCGAAGATATCTCAGAAGATTCTTGGCACCAACCCAGTGAAAATGATGAGGCTCAACCATCTGTTGACTCAAAGTGTTCACTGCAAAACATATATCCGGTCGGGTGTTCACTAAGAACATCAAAGCTCCTATGAGTTGGCGATACTCAGTAGGATTGGCCAAGATAGGCCCAGCAGCGCTGCCACTCAACTTCTTAAAGTTGAGTTCCATCGGTGTCGACACGGACTTACAGTCCACCATACCAAATCTTTCCAGAAGCTTCACAATGTATTTTCCTTGAGAAAGGAAAATCTCTCCAGGTCTCTGCCAGACCTCCAGGCCTAGGAAGTAGTGCATCGGTCCTAGGTCCTTCATCTCGAACTCAGCAGCGAGCTCCCTCTTACATTGATGAATGAGAGGGTCAGCACCTGTCAGGAAGAGGTCGTCCACATACAGCACTAGAATGAGAGGCTTCCCCTGCACAACCTTGAAGTAAAGGTTCGGATCAGCATTACTTCGAGTGAAGCCCGGCTTCATCAAGTAACTATCCATCCTCTCGTACCAAGCTCTGGGTGCTTGCTTTAACCCATAGAGGGCTTTCTTCAACCTGCAGACATGAGTGTCTCGATCCTGAACTTCAAATCCTAGAGGTTGTTCTACATACACCTCTTCCTTTATTGCACCATGCAGAAAAGCGGTCTTGACATCCATCTGATGAAGACTCCATCCTTGCGTAGCAGCAAGGACTATGATTGATCGAATGGTGGTATATCGTGCCACAGGTGCAAATATGTCATCATAGTCAATTCCTTCCTTTTGAGAGAAGCCACGGGCAACAAACCTTGCCTTGAACTTTTCAGCGCTCCCATCAGATCCATGTTTGATCTTGTAGAGCCATTTTGCGGTGACAACAGATTTGTCCTTCGGTCTCGGGACCACATCCCAGACATCATTCTTCATTATGGACTCATATTCTTCGTGCATAGCATCCTTCCAAACTTGGTGCTTTACGGCTTCCTCAAAAGATCCAGGTTCAGATTGTACAATAGTACTCATGGCAGCTAGATACCCTTGGTATCTACACGGCTTCTTGCTTTCTCGGAATGTCCCCCTTGAGGCAGCATGACCCTCAGCATCTTCGAGGGTGTCCCTGAGCCATGATGGTCTCTTTCCCAGTGAAGGAGATGGATCAATAGGGTCCATTGGTCCTTCAATATCAGGCATTGTCTCATCCTGCGGTTCTTCTTGATTTCCGGGCCTTTCTTCATGATTTTCTTCAGATCTTGGAAGATCTACTACTTTCTTCAGGGAAGCATCTTCGTCAAAAGTGACATCATGGCATATCTCTACTTCCCTTTGACCAGGTACATAGACTCTATAGGCCTTAGAGATTTCGCTGTAGCCCACAAACATTCCTTTCTTCCCAGAAGCATCCAGCTTACTTCTCTTTTCTTTTGGCACATGAAAATAAACAAGACATCCAAAAATTCTAAAATGTGAGACGTCAGGTTTCTTACCAGTGAAAACCTCTTTGGGAGTTTTGGAGTCCAGGGCGGAATGAGGGCATCGGTTTTGAATGTATACAGCAGTATTTGCAGCTTCTCCCCACAGAAACTTAGGTAGACCCTGGTCACATAGCATGGCACGGGCAGCTTCCACAATAGTCCTATTCTTGCGTTCAGCAACACCATTCTGCTCAGGAGTATATGCAGTGGTAGTCTCCCTCTTAATGCCAACTTCTCTGCAAAAGTCTTTGAACTCATTTGACTCATATTCAGTGCCATTGTCGGTCCTCAAAATCTTGATCTTCTTTCTGGTCATATTTTCCACCAAGGCTTTGAAGGTACGGAACCACATGAAAGCCTCATCCTTCTTCTTCAAGAAGTATATCCAGGTTTTGCGAGAGAAGTCATCGGTGAATGTCATGTAGTAAGAACATCCTCCCAGGGATGTCACGGGAAACATACCAGATAGATCAGAATGGACCAGTTGCAAAATATCAGATGTCTTTGTGACACTTGAGGGGAAAGGTCCCCTTGTATGCTTTCCTTCGGCACAACCCTTACATACACCTTCATTATTATTTCCAAAGTTAGGCATCCCTGTCACCACCTTCCTTGCTTCGGGAAGGGCCTTGTAATGAAGGTGTCCAAATCTCCTGTGCCATAGTTCGGTTTGTCGGATAGTATCACATGTCATTGCTCCCAGCGGACTCCCTCCAACCTGGTAGAGTGTGCCAACTCTAAAACCAATCGAGATAGCTTCCTTGAAGCTCTTCTTCCACATGAGCACCTTTCCATTAGAGAATGTTACATTGAACCCTTTTTCTTCCATGGCTGATACAGACACAAGGTTCTTCTTCAATTTTGGTACATAGAGTACATCTTGCAAATGTAGGACTTGTCCTTGAGACAAGTGGAGGGTCACAGTCCCTGTCCCTTTCACGGGGTATGTGGCATTATCTCCAAGGATAATTTCTATATTAGTATCCCTCTCAACCATGTCAGAGAGTGCTTCCTTGAATCCAGTGATGTGTCTTGAGGCACCACTATCTATCAGCCAGACATCCATAGTGTCGGGCGGAGATGTAGCAGAGAGAGCAGATACAAGAATATACTCATTTCTTTTATCAACAGCATTAGACTCCTCATACCTAGAGTTTCTAGACCTTTTGAACGGTTGATTGTTTCCGCCAGAGGGAGCCTTCCTCTTTCCTTTGGACCTGTCGTTTCTTTGATTTCCATTCCTTCGGTAGTTGTTGTTGTCATCACTATCGGGAGAATCCTTCTTGAAAGGACATTCTCTAGCATAGTGACCAGACCTATGGCAAGTGAAACACTTACCCTTATTTTCTTGAGCCCTTGTTCTTCCTTTGTCCTTAGGACCACCGGAGTTCTTCTTTCTAGAATGAGCACCATAGGCAGCATTTCTGTCATTTTCGAATTCATTCATCCTTGTTTCTTCTTGCATACATCTAGACAGAAGCTCGTCAAAGTTAGGAATGGTATTGTTATTGAGAATGGTAGTAGTGAATACTTTCCATTCATATGGGAATCCTCCAAGTGCGGTGAGAACCATTCACGATCGGCTATTGTCTCCTCAACAGCCAGAGATTGCTCGTTTTGGCCAATTTCTGCAGCTGTCAATTGTATCTATCCTGCTCCTTCTTCGTATTCTTCAATTTATTCTTGAGGAATAGCACTTGGTTCACATTGTTTACTTTGAACATCAGGATCAATTTTTTATACATCTCCTTGGATGTGCCTAGCTTAGATATATAGGCAACCAGACTCTTATGTATGGATTCCCTGATCATCAGATTTGGTTTGATCTCCCCCTTCTTATACTTGTTTTTAGTAGTAGCGGTGGCATTGGATGGAGGTTCTTGAATCTTACCCAGTACATGATGCAAGAGATCATGGTCTTCCAATTTGAGATCTAATATCATCTTCCAGGCATGGAAGTCATCCCTTCCGGGGCCACTATTATTCTCCTTGAATTCAAACTCTGTGGAACCCATCTCATATGATTAAGAAGATAGGGCTTGTCTTCACCTCACCTCTGATACCATGTAAATTTATGTAGATGTTCTATGCTTGATGCAACTTTACTTTTCACCACAGCAATCACATAAACAATCAAGTAAAATGCCGATAGAACATATAAGTGGATCTTATAGAAGACAAACCAAACAAGTAAAAATGTGATGGTGCGTTACTTTGCGGTCACTGTGATGCTTCAACCAAAGAAAGTCTCCCTTGATTAGCCAACCTACAGGTCACAACAATCCTCCTAATCCGCCTACTCGAGTCAACCCAAGTCAACTCTGCAGAAAAAGTCAACGCAGCGCAGCAAGCTAAAAGTCAACGCAGCAACAGTTCGGTCAACCCTTTGACCTCGATTTCTGTGCCAATATGTACGGCCTCTCAAAATCGAACTCCAACAAGTTAGCTTTGTGACTATACAAGTGATCAGTCAACGCTGGTCAAACTACCTTCAAAACCCTAGCTACAGAAATTCGTCCTTCCTCTTGGCCGTACAGATTTCGTCCTTCTTCTTCACACGTGTGGGCTGAACTTGTCCTCCAATGAGCTCGTACTAAATCAGATGAGAGAAGAAGATGTGTTGAGTTGTTGTGAAATGCTCTCCAACTTTGCCTATATTTATATCCATCATTGGGGTGTGTGACACATCTGCTGGGGGTGTAAAACCTTAAGGCCGACCTGCACATATAATTTATTATAAATAATAAATTCAAAATAAAAGTTCTGCTCATCGGATTAAGATATATTTTATATGGATTTTACACCTCTCCGAAAGAGGAATCCAACAAAAATATTAGCCACTTAATCTGAGCATCACAACATGGAGTTTGGACCTAGTTGTCCAAATTTAACAACTCTAGACACTAGGACTTACCCAAGGCCTCACCATCAAGCCGTACTCTGGCTTTGGGGTAAAATTGGAGGAAAAAACTCAATTAATTATTAACTCATGGTAGGGACATGATAATTAACCAAGTGAAAAAAAACCTCCCAGAGTAATACTCATTTGTCGGCAAGGTCCCAAGCTACCTAGGCCTGTTACAGACTCAAAACTCATCATTACTAGCATCACTTATTACAATTCCCCGTAGGGCATGGAATCTGGGTACAAGAGAGAATGATAAGTAGAATTAGATCTTAAACACTTTGTTGAATTGATGATATCTGATGATATCTGATGGTACAAGTGTTCTCTTGTTCATCCTTGGGCATGAAGTCTTCACATAATGATTAGGTGCCACTCCAGTGGTCAACATTTGGCTCCATATGGGGATGCATGCTAGATATGAAGTGATAGTTTGCAAGAACTTGAAATCTGCATTCACCGACCAAAGATATATATTAGCAGTTTCCATTCAAAATGTCATCGAATAAAATCAAGTACAAAAAATGGAAATTTTATTCTAAGAGCATAATTTATTCACGAAATAAATCTACATAAACAAAATTTACAAGAGATAAGGTTCGAAATATGATACAAAAAAATTCGCCATGGCATCAGATGTCCTCAATGAAGTTCGTGCTGAGAACTTGTCTACTTTCCGGCAGATCCATGGGTTGCTTTTCTGATGTGCCTGTCCAATTCTGAATATCTTTGGACTTTGATCTATCCCAACACTATGTTGTACATGATCATCAGATTTACCAAATCCTTTCCGCTTTTTTCTTTTTTTCTTAATAGATTGTGACGTTGATGTGATTAAAGTAGACCTTTTTGCGCGATCGTCAAGATGCTCAGATGGAGAATTTGAAGTATCCAAGACTTCTGTGACCTGTCTTTCTCCATTTTGCATCTGCTTAGGCATGGGTGATGGACCAATCTCATAAGTATAAACCTCATTCCCCTCAGTTTCCTTGTGATCCGGGTCACCTTTGATCAACCATTTTTCAATGGAAGAAATGACCTCCTCATAATAAGATGAAGCTTGCTTCAATGGATCGGGAGGCTTGTGATCTGTTTCTTTGTTCTTTTCCTATTCGCCATCTGGTCTAAGTTGGAATTTTTGTACCTGTGATCTTACCATTTCCTCCAACCTATTCTGAAAAATGATTTGATTAGCATTCATAACACTTATTTTCTTGGCATGATTTGTTTCCATGGTGTTCCTTAATTGCACTTGTTTTTCTTCCATGGCGAGCAACTTGTTTTGAATAGAGGTCATTTGATTAGAATGATTGACCTCCATGGCCTTTGTTGCGTGTGCATGATTTACTATTAATCTTGTTTGATTGAGTTCCATGTTTTTAATGAGTTGAGTTTGGTTGAGTTGCATATCCTTAATCATTTGAGTCAACTCCCTGATGAGATCCCTATCATTCTCATTTGCTTGAGTTTTCGCTTTGATCTTTCTTTCATCTCCATATTTTTCTTCAAAGGCATCAATGATTGATTCTAGAGAATCAAAATCGTTAGCAAGTAAGTCTATGAACTATAGTTTTAAAATCAATCGGTTCAATTTAGCTTGAGGGTTATTCCGACTCCGACTCCGACTTGAGAGATCTAATTTTCAAATTCCACGGAGTGTCACACTCCCGGCAGTGTATCTCAGCCCATGGTTTATCGTGCCCCGAAGATATCTCGGAAGATTCTTGGCACCAACCCAGTGAAAGTGATGAGGCTCAACCATCTGTTGACTCAAAGTGTTCACTGCAAAACATATATCTGGTCGGGTGTTCACTAAGAACATCAAAGCTCCTATGAGTTGACGATACTCAGTGGGATTGGCCAAGATAGGCCCAGCAGCGCTGCCACTCAACTTCTTAAAGTTGAGTTCCATCGGTGTCGACACGGACTTACAGTCCACCATACCAAATCTCTCTAGAAGTTTCACAATGTATTTTCCTTGAGAAAGGAAAATCTCTCCAGGTCTCTGCCAGACCTCCAGGCCTAGGAAGTAGTGAATCAGTCCTAGGTCCTTCATCTTGAACTCAGCATCGAGCTCCCTCTTACATTGATGAATGAGAGGGTCAGCACCTGTCAGGAAGAGGTCATCCACATACATCACTAGAATGAGAGGCTTCCCTTGTACAACCTTGAAGTAAAGGTTCGGATCAGCATTACTTCGAGTGAAGCCCAGCTTCATCAAGTAACTATCCATCCTCTCGTACCAAGCTCTGGGTGCTTGCTTTAACCCATAGAGGGCTTTCTTCAACTTGCAGACATGAGTGTCTCGATCCTGAACTTCAAATCCCAGAGGTTGTTCTACATACACCTCTTCTTTTATTGCACCAAGCAGGAAAGCGGTCTTGACATCCATCTGATGAAGACTCCATCCTTGCGTTGCAACAAGGGCTATGATTGATTGAATAGTGGTATATCATGCCACAGGTGCAAATATGTCATCATAGTCTATTCCTTCCTTTTGAGAGAAGCCACAGGCAACAAATCTTGCCTTGGAACTTTTCAGCACTCCCTTCAGATCCATGTTTGATCTTGTAGAGCCATTTCGCGGTGACAACTGATTTGTCCTTCGGCCTCGGGACCACATCCCAGAAATCATTCTTCATTATGGACTCATATTCTTCGTGCATAGCATCCTTCCAGACTTGATGCTTTACGGCTTCCTCAAAAGATCCAGGTTCAGATTGTACAATAGTACTCATGGCAGCTAGATACCCTTTGTATCTACACGGCTTCTTGCTTTCTCGGAATGTCCCCCTTGGGGAAGCATGACCCTCAGCATCTTCGAGGGTGTCACTGAGCCATGATGGTCTCTTTCCCAGTGAAGGAGATGGATCAATAGGGTCCACTGGTCCTTCAATATCACGCATTGTATCATCCTGCGGTTCTTCTTGATTTCCAGGCCTTTCTTCATGATTTTCTTCAGATCTTGGAAGATCTACTACTTTCTTCAGGGAAGCATCTTCATCAAAAGTGACATCATGGCATATCTCTACTTCCCTTTGACAAGGTACATAGACTCTATAGGCCTTAGAAGTCTCACTGTATCCCACAAACATTCCTTTCTTCCCAGAAGCATCCAGCTTACTTCTCTTTTCTTTCGACACATGAAAATAAACAGGACATCCAAAAATTCTAAAATGTGAGACATCAGGTTTCTTACCAGTGAAAACCTCTTCGGGAGTTTTGGAGTCCAGAGCGGAATGAGGGCATCGGTTTTGAATGTACACAACAGTATTTGCAGCTTCTCCCCACAGAAACTTCGGTAAACCCTGGTCACATAGCATGGCACGGGCAGCTTCCACAATAGTCCTATTCTTGCATTCAGCAACACCATTCTTCTCAGGAGTATATGCAGTAGTAGTCTCCCTCTTAATGCCAGCTTCTCTGCAAAAGTCTTTGAACTCATTTGACTCATATTCAGTGCCATTGTCGGTCCTCAAAATCTTGATCTTCTTTCCATTCATATTTTCCACCAAGGCTTTGAAGGTACGGAACCACATGAAAGCCTCATCCTTCTTCTTCAAGAAGTATATCCATGTTTTGCGAGAGAAGTCATTAGTGAATGTCATGTAGTAAGAACATCCTCCCAGGGATGTCACATGCAACATACCAGATAGATCAGAATGGACCAGTTGCAAAATATCAGATGTCTTTGTGACACTTGAGGGGAAAGGTCCCCTTGTATGCTTTCCTTCGGCACAGCCCTTACATACACCTTCATGATTATTTCCAAAGTCAGGCATCCCTGTCACCACCTTCCTTGCTTCGGGAAGGGCCTTGTAATGAAGGTGTCCAAACCGACCTTCGGTGCCACAGTTCGGTTTGTCGGATAGTATCACATGTCATTGCTCCCAGCGGACTCCCTCCAACCTGGTAGAGTGTGCCAACTCTAAAACCAATCGAGATAGCTTCCTTGAAGCTCTTCTTCCACATGAGCACCTTTCCATCAGAGAATGTTAAATTGAACCCTTTGTCTTCCATGGCTGATACAGACACAAGGTTCTTCTTCAATTTAGGTACATAGAGTACATCTTGCAAACGTAGGACTTGTCCTTGAGACAAGTGGAGGGTCACGGTCCCTGTCCCTTTCACGGGATATGTGGCATTATCCCCAAGGATAATTTCTAGATTAGTATCCCTTTCAACCATGTCAGAGAGTGCTTCCTTGAATCCAGTGATGTGTCTTGAGGCACCACTATCGATTAGCCAGACATCCATAGTGTCGGGCGGAGATGTAGCAGAGAGAGCAGATACAAGAATATACTCATTTCTTTTATCAACGGCATTAGACTCCTCATACCTGGTGTTTCTAGACCTTTTAGAAGGTTGATTGTTTCCACCAAAGTGAGCCTTCCTCTTTCCTTTGGATTTGTCGTTTCTTCGATTCCCATTCCTTCGGTTGTTGTTGTTATCATCACTATCGGGAGAATCCTTCTTGAAGGGACATTCTCTAGCATAGTGACCGGGCCTATGACAAGTGAAACACTTACCCTTCTTTTCTTGGGCCCTTGTTCTTCCTTTGTCCTTAGGACCACCAGAGTTCTTCTTTCGAGAATGAGCACCATAGGCAGCATTTCTGTCATTTTCGAATTCCCTCATTCTTGTTTCTTCTTGCATACATCTAGACAGAAGCTCGTCAAAGTTAGGAATGGTATTATTATTGAGAATGGTAGTGGTGAATACTTTCCATTCATATGGGAGTCCTCCAAGTGCGGTGAGAACCATCTCACGATCGGCTATTGTCTCCCCAATAGCTAGCAGATTGTTCCTTGTTCCGGTCAATTTCAGAAAGTAAGCTTGAACAGACTCATCCCGGCCCTTCTTCATATTCTTCAATTTATTCTTGAGGAATAGCACTTGGTTCACATTGTTTACTTTGAACATAAGGATCAATTTATCATACATCTCCTTGGATGTGCCTAGCTCAGATATATAGGCAACCAGACTCTTATGTATGGATTCCCTGATCATCAGCTTTGCTTTGATCTCCCCCTTCTTATTCTTTTTTTTAGCAGGAGCAATAGCATTGGATGGAGGTTCTTGTATCTTACCTAGTACATGATCCATGAGATCATGGTCTTCCAATTTGAGATCTAATATCATCTTCCAGGCATGGAAGTCATCCCTTCCAGTCAGCTTGTCATTCTCCTTGAATTCATAACTTGTGGAACCCATATTCTTTGATGGTGATTGCTAGAGATAGGGCTTGTCTTCACCTCACCTCTGATACCATGTAAATTTTTGTAGATGTTCTATGCTTGATGCAACTTTACTTTTATTACAGCAATCACACAAATGGTTAAGTAAAATGCTGATAGAACATATCAGTGGATCTTATATAAGACAAACCAAAAACAGAAAAAATGTGATGGTGCATTACGACGGTCAACAGGATGCTTCAACCAGCAAAGTCTCCTGATCAGCCAACCCATAATGTGTCACAAAAATCCTCAAATCAGCTACCGAGTCAACCCAAGTCAACTACAGAAAAGTCAACGATGTCCATAAAAGTCAACGCAGGGCAGCAAGCTAAAAGTCAACGCAGCAACAAGTTAGGTCAACCTTTTGACCTCGGGTTCTGTGCCAATGTGTACGGCCTCCCAAAATCGAAGTCTCCTTCAATTTTCAGCCCTTTCGGACCATGCGTTGACCAAAGTCAACGCTGGTCAAACTTCCTTGAAAACCCTAACTGCAGAATTTTCGTCCTTCTTCTTGGCCGTACGGATTTGTCCTTCTTCTTCACACGTGTGAGCTTAAATTGTCCTCCAAGGAGCTCGTACTAAATCAGATGAGAGAATAAGATGTGTGTTGAGTTGTTGTGAAATGCTCTCCAACTTTGCCTGTATTTATATCCATCATGGAGGTGTGTGACACATCTGCTGGGGGTGTAAAACCTTAAGGCCGACCTGCACATATAATTTATTATAAATAATAAATTCAAAATAAATGTTCTGCTCATCGGATTGAGATATATTTTATATGGATTTCACACCTCTCCGAAAGAGGAATCCAACAAAAATATTAGCATCTTAATATGAGCATCACAACATGGAGTTTGGACCTAGTTGTCCAATTTTAACAGTCAGCAACGGTGGGCCAGTGTGTCAGCAATGGTGAGTGGGAGAATGTCAGCAACAAGTGAGGGAGTGAATATCAACAATAGTGAGGGACTGAATATCAGCAAGAACACATGGTTCAATCTGAATCTAAGAATGAAGGGGGATTTTCATGAATATTGCTGATACAATAATCATTGTGTCCTACTTCACTAGGACAAATATACCCTCTTGTTTCCATAATTTCATTTCAACATTCAATCTCTTTTTTTCCAGGGTATAGGAATTTTTATATATCCTTGTTGGAGGCCACATCATTTGATAGTGAAATCTAATACCGATCTAGTTATTACCACATTTTTCCATGGAAATAATATAATGAGCAACCCTCGTTAAGGCTATCTTTAATTTTAGGTAGTTAAATGGATCTTTATTTCGAGTTTTTTTCCCAAGGCATCCCACCTTGCTTTACATCCTTCTTGTTCAATGGTCTCTAACATTAAAAATTGGGTTGTTTAATATGCAATGATCTGCTTCCTCTTCCTGGTGATATACTCTGCTACCTCTGAAAAATTGGCCAATTTTTGTTGTTCTTCTATCATATGCGCAGGTATTTCATATTCTCCTCTAACCTGCAGAATGCTCTCAAAATTATGTTTAAAAAATTTAAGAGCTTCCACCCAATTGGATTGATTTCTTAGATACAATACACAGGATCTCAATTAGACATCCCCTACATCGGGGTTTGGATTACATGTTTTGTCAAGATATACCAGAAAATTATTTTAGTACAATTCACAAAGCAAGTCTTTTTCTAGATTCATGCAGGACCTATATGCTTCTATGAAAGGAGCCCTGCAACTAAGCCCCAAATCCATTTTCCATCTGAGTTGTTTCTTAACATTCTCCATCTTGGTCACCTTCCTTTCCAGCTCAGCCATTGTGTTTTTATGTTCTCCTTCATCTTTGTTTATACATTCTTCCCATGTCTTGCAAAGGTAATGAATTAAGTTTTCGTGAAAAAGTAAAGGTGTTAGTTTTCCCTTATAAGAGGGTATACACAGGACTAATTTATCCTTTGGTTCCTCATCCTTTGTTTGCACAATAGTGTCTTTAGTCAGTTATATATCTCGTTCTTGATCCTCTATTTGAACAATAGTTTCTATGGCCAGTTTCATCTATGGTTCTTGATCCTCCATTTATACAACTATTTCTTTTTTTAGTCTCATCTCTAGTTCATGTTCCTTTGTTTTTACATGCATTTCTTTTGCTAGTTTCATCTTTGATTCTTGTTCCTTTGTTTGCAAAGTTGTGCCTTTGGTCAATTTTTTCTCTAGTTTTTGTTCCTCTGTTTGCACATGTTAGCCCCCTATAAATTTTTTGACAAGAAAACGGGGGCTAAAATGTTTCTGAGCCTTCAAGGAATGCATTTCCTGCGAAAACACATCATCCTTGAAGCCTCATTGTGCCTTCTGATGTCCCTGCCTTCAGAGAAGTTTTCCTCAGCATATTCAGCGCCAAATCATCCTCCAATCAGAGCCATCAGAAAGAGCCCGAAAATATCTTTCCAACGATATGCTACACTCTCAAAACTGACTTTTGGATTGAATTCTACGCCTAAGTGAAGTAAAAGCCCTTATATCCCCATATATCCCCTATTTCCCATGTTTCCCTTTAACTCTATGTTTAAAGTTTTAATATTCCCTTTTAATACCATTTTTCCCCCTTTTCAATTATTAAATCGCATTGTAAATCATGTTAAAACAAAATATGCGATTTATAAACCACTTCCCCTCCATGACCCGAAGGACCTTACAATAAAACTTTATATTATAAAGTCCCGCCCTTTGTAACCACTTCCCCTTTCCATACCCCGCCATGTATTGCATAAAACTTTATTATAAATTTTTGTGTTATATATATAACCCGCCGCATTGCAATCGCAATCGCAAGCTCTGTCCAATCACATGTTTTATTTGTGTGGCTCCGATCACTCCAATCGTAAGTATTTGCGACATGATTAATCACATCGCAATTATTTGCGACGTGATTAATCGTATCGCAATATAATGTGATTGTGATCATCACAAACCATCCTCCGATCGCCCTAATCGCAAGTCTTTTCCTCCTCCCTCGATCGCTCCGATTCCTCGATTCTTCCGATCCCCCGATCGCACCTCTCCTCCGATCCTCCGATCGCACTACCCCTCCGATTGATCGCATCGCAAGTTCTTTCTCCCAATTGTGATTGCCTCCCACTCCCAATCTTCGATTGCGATTAGACCCCGGGCCCACCGTACCATACCTCCGCCATTCATATAATAAAGGGCCTTTTCCTTTGTAATTCGAAACTTTGGTTATATTTATTTATACAAAGGATATTTCCAAATCGCATCGGAAATTTTGTGTTTACCATTCCATCCCGCTCCATCTCCCGATTCCGATTTGTGATTGCGATTCGTACCCCAGTCCCACCATTTATTTCTTCCGCCCATTCCTTATAAAATCCCATTTTCCTTTGTAAAAGTCCAAAATTCATTTGTTTTATTTATATAAAGGCTTTTCTCCCCATCGCATCGGAAGTTTCACTTTGTATATTACTCTGCCCACCCCGCTCCAATTCCGATTGCAATTACTGTTGGTTATATGTTTCCCGCCTCCTCTCCCTTCCTCCCTATTCAATATTTTTCCCTTCACTAAGGCAGGTCCCGTTCAAAGGTCATTTATTTAAAAAAAAGGTTGGTTTTGTTCAACAGCGTGGAAAGTTTGAAAGTCTGAGGTCTGAAAACTCAGAGGCAGGGTCACAGGAATCAAGGCGCAGTTTGAAGATCAAATACACGCAGCAGGCCATATCTGTGTTAATATTAGCAGGATGCTTTCCCCAGAAAGACCGTCGGACAGTGTTCTCCACGCTTCCTCGAGCCTTTAAACAGATGAAATACACTGACAGGAGCTTCTTAAGACTGTCAGAACTGCGGTAATGGAAGCATGGAGACCTTGCAGTTTTCCACCCATGTCATTTATTCCAGAAGGCTAGCGCAAAACTCCAAAACACCAGAAAGGACTTCAAGGAAACATCCGAGGTCAAAATCGACGTGACAGAGGCCTCCCAAGCGGCTCTCAGAGTACACACAGCGATGAATATTTCCATTAAGCAGAGTGGGCATTCGACCTACCTCTCCTTTGTCTTAATGAGATCCATTCAATGTTCATCTACCTCTATTTTTCTCTTCTCCTATTAGAATTCCCAAGAGTGATATCGAAAAGGTTGTTGTTGGGCCGTTGTTGTTCGGCTGCTGTTGTTGTAGTCAGAGGGATTCATTTTGACTGTTAGAACAGTCTTGGGAGGGAGTTGCAAAGTAGTTGAATGTAGTAGGCTGGGAGGAGAAGTTTGGATTGTAACAGCCATTGAGCTCAGTGTATGTGACTGGTTTTGCATCAATTAATCAAAGCACATTCCACAGGATCCCGGTCTATTACTTTTGGTGATGTTTTCTAACTCTGTGTTTTACATTTTCATGCTGTTTCATTTTCTGCTAGCTTGCATCAGAAATATGGCATATGATTTACCCTTGTTAGGTACCCTATGTCTCTGCTCTCCTTGCCTTCAATGTTTCTCTGCTAAATGTGATTATCTAAGGGCTGATCTCAGTTAATTTAACCAGTGTAGTAGTTCCTTATGCTGCTAGCTGATGTATGAATTAAACGAATGTGTATTTAGATGTTCTTGTTGGGTTTAAGCTGGAAGATTTGGGAACACTGGGGATTAGAGTTAGCCCTGTCCACTAGGATCCTTGTGCGACCAACTAGCCTTTCTAATATCTCTTTGTTAAACTTATCTCTGTTTTCCCTTGGAGCATGCTAAAGCTGACCTGGAGTTAAATGACCTCTGGTCCGATCTATAAGCTGCCCCTTTGTCCCTCCTTTGAGAGTTGCCTATTAGTATGTCCAAGCAGGTCTGGAGTTAAATGACCTCTGGCCTGATCTATAGACAGAAACTGGGTTGCTTTCCTTCTTTCACTTTCAACCCTTAATGTTACATCCCACCATCTAATCTAGAAAGACCCTTTAGTATTAGATGACTTGCCCTTTGGAAGCCTTGGCGAGTTGTTGCATGTAATAACCTTTCATGACTCCATAGCCCAATGGATGGCACTTTCTTGACCTATCCTCTTTGCTGAAACATCCTGCTGTTTTGTTCCTTTTTCCTCCCATTACTTTCTCAGTCTATGATCTCATGACCAACCCAACAAATCACCAACCAAATCATTTAAAACCCCCCTTTGTGCTTCACACCTAGCCTAACATCTCATTTTGAGCTTCAAAGATATATCATTCTTTGTTTTATCGGAGAGATCCCTCTCCGGGTCCAGGAGGGCTAGATCCTAGGGCCCCAAAGTGGTTTGATGTTGTTTTATCTTTTGGTATTGCCAAATCTACCAAAACATAGGAACCCCAACAGCACAAAAATGCCATTAGTCTATTTTTTTTTCCAGGGGTATATTTTCTTTTACCCTTGGAAAAAGTACATCTATGACGCCAATGGGTAGGGACTCTGCAACTTGGACCAAACTATTTAATCTATCAAAATTTTATTTTTTTTCGAGCTCATATATTAGGGTTTTAACTTTGATTTATAGTTGTCGATTTTTCATCTGGAGAATCATATTCTTCCTTAACAATGAAATATGCATAGGAATATTTGTAGGGGTACTTACTATTTCAACGTGCTTCTTTGTCAATTCTGGTGGTGCAATTGGTCGGTCCTCCTCATCATCCTCATACAATTCTGGTGATGCAGCTGGTTGGTCCTCCTCACTTTCCACATGCAATTATGGTGGTGCAGTTGGTTGGTACTCCTCATCATCCCCATACAAATTTGAAATTGAAGGAAGGCCATTTGTTATGTACCATTCAGCTACTCCTCGTATGTACTCATAGTCAGAATCAAGAGAGGGAACAAGCCTTCTCAACTTGTTCTTTTGTGTCATCAAGGTGGCATAATCCTTTTTCCATGAATCCTTTCTCCATGACTCCTTCTTCCATTAATATATCCTATGGATTCTCTTTCTCTTTCTCTTTCTCTTATGTTGTTTCTTTTGTAATGGGGCAAGGGGGTTTCAGGAACTAGAGCATGACGACCTCACTTTATCTTGTTCTGCTTGGATTTTGGCACCACTGTTGGGTGTTTCTTGTATCCTCTCAATATTCTAGTGGCAAGTTTACTCCCCAATATTTCTAATTCATCATCATCTTCTTTGTCTCCTTTCTGTAGGGATTTAGCAGAAAATCCTTAGAAACCCTCATAGTTTGAACATTGGGTGGCTCGATTTCCATATGGAAAGTTTCTGTGGGAATTTCTGCAGTTGGGAGGTCATGGGGCGGAGTTGCAGCTGGGGGGTCATGGGGAAAATTTGCAGATGGGGGATACTGCAGCTCCCAAGGCATCCTCTAGCGGGGCAAAAACTTCAGCATGCAATGGAATTCCAACTAGTTCATCCCAAGTTCTCCCTTCCCTTTGTAGCGCAGTATCCCCCAAAACTTTAATGAGGCAATGGTAGGACACGATATCAAATGGTCGCTTTAGTTTCTTCACATATTGGGCCATATTCTCTAGGGTTTTTAAAAAAAATAAAGGCATGTTAACCAACCTTCCATGACACAAGTGGTATAACAACCGGAGGTGCTAGTAATAAATAACAAAATACAATCCTTCGCATGTGAAAAATTTATCTACACGGAATGAAACATCTTTTCAAGTTTGTGGTAATTACCTCCTATCAAAGCATGTCATTCTCTTCTGTAGTTGTTCACCTGTCTCAGGGAATTCCTGCAAAACATTAGGTTGGGGTTTTCAGGGTGCAAACCATTGTTCTCTCTTCTGGGGTAACCCTTTCTCTTTCACAATTGCTTCTTCTGTCGCATACATCACTGTGTATCCCATAATGCATGAAATGTTCTAGAGCTATGTCATCACCATACCCTTGAAACCTGTAAATATACTCTCTCTAGCCGACCTGATCAAAAAATGGTTTAACACATGGAAATTTGTCTAGCAATTCTTCAGTACCTTCTCTACAAACTCTTGGGCCTTCCATCTTTAGTTAGAGTTCTAAGTGGCTATGGATATGTTTGGAAAGTGAAATAGTGTGAATGTGAGAGAATGACGCAATGGAAGAGTTCATTAGGGGAATTTTGAGGTCTAAAATGGGCCTCCTAAGGAAATTATAAAATAATAGTGGAAATAATAAAATAATATTTGATTATATCATCAAATTTTAGAGTGAAAAAAGAAAAAAACTATTTTTTCAACTCGTATTTTCAACTTATCTCCCTATGAGTTTACTCAAATTTCAAGTAGAGACACTGGTTGGATGCAAAATTTGATTCCTCATCCAAGGAGTACCCATGTTGCATACTTTCAACAAAAGTATGCAACATGGGTACTCCTTGGATGAGGAATTAAATTTTTCATCCAACGAGTACTCCTGCTCAAAATTTGAGTAAAAACTTATTGAGATAAGTTGAAAATACGAGTTGAAAAAGTAGTTTTATTATTTTATTATTTTTTAATATTTTTAATTTTTTACTCCAAAAATGGTGAATCATCCCCCACGGCTGACATCATCATATTGAATCCTATTGGTTCTTACAAAGTTTATTTTTGGTTGTACATTTTTCTTAGGAGGCCCATTTTAGACCTCAAAATTACCCTGATGGAGGTAATGAGTCCAGTAATATCACGTGGTATCGTCCATTGTGGCAGTAATACACAGTCAGGTTTTTCCGCAGCAGTTTCTGCCCATTTGGAACCAATCGTTCATCACTATCGTGGTCAAGGGAGATTTCTATTTCAATTATATGCAGTCAGGTGTTTCTGCAATGGTTTTCAGTCATTTGGCACCCACCGTTTGTTGTTGTCGTGGTCAAGGGAGATTTATGTTTCTGTCATGTACAATGAGGTGTTGCTGCAATGGTTGTGGACCATTTGGCACCAATTGTTCATTGTTTTCATGGTCAGGGGATATTTCTGTTTCAGTTGTATGCAATCAGGTGTTTCCGCAATGGTTGTCGTCCATTTGGCACCAATTGTTCGTTTTTGTCATGGTTAGGGGATATTTTTGTTTCCGTTTTACACAGTCAGAGACTCCCCTTGTACATAGTTAGGAGTTGTCACAATAGTGACCATTGGAATGGGAGGGCCTTAATTTTCCATCATAATAATTTAAAGTTTGATTACATGCAAATTTTTGGGCCCATGCACCATTACACTCACTCCTTAAAGTACTTACCTTAAATAGTATTGGCTACAATTTATTATTTATCCTGGAATGCATATTATAATTTTTCATGATTATCAAGTTAACATCATAGATTTTCAATTTGTTCATATTATTTTCACTATTGTTGCAGGCTTAGTTTTTGTTATTTTCATGTATGTTAGAACGTGTTTCAATTCAAATCACCTCATATTGTGGCTGGAGATGTTGATAATGGAGAAATTCACAACAATTGAATGGTTTGTTTGGATATTTATACAATTATGTCCCTTAAATGAGGTTGGATCTATGGATTGGAAAAATTTGAGATGTCACAATTGTAATTTGCATTTAACCGTGTATAAAGGGAAAATAGTGATTGATCTATAATTTATCTTGGTTGGCTTATAACCAAGGGTATATCACATAATTTGTTATGTTAGGGGATTCTTTAAGAATTCGAGCACATTAGACTTTTATTAGATACTTGTATAAATTTTTCATGTGCTACTCATGGATAATGAATGAATGAATGTTCCTAGAAGTTGGAAATGTGAACAGGTATTGAAGGCATTCTAAGGTCTTATTTTGTAATAGTCTTTTGGAGTCCTCTATTTGATAATAAAAATAGGTATTTTGCTGTTCATTTTTGGGTTTTTTTTAAAGTGATATTAATTGATAAAATAACATTTGTAAAAGGAAATATTGATTATTCCCCCACCCTTCTCAGTATTTCCAACAGATAGACAAAATTGAATTGTAATGAAAATGACACAACTGAACTGAAATGAATTGTTAGACACAACTGAACTGTAATCAAAATGAGACATCTGAATTGTGATCGAAATGTAATTCCATTAATAGAATTTGACTGAAAAATACATTTTTTGCATACACGTTGTGTTGAGATATAAAAAAATTACCAAAAAATAAAGTGAGCCCCTCTATAAAAAACATATCTCATATAAATACATAAAAATGATGGAAATAATGGTTTTTTATGCTGCTAGAATCTACCACAAGAAATAAGAACACCATAATAGAGCTCCCACCATAATAACCCCAATAGCAATCACAAGAACAACCCAATCATTAACAAGCCACGTATATTGACGCATGTAAATGAAAATTGGTGGAGAACATGTTGGCTCCTCCACATATCTTGCACATTCGCATCCATTGGATGTTGCTTCAATGAGTATATCATCAACAACCCTTTGGACATTTGATCGATAAGTTATGTTAAAACTTTAAAATTGTGCAGCAATGTTTTTTTCTTGTTTGTGGAGGGGTTTCAAATTTTGTTTTCTAACTTGGTTAATTCTAATAATCTAAATGGTTATCGGTTCTAAATTGGTGTAAGTGATAATGTCACTTGCACCATAATTCCTTGCTGCTCTTAGCCCATCAACCAGGGCAAGATAATAGGCTTCATTGTTTGTGGTTGTCCTAGGTTTTTCTCTACTATTTTGATACACTTTTAGTGCTCCATTGTGAAGCACAAATCTAGTTCGTGCCTGGCCTACATTTGGATGGCAAAAAACTTGGATAATCAATGTCCACTTTTGCAGCATTTGCAAAATAAGAAAACAATTAAATGAAAAAAAATAATTTAATGAAATATTGTTAAATTGTTAAAAAATGTTGCGACAACTCATTGTTGCAGTAGCGGAAACTCACTATTACAGTGGTGGAAAATCACTATTACAGTGGTGGAAACTCATTGTTACAGTGGCTGAAACTCACTGTTATAGCGGTGGTAACCCACTGTTACAGTGGCTGCAACTCCCTGTTACAATGGCGACAATTTCCTGTTACAGTGTAAGCAAATCCCTGTAATATTGAGTTGTTTCCATTCTAAGAGTGATTTGCATCCACTATAACAATGATTTGTCGCCACTGTAACAGTGATTTTCCTCTAATAGGATAATAGGATAATAGCCACTCTAACAGTGAGTAATAAAACAACACCACTACACTTTATCAATAAACCAAATCTAAAAAAATAACTGCCTCATTTTTTTCATTCTAAGCTTGATGATATTTATATCGATAAGTAGAATATAGTGAAAATGAATTGTGACCTTCCTTGAGGGAAAAAAAGACCACAAAGAGGAAAAAAATAATGTTTATCTTGCATGTTTACTAGGCAGTGTCCTTTACATCTATAACCTTATTAGTAATATTGTGCATAGATATTTTTAAAAGAAACATAAAATATATTTGACATAAAAAAAGGGGAATCATAATTCCCTTGTATAAAACTGACCAAATGAAAACATTTATTCCCAACATAAGTAGACATGTTCTTATTTTTACCATTGTTGGGAATCCTTTCCTTAAGATCTTTGTCATTCTGAGATGGGGTTAGGGGTATCTTTAGACACATGAGGAAGTATTGTTTTTTACATTGAGTTATGCTTAATATCCTTTGGGCTTTTCACCAAAATATTAATGTTATAAACTGCTATAAAAACTATTTCAAACTTTTTATCCATTAGAAACAATTTATGAATAACTTATCGTTATTTATGATCTATTTCCTCCATAGTATGTGATATGAACAATTTTTTCAACAAAAAATCTTTGAGATTGAAATTTTCGGTAACCTTTGATTGAGGGAATCCGATGTTCAAAATCGCGTCCCCCAATTCTACTTCAACATGTTCACTGGAGAAATTACTCATTTTATACCTAACTGAGTTTTGAGTATGGAAAATGTCTTCCTTTATAGTAGTATACAGATAATAGTGTTAATTAGATATCCCATTCATGGCATCACAATCATACATGATGTAATGAGGGATATTATAGTGTAGGGGATCTTTGGGAGTTTTTTAGTCACTTGTTTCAACTTGCATTTGTTGGGATCATAGTTCATTTCTAGAGTTCAACATTTCAATTTGAGGACATTAGATAAGAGCTACAAATAGCCACCCATTTAGAGAGAAAAAAATGAAATAGGCCTTCTAGATCAGCACATGAATTTCCCTAACTGTAGTTTGGATTTTCCCACCAAAGCTTGAGGTTGAGCCAAACTAGATGACAAGACAATGAAAAGGAATAAACCAACAAAAAAGTAAAAGTAAACTGGATGAAACAAACTTGTACGAAATACCAAAGAATTCATGAAGCCCACCATTCTATATATATATATATATATATATATATAATTTTTTTACTTGATGAATTAACCATTTAAGCATATGGTGTTTTTTGAGGCATGATGGTTCATGTGATGGGATTAATGGCCAAATCATACCACATATATATATATATATATATATATATATATATATATATATATATATATATATATATATATATAATTTTTTTACTTGATGAATGAACCATTTAAGAATATGGCATTTTTTGAGGCATAATGGTTCATGTGATGGGATTAATGATCAAATCATACCATCTAAGAATCAAATAGAAGGCATATGCAACAAAATCTCCCATTCTAAACACCATCCAAAACCATGTTTATTGCATGATGCATTCCACATGGAAATGTCGTCTTGTTTAGTTTGGGGCTTGTGACACCTAATTTGATAAATAAGTTATGACTAATACGTTATTGTAATTGTAAAATTTAATTAAAAGCTAATAATAATTGAGTCCAGGTATGTATCCCAATATGGAGGAAATGTTTCAACAGTGTAAGTGTGTGTTTGAAAACATTTACATGGCTCAAGTAACATTAAAAAAAATACCTATATGATTTTGAATTCAATTCAATTTGTTGTACTGCAATTTTGTGTTTAATAATAAAATTATAAACAAAATTTTCCAAAAAATTACCAAAAACGGTGACAAACGAGTTGCCGTAATGGTGAAAAACGAGTTGCTGCAACGGTGACCAGTGAGTTGCCGCAATGGTGACCAAGTAAGTGTCATAGCCGAAACTCACTAGTCATTGTTGCAGCCTGTTCACCGTTGCGGCAACTCTCTTATCACCGTTGCGGAAACTCCCTGGTTTGTACAACCCAGTGCAAAAATAATGCATATAATTTGTAAAAAATGCATCTAATTTGTAAAAAATAGTAAATTTACCTTTGCAAATTGTAACCCTATCTCTCTTGGTAGAGGAGAAATGCACTCGAAAAATTTCTGAAAATAGTAGGCAAACGCTCCAGGGCTTCCGAGGCGTAGGATCCGCAACAAAACCTCTGAAATTCTACACTCGTTAGCTTACTCCGATGGAAATTGGGTTTCCTCTCTAAACTGGTCAGTTTACTCTGATGGAAATTCGGTTTCCTCTCTAAACTGGTCAGCTTAATCTAATGGAAATTGGGCTTCCTCTCTGAACTGGTCAGTTTACTCCCGTTAACTTACTCTCTGAAAATGTCAACAAATCAATGCTTCACAACAAGGTAAAATAGTTTTCTTAAGTTGTAATATTTTTCGTGTTCCTGAAAATGAAAAGGAGAAAATGGCAAGCGAACTCCCGAATGTGCTCGACGGAAGGAAAACAACTCCTGTTTCCTCACTCGATGGAATGAAATTAGCTCTTGTTTCCTCACTTGATGCAAAGAAAGAAACACCTGTTTCCTCGCTTAACGGAATGAAATTATCTCCTGTTTCCTCGCTCAACAGAATGAAATTGAAATGAGAATGGAGCTTTCAGTGGAAAAAGCTCAAAGAATCAGGCCTTATCTAACTCTTTTTTTTTTCAAAAGAAAAAAAACGCTGTATATTAGATGAAAATATAGCAGTACATAATCAATCATCACATCGTTGCTGTGGAAACAGCAAGGATTTCCAGATTTCCATTCAACATGAACAAACATCCTGGAGATGGATGTTCGATGGAAGTGGCAAGCATCATTACGGGCGGTATACCAGCCCCAAAAACATTTAAGAAGATCATCCCTGTAATCATTTATATACATACATGAGGTAAAGGCATCAAATAAGTAGCAGCTAGGCATGTATGTACAGGAAATAACCAAAACCAAAACCAGGAATGTGAAAACCCAAATAAAACACCCGGCCATGAAAGATCAACAAGTGACCGCTAACTTCCACCCGAATACAAAAAGAAAACCAGGGAAATGGCGAAGACCGTAGATAGAAAACAAAAAGACAACATTGCTGAGTGAAGCAGATAAAATATACAGGCTCGCTTGTAATATTGCACAATACAGCATCCAGATCCCGCTCGCCTGTGCGTGGTAAGGTACTGAGCAGCGGGCACGAATGTATGAGAGACAACAGATAACAGGACCCGCTCGCTTGAAGAATATAAAACCATATGCCTCAGCCAGAAAGCACAATAGAAAAAAAATGTAGCGCCACTCCAGAGAAGTGGCACATACATAAACGATCCCCCTGCCAAAAATATACTCCATAGTGATCGAGAAAGAAACAGCCACGCCAGGGAGGAACTTCGCCATACAATAGTATAGGATCCGCCTGTGCGTGGTAAGGTACTCCTTATCTAACCTGCCACGCACGGAAAATTTGAGGATAATTCAACTATATACTCCATTTACTCCCCATAAATTTGTTATTTCAAATTTCAAATTAGAACCCTCACTTCGTATACAACTCGCGGGTGGCCATTGGTGAACATATGCGGCCTGTCACTTTGGCGAAATGGCCTGCAAACGAGAATGTGTGGTTGCGTGAGTTAGGTGAGCTGCCATATTGTAACCGACGAGCTAGCTTGCAAACAGGAGTCTGCAATAAACTAACGCCAACAGAGTATCCAGACGACGCGCAAGGAAACATACGTTAACACTAACAAATTTGTTTCGTTTACGTTTGAAAGGGATGAGACGCAATTGCCAAAAAAAACACGAAACCCAAAAAGTATTTCGTCAACCCGTTAGCTCACTCCATTTTTTAATGATTGAAATTTTTATTCAAAATATAAAATACTATGAGTATGGATTTATGTTCACTCCATTTTTTAAGGATTTAAATTTTTATTCAAAATGTAAAGGACTATGAGTATTGATTTATGGAAAAGCGAGATTTGAGAATAAAGTTATAAATATTGGTATTATTTTATTAATTGATGGAAAAGTGAGATGTGAAAATAAAGTTATAAATATGAGTATTATTTTGTCAGGGCTGGACATAAAAACCACTAAATTATATTAGTTTTATGGTGATATCAACTAGAAATTGCCCCAAAAGGTGCAAAGAGAGGTTGATAGGATTGTTAAACTGGAATTATAGAATTGGAAAAGTTGATCCATTGACGAAGCGATGAAACTGTTTCACGAATTTTTGGAACATAATGTTGTCTCATGGACATCGGTGGTTACTTGATATATGCAAAG